>CM023486.1:108673932-109041432 GCA_013339685.2 Hyalomma asiaticum
GAATTGAACGAAACTGGCCGAAATGCAAGGATATCGTATTTTACTCGATTTTCATCAATTTCCCAAGGCTATAGACTTGGTATTTCGAGAAAAATGCGCCCCGATCGAATCGAACGAAACTGGCTGCAATAAGAGAATGTCGTATTTTAGCCGATTTTGATTAATTACCAAGGCTATAGACTTGCCATTCTGAGAAAAACGGGGCCCCGTTCGAATCGAACAAAAATGGCCGAAATACAAGGATATCAAATTTTACTCGATTTTCATCAATTTTCCAAGGCTATAGACTTGCCATTTCTGAGAAAAACGGGGCCCCGTTCGAATCGAATCAAACTGGCCAAAATACAGGGCTATCGTATTTTAGTCGATTAATCAATTTTCCAAGGCTATAGACTTGGTATTTCGAGAAAAATGCGCCCCGATCGAATCGAACGAAACTGGCCGAAATACAAAGATATCGTATTTTACTCGATTTTCATCAATTTCCCAAGGCTTGCCATTTCTGAGAAAAACGGGACCCCGTTCGAATCGAACAAAAATGGCCGAAATACAAGGATATCGTATTTTACTCGATTTTCATCAATTTCCCTGGGCTATAGACTTGCCATTTCTAAGAAAAACGGGACCCCGTTCGAATTGAACGAAACTGGCCGAAATACAAGGATATCGTAATTTACTCGATTTTCATCAATTTCCAAGGCTATAGACTTGCCATTTCTGAGAAAAACGGGGCCCCGTTCTAATCGAACGAAACTGGCCGAAATACAAGGATATCAAATTTTACTCGATTTTCATCAATTTCCCAAGGCTATAGACTTGCCATTTCTGAGAAAAACGGGACCCCGTTCGAATCGAACGAAACTGGCCGAAATACAAGGATATCGTATTTTACTCGATTTTCATTAATTTCCCAAGGCTATAGACTTGCCATTCCTGAGAAAAACGGGGCCCCGCTCGAATCGAACAAAAATGGCCGAAATACAAGGATATCAAATTTTACTCGATTTTCATTAATTTTCCAAGGTATAGACTTGCCATTTCTGAGAAAAACGGGGCCCCGTTCGAATCGAACAAAAATGGCCGAAATACAAGGATATCGTATTTTACTCGATTTTCATCAATTTCCCAAGGCTATAGACTTGCCATTTCTGAGAAAAACGGGGCCCCGTTCGAATCGAACAAAAATGGCCGAAATACAAGGATATCGTAATTTACTCGATTTTCATCAATTTCCCAACGCTTGCCATTTCTGAGAAAAACGGGACCCCGTTCGAATTGAACGAAACTGGCCTAAATACAAGGATATCGTATTTTACTCGATTTTCATCAATTTCCCAAGGCTACAGACTTGCCATTTCTGAAAAAAACGGGGCCCCGTTCGAATCGAACAAAAATGGCCGAAATACAAGGATATCGTAATTTACTCGATTTTCATCAATTTCCCAAGGCTTGCCATTTCTGAGAAAAACGGGACCCCGTTCGAATTGAACGAAACTGGCCGAAATACAAAGATATCGTATTTTACTCGATTTTCATCAATTTCCCAAGGCTATAGACTTGCCATTTCTGAGAAAAACGGGACCCCGTTCGAATCGAATGAAACTGGCCGAAATACAAGGATATCGTATATTACTCGATTTTCATTAATTTCCCTGGGCTATACACTTGCCATTTCTGAGAAAAACGAGACCCCGTTCGAATCGAATGAAACTGGCCGAAATGCAAGGATATCGTATTTTACTCCATTTTCGTTAATTTCCCAAGGCTAGAGACTTGCCATTTCTGAGAAAAACGGGACCCCGTCCGAATCGAACGAAACTGGCCGAAATAGAGGGATATCGTATTTTACTCGATTTTCATTAATTTCCCAAGGCTATCAGATTTTCATTAATTTCATTAATTTCCCAAGGCCCAAGGATTTTCATTAATTTCCCAAGACATTAATATCCCAAGACGTCCCATTTTTGAGAAAAATGGGACCCCGTTCGAATTGAACGAACTTGGCCGAAATACAAGGATATCGTATTTTACTCGATTTTCATCAATTTCCCAAGGCTATAGACTTGCCATTATTGAAAAAAACGGGGCCCCGCTCTAATCGAACAAAAATGGCCGAAATACAAGGAGATCGTTTTTTACTCGATTTTCATCAATTTCCCAACGTTATAGACTTGCCATTTCTGAGAAAAACGGGGCCCCGTTCTAATCGAACGAAACTGGCCGAAATACAAGGATATCGTATTTTACTCGATTTTCATTAATTTTCCAAAGCTATAGACTTGCCATTTCTGAAAAAAACGGGGCCCCGCTCGAATCGAACAAAAATGGCCGAAATACAAGGATATCGTATTTTACTCGATTTTCATCAATTTCCCAAGGCTATAGACTTGCCATTTCTGAAAAAAACGGGGCCCCGCTCGAATCGAACAAAAATGGCCGAGATACAAGGATATGGTATTTTACTCGATTTTCATTAATTTTCCAAGGCTATAGACTTGCCATTTCTGAGAAAAACGGGGCCCCGTTCGAATCGAACAAAAATGGCCGAAATACAAGGATATCGTATTTTACTCGATTTTCATCAATTTCCCAAGGCTATATACTTGCCATTTCTGAGAAAAACGGGGCCCCGTTAGAATCGAACAAAAATGGCCGAAATACAAGGATATCGTAATTTACTCGATTTTCATCAATTTCCCAACGCTTGCCATTTCTGAGAAAAACGGGACCCCGTTCGAATTGAACGAAACTGGCCGAAATACAAGGATATCGTATTTTACTCGATGTTCATCAATTTCCCAAGGCTATAGACTTGCCAGTTCTGAGAAAAACCGTGCCCCGTTCGAATCGAACAAAAATGGCCGAAATACAAGGATATCGTATTTTACTTGATTTTCATCAATTTCCCAAGACTTGCCATTTCTGAGAAAAACGGGACCGCGTTCGAATTGAACGAAACTGGCCGAAATACAAGGATATCGTATTTTACTCGATTTCATCAATTTCCCAATGGCTATAGACTTGCCATTTCTGAGAAAAACGGGACCCCGTTCGAATCGGAACAGAAATGGCCGAAATACAAGGATATCGTATTTTACTCGATTTTCATCAATTTCCCAAGGCTAATACACTTGCCATTTCTGAGAAAAACGGGACCCCGTTCGGAATTCGAACGAAACTGGCCGAAATACAAAGGATATCGTATTTACTCGATTTTCATCAATTCCCAAGGCTATAGACTTGCATTTCTGAGAAAAACGGGACCCCGTTCGAATCGAACAAAATGGCCGAAATACAAGGATATCGTATTTACATCGATTTTCATCAATTTCCATGGGCTATAGACTTGCCATTTCTGAGAAAAACGGGACCCCGTTCGAATCGAACGAAACTGGCCGAAATACAAGGATATCGTATTTTACTCGATTTTTCATTAATTCCCGGCTATAGACGTGCCATTTCTGAGAAAAAACGGGACCCCGTTCGAATCGAACGAAACTTGGCCGAAATACAAGGATATCGTATTTTACTCGATTATTTGCAATGCTATAAGGCTGAATGGATACTTACAGGCAGAGGAACTCGTTGGTTCTCCTGTAAAAAGCAGGTGGCCCATGCTTTAATGTTCGACAAGAGTAATAGTAAGGTTTAAGCCTTGTTAAACTGTGATGTCATGTGTGCTCACCTTATGACATGTCTGTTGCTGTCAAAGGTTCATCTTTTTATTTTATGGCAATCACTATGAGCACGCTACGAATAGAAATAGTAGGGAAATTCTGAAACATTGCACTTTTTCACGTCCACTTCAGCATCTCACCAAATATTTATGCTGCAGCTCAATGAAACAAGACTATATCACTGACACGCTTCTCATAGGCTGCCAGGAGATATGTCTTTGGCACAAATCCCACTTGAGCCCTTGTTGCCACGCGGCTTGGGCAACCCACCAGGAGTGTCTCGTCGTACTCTATTAGCTCACAACCTTTAGCAAATCACCACGTTTAAAGGAAAGCTCATCAGGTTGTCCTGCATGGCAATCCCAGATGGCCTGGTACCAACTTTCATAGTCACTTGTCCCTTCTTCATCTGTCTGGCTGGTCATCTTTGTGTCATCAGAAAAGTAGCTTTCTCCATCTTCATAAAGGGGCTCCTCTTGATCTTCTGCGGTAGGTATGGTTGTCTGGCCTTCAACGTATTCATACTCGAGTTCTCTGTCTGCCTCAGATGTGAGTGGTGCTGGTGAAACGCGTGGAAGCTCCTGACGTGGACCGGGTAGAGCTAACTTGTTTGCAAGAGAGTTTACAGGTGACTGCACGGGTGGCTGGCGAACATCTGCAGCATTTTCTTGGTGCAAATCTCCAGCTGTACGAAAAAAGGGAGAAAGAACTTGCAATGAGCAGAATCACTAGATTACTAAGCATGAAAAAGACTAGCCTCGCGGCCGAAACGTCGCAATAAATGTTTTGGTTTTCAACGTGATCCTTTGTTGATATATATAGTATATAGTACGTGCGGGAACTATTCCCTTTCCAACGTTTCGGCCGATGGTCCGGCATTTGTGTTTCCCTGAAGAAGGGTCGAAGGCTAAAGCATTGGAAAGGAAATAAAGTTATTCTGTTTTTATAAGAGCCCGTACTCATCTGGATCCACAAAAGCATTCACTGTATATATACATATATTGATTTACCGGGTACTCGGAGTGAATCAAATGCACAACCGCTCTGTCTACACACGCGTGCCTCAGACGACTTGGCTCTTGTTACAACACAGGTGGAGATGCGGCCCATACACAGCTCACATTAGAGACGCGGTTCTCGTTGCAGCGCAAGCGGAAGAGTACTTATACGCAACACTTGAAGCTGAAAGCATGCCAGAAATTCGAGCTGCATTCCGCCGAGGAGGCGCATGTTTGCTTGTAGCTCCCCAGACGGTGCCGTACTCTAACCACGTTGTTCGCGTGGTTCGTCGACTGTGTTTCTACAGCGTAGCATGTAGCGAATTGACTGGCCGAAATAACAAGGATATCGTATATTTCCTCTATTTTCATTCAATTTCCCAAGGCTATAGACTTGCATTTCTGAGACAAACCGGGACCCCGTTCGAATCGAACGAAACTGGCCGAAATACAAGGAATATCGTCTTTTTACTCGATTTTCATTCAATTTCCCAAGGCTATCGGATTTCATTAAACGGGACCCGCGTTCGATTTCCTAACTGGCGAATCCAAGGATATTCATTAATTTACCATATTTCATTAATTTCCCCCGGCTATAGACTTGCCATTTTTGAGAAAAATCGGACCCCCGTTCGAATCGAACGAACTTCGCCGAAATACAAGGATATCGTATTTTACTCGATTATTTGCAATGCTATAAGCTGATGGATACTTACAGGCAGAGGAACTCGTTGGTTCTCTGTAAAAAGCAGGTGGCCCATGCTTTAATGTTCGACAAAGTAGATATAAGGTTTACGCCTTGTTTAAACTGTGATGTCATGTGTGATCACCTTTATGACAATGTCTGTGCTGTACAAGGTTCATCTTTTTATTTTTATGGCAATCACTATGAGCACTCTACGAATAGAAATAGTAGGGAAATTCTGAAACATTGCACTTTTTCACGTCCACTTCAGCATCTCACCAAATATTATGCTGCAGCTCAATGATCAACAAGACTATCACTGCACCTTCTCATAGGCTGCCATGAGATATGTCTTTGGCACAAATCCCACTGAGCCCTTGTTGCCACGCGTCTTGGCAACCCACCAGGAGTGCTCGTCGTACTCTTTGCTCACAACCTTTAGCAAATCACCACGTTTAAAGGAAAGCTCATCAGGTTGTCCTGCATGGCAATCCCAGATGGCCTGGTACCAACTTTCATAGTCACTTGTCCCTTCTTCATCTGTCTGGCTGGTCATCTTTGTGTCATCAGAAAAGTAGCTTTCTCCATCTTCATAAAGGGGCTCCTCTTGATCTTCTGCGGTAGGTATGGTTGTCTGGCCTTCAACGTATTCATACTCGAGTTCTCTGTCTGCCTCAGATGTGAGTGGTGCTGGTGAAACGCGTGGAAGCTCCTGACGTGGACCGGGTAGAGCTAACTTGTTTGCAAGAGAGTTTGAAGGTGACTGCACGGGTGGCTGGCGAATGTCTGCAGCATTTTCTTGGTGCAAATCTCCAGCTGTACGAAAAAAGGGAGAAAGAACTTGCAATGAGCAGAATCACTAGATTACTAAGCATGAAAAAGACTAGCCTCGCGGCCGAAACGTCGCAATAAATGTTTTGGTTTTCAACGTGATCCTTTGTTGATATATATAGTATATAGTACGTGCGGGAACTATTCCCTTTCCAACGTTTCGGCCGATGGTCCGGCATTTGTGTTTCCCTGAAGAAGGGTCGAAGGCTAAAGCATTGGAAAGGAAATAAAGTTATTCTGTTTTTATAAGAGCCCGTACTCATCTGGATCCACAAAAGCATTCACTGTATATACATATATTGATTTACCGGGTACTCGGAGTGAATCAAATGCACAACCGCTCTGTCTACACACGCGTGCCTCAGACGACTTGGCTCTTGTTACAACACAGGTGGAGATGCGGCCCATACACAGCTCACATTAGAGACGCGGTTCTCGTTGCAGCGCAAGCGGAAGAGTACTTATACGCAACACTTGAAGCTGAAAGCATGCCAGAAATTCGAGCTGCATTCCGCCGAGGAGGCGCATGTTTGCTTGTAGCTCCCCAGACGGTGCCGTACTCTAACCACGTTGTTCGCGTGGTTCGTCGACTGTGTTTCTACAGCGTAGCATGTAGCGAATGCTCAACAGAATCGCTGACCGAAAGCTTCGGCAAAAGGCTAGTCATGCTGCACGAAAAGCGCGCATCCATACCCCACAAGCACGAACAATGTGCACCTATGCGTTAGTCATGCTACAGCTCAATGCCGGACGCGATCGCGCAGCTCGGTGGAACAAAGCGGAAGCACATCACCCCTAAAGCTGCTAATCCTACTCTGTACAATAATCCATGCGTTCCTGTCACATTTATTGCTCTGCCTTTCTGGTGAAACTGTCTTTTTTAGTTCAGACAACTATCAAACAGATTATAGTAAATATTGTAGCTGGTTTCATGCAGCCTTTTTTTTCTGATGTCACCTTGAACTTCCCATGTGAAATTTCTTACAGGCTCTCAATTGATGCAGAGAATGTTGAAAACGAAGAATAGAGAATTTTATTAGAGCTTATGTTTTGACAAGTGGACTTGTCTTCATCAGGCAACAATTTGCAAGTGGACTTAGAGTTGTTCCTCCCTCCATCATTCACTTATGAAAGTTTTAAAGAAGTACTGGTCACAAGTGCATGACATGACTGCCATGCAATTTAGGCCAATTCTATGCCCGCTAATAAGAAAATAATTTGAAAAGAAAGTGCATATTACTTTATAACAATTTTAACATTATTTGCTAATTTATTACTTAATGCATTATTTCAGTGGTATGCATATCATAATGCCAAATAGTCAACACTCAAGTATTCCATACGAAACAAAAATAAATGCCTTTTCTTGCATGGTGAAAGAGGCTTCCTCAGGGAATCAAACAGCAGAGTGATTGCTTTGTTTTTTCATTTGTACATGTCCTCATTTTGCTAAGTCTACCAACATGTCAGCATATGTAGAGCACATACTAAATATGGCTTCTAGCGAAAGAACAACCTTCTCACCTTACCACACAGTTGCGCACTGACCTTTGAATTTAGTAATTCCAACTATCACTAAATTCACTGGGCCTGAGAGAATTAACAGCCACAGCCATTCATAAACATGGTATTGTTGGTTCCAAGCTTATCACAAGAAAGGCTTTTATCTTTTGTAGGTGATTATTACAACAGACACATCCCACGCAAGCATTCATGTTTAGTAGACATTGCTGCTGCATGTACTTTCATACTGACAATATCCAGGGCAAATGATATGAGCATATCTCCTCTGAGAGATAAGAGCACTGAGGCATTTTGTAAATACGAACATCTGGACAATTGCTTATATCTTGCACATGGCTTACACACAATGCAAGATGATCATGGATTTTTTCCTCCAATAATTACCAGACATATAAATGAGTTATCTAATTTAGAACGCATACACGAATCTGTCGTACATACAGCCAAGATGACATGAATGGAGCACTATCAGCAATTATTTATTTTTTATTTCTGTACTTTCAGGGCCTTTCAAAGGTAGGGCTAAGGTTATCTTGGTTGGGATTCCAGATGATGTGTACATATGTAATTTATTCCTTACACGAATTATGTAGAGGCTAAGCTTCAGTGATGCAGATGTGGATGAAATGTTATAGCATATGTAGCCTAGCGAGCAGTTAAAAGGCCTGGCACCCTGATCGAGTTGAACATTCCCTAAAGGATTTATGAAATGTGGACACCAAGATACTGCTAGGACTGATGAAATGGGCATGCCATTCAAAATACACTAGTCAAGCATGTGCACTCGACCTGCTAAGCTGACAAAAAAAACAAAGCCATCATGACATGTTATTGTGATCCTCTTGCAGATTCTGGCTGTAACTTGTATTAGTGATGTTGTAAAGCAAACAGCAGTCTGCAAGAAATCTACCAATTTAAAAAAATGTTACACTTAGGAAGACCATCGATATAAGTAAGTAGTGGGCACAATATCGATCCCCGAGGGATGCTGGAAGTTACGGGAGATGTTGAACATGAGTAGTTGTTAACAGTAACAGACTGATTTTGACTGAAAAAACTATACAACTGATTAAGTGAGGAAATGAGCGAGCTGCATGAAACATGAAATACCTTAATGTAATTAAAAAGAAAAAAGGTTCCGCTTCAATGCTCAGGGCAGAAACAGAATACAGGTCTTTTGTAAGGAAGAGAAACTGTGAATAGCCAGAACTGTTCTGTAGGGCATGCTGAAAATACAGGTCTAACCCCTACGACCTTCCTATCAGCAAAATACACCATAGACAATATGAATGAAGCACTGTTTTATGAAATTATTATTATTATTATTATTATTATTATTATTATTATTATTATTATTATTATTATTATTATTATTATTATTATTATCGTGACACCACCACTGTTCATTATCGTAATGAACAGTAGTGGCACTGCAATGCCACCACTGTTTTGAAGGAGCTTGTCACAAACCCTAGGAGATGTTCATGAATTTAAACTTCTCTATAAATCTGCTTTTACAATGTAGTACAAAATATAAAATTGCTTTACTCACTAGCACACCTACAAAGTATGATTTTTTTAATAAAGTGTAGTTCATGAATGAAATGTTGCATGTATCTATTTAAGAACAATGCCTTGCAAGGTCCAGCATAAATAATTGGAGTCATCTGTTTTGTAACTGCAGTGTGTGCCGAGATGTCTTGTGTTCTCCAATTACATATGTTTGCTTACTGAAAAAAACCAAACTGAAAGTGAAACTGAAAGCCTTAGGGTGAATGATAAGTTTAGGGTGACTTACATGAGGTGGATGAAGGAACTTGGCTGTTCTTTTCAATGGCTGAAATCCATTGCTTCATGTCTTTTGTGTTGAAAGCGATGAACTGAAATTCAAGATAGTAATTGAAATTGAATTGTAACAGCCACAACTGGGAAGAGCACAGAGCACATGTGATCCTTGTTAAATCGTTTGACCTTTTGTTAAGTGTCACCAAGATTATACCGCACTGTTGAGTCTGGGCACAATGAAGCATTATCATTCAGAACTACCTGCAGGCTTACAACAAAGGCCCACACATTTTCCAGCACATCTTGTTGCACTTGAAAAGTCTAAACAGAGTTATGGCATGGCTTTGGAACTAGCCCATGCAGAAAGACATCATTTAAGGGTCCTAGTGCAACCTGGAACTATGCTAGCATTGTTTAGTATATTCCAAATTCTTTCGTCATATAGAACATCTAAAGCACAACTAAAGGGAGTGCTTAACTGAAGAGACAAATCTATAAGAGGCGTCTCCAAACAAGATGACTTGTAAAACCATAAAGGCAAAGTATTGTGAGGTCAGATATACAAGTTTAAAACACTCCTGCTTTTGAAAATGTCAAACAACACGGCCTCAAAGATTTGAAGTATGTTTCGTGGAATCTGGTACTATTTATATAGCATTTCAAAAATGTTTGTTTGCTGAATGTCTGCTAGATTGTTTTTTAAGCAAATCTGGTGCGAGAAAACCACCAAGGAATACCAGTACCTAGGAATCAATTGCATTTTAAGGGAATTTTGCAGTGACAGTGCTGGACATTATGAAGCATTCACTTACTCTTGTGCGTAGTTAAGAACATTGGTGGCCTATAGAGCCATCAAATGTGTGCGTCATGACATACAACATATACATGTAAAGTAAGCTGTGCTAAACAGTATGCTGCTGTAACAATAACTCAGAGGGGTATCATAAACCTTAAACTCTCTCCCTCTCTCTCTCCCCTCCACCTTTGTTACAGCCCAGATTAACACAACAAAAAGTTCTTCACTTAATTTCAGAGCATAACAAAAATAAAACACTGAACTCTAACCTGATAGGTTTTCTTGCCAGGACAGACGATTTCAAAAGCAGCATCCTTCTTGGAAGCATCTTTGGAGGCGTAGACAAAAGGCCGGGCCTCATACATGGTTAGTGCTATCTGCCCCTTTTGACGTTTGTCAGTTGGCTTCTCATACAGGAAGAGGTAGCCATCACGGACAGCACACCAGCGCTTCTGGAATGGACTAAGCAGGCCTCCCAGCCTCTCTGCACAATATCCAATATTGTCAGTGCAAAAGTTATCAGGTTTACATAATGCTCTGGCTCCATGTAGCCTGTAAACAAATCAAGAACACTACAATAGAGGTGCCGATAGCTATAATGCGCAGCGCTCCAGCTTACGGATTGATAGATGTATGTACAAACCTTTTCCTTTTTTCTCAAGGAAGCCTGTCTTGTCAGCCTTCGACATCTCACTTGCTGGAATGTCAACAACGGAACCTGCAATAACATTAACAATTTCGTAGCAGATACAACCAATAAGAAAATTCAATACAGGCCAATTAAGAGCATAAGGAAAGAGCAAAAGAAATTGAATAAGACAGAGCCAGCACTTGCATATTTCAATTGAAAGTCATAAGAAAATTTCCTCCATGCTTTCTTTAGCTGCATAGGGCAGCAACTACTGGAAGGTTGGCACCTGCGTTCTCCTTCTTATTGGTTATAACATGAAGGTAAGATAAGTAAACAAGCATGCACACAATAAAAAAAAAAAGCGAATTTGTGTAGCACCACTGCAGCTAATGCATTGGGGTGGTATTTGCATGTACGCTTACCATCCTCAGTCTGTTCTTCAAGCTCTGATGAAGTCCTCGACAAGGCAGCTTTTGGTGTTTCTGCACCTGTTGGTTTGGCTACTTCCCCAGGGGTGTCTTCTGGTAGCACAGCGTCGGAGTAAACATAATCTGCGAGAGAATTACTACTACTACTACTACTACTACTACTACTACTACTACTACTAATAATAATAATAATAATAATAATAATAATAATAATAATAATTCCAGCAGAGTACATATCAGCAGGCTTTTACTGACAAAGTAAGGTCGGATTACTGTGATCTAAAACAGTACATAGATGTATATCAGGACTGAAAGATCTGCGCATGAAAGTATTTAGTGCGTACTAGCACAATTCAGTTTCTACACGAAGTTGGAAATTTAAAAGCATGCATACACAACGCTGACTTTATATTCGGGGAACATATCACAAGTAAGAATTGTTCCTCATAGCGCTACCATGGGGCTACCAAAACACGTACCGTTTGAATCATCCGTAGTTGTCGGCTTCTCTACTGCAACCTCCCGCGGCGCTAGAGCGGCTCCAACCTGCATGTCGATGTAAGGATGTGGGCTTGAAAGAGGCCGAGGAAGTTTCCAGCCTTGCATTTGCTCGGCGCTGGTAATGTCGAGGGACAGCAGGAGGCGTGGATACTCCTGACATAGCCGCTGCAGCTTTTGCTGAAGTTCCGTTCTTGCCGACGATGCGGCTGGCGACAGCGTCTCATTGTGCAAATCTACACTAAGGAATGTGTTGACATCTGGAAGCAAAGAAGCGCAAAGTCACTACCATACGTGATCCTCAAAGTATCAGTACCGTGTTTCATAACGAACTTCATGTCTGTCCGACCCCACCACACCCCGCGACGAATAAAAAGCGCACATATGACAAACCTTTAACGAAATCCCGCACATGATCGTTGAACTTCAACATGATGGGTGGTACAGTGATGGCGCTTAGCCAGGAACTTTATGTCATATCTTTATACGAACGCAATGCGTGACTGTGTGTCAGACCGTACTTGATAGCACATTTCCTCTCCTACCCGATCGCTTGGCCAATGTGCGCGCAACGGAAGATGAAAACACGAAAACAAAACCACGAATATATTGGCCAGCAGTGATGATGAGCTGCAGTTTCGTATCGGATTCGGACTGACCTTGGCATGTTAACCGTTGCTGTAGTATGTAATTAATGCAAACTTTGCATTGGAATTTTGGCAAAAGAAATATTACGCTTGATTTTCTCAATTTTTACAATGTATAATGTGGTTTGTAAAACTTGCAATATATAGCGGGCTAGGCTATTCTATATGCAAAGCTTCCTGCAGCAAGCGTCGGTGGTATAGTGGTTAGCATAGCTGCCTTCCAAGCAGTTGACCCGGGTTCGATTCCCGGCCGACGCATCGTTTTTTTTACTTTGTTACCAAAACTCTACCCGCAAGCTTACTTTGCGCTCTGCAACGCTAGACCAGATAATAAGGTATTTGATGCAAGCATATTGGGCTCTGCATTATTAAATTACTTTTGTGTAAAACGAGGGGCGATGCCTAGGGGGTGGGCCACGGTGAGGTTGACGCCCACTCCCCTCTTCCCAACACCCCCTCGGCAAAAAAAAAAATAATAATAATAATAAAAGATAAAAAAAATCATGGCGCTGACACGGTGTAAAGAGTTGTTTACAATCCAGGAAGCAATAACCTTGAGGCCCACCCCACAAGTCCGATAGCCTGCACTGTACAATGTATGTGCGACTGACAATTAAGAGCAGCTACGGAAAGCATAGCTGGCACAGGGCGTAGCCAGAGGTGCGGTTGAGGGGGTCCAAACCCATCCCGAAATTTTTGAAGTTTGTATGCACATGCACACACATGCACATGCAAAAACACACCGGCACACCGGCACGTCGGACCCCTCCCGAAATGATATGCTGGCTACACCCCTATAGTGGCTGCAGCTTTTGTGTATAGTACACCTACGTTCCAGTAGTATATAGTATCAAAAATATAATCTTCGTTAACTTATAATAATCAGAACCAATTACAAATTGCACACGCGTTCTCTTAGTCTGACTTCTGATTCTTTTTACGACAAAAAGGGGAAAAAAAGGAAAAGAAGAAAAAAAAAGTCGAAAGAAAGATTAATTGATGTCAGAATGTAATGTATATTTAATATACATTATATACTAATAATACTGAGTATCTCAAAACTGAATAACGTAAGTATAACCGCGTGTTCTTTTTCGGCAGAAGTAAAGTGTGATCGAAAATCTGATGGATTTGCAGACGCACCATCATGATTCGTACATGAAGGGATTCGCATGCGAAAATACATTCTATATATATTTAAACATAATATCAAAGAAAAACTTCATTACGCGCCACACACACATTTTTTTTTTTTTAATGTCTTGGGAGGTGAGGACCGCAAGCAATCTCGCTCTTGCAATTTTTATTATATTAGGCCACGCAATGAGTTGTGAAAACGATCTAAGCCGTGCGCTTATAATTGGCTTTGCCTGCCGAGAATTATGAAAAGAAATATTAAAAAAAGAGACTTCAACATGTAGCTTCGCAACAACGTTGATCTACTCGTCAAATATAGTACTGCCTTCAGTTATAATTGTCTGCAGCAATGCGCTGCATATTTAAAGCAAATTTAAGTAGATCCACTTTGCTTTAAATGAACGAGACTCGATCCATGAATGCACCGAAGCCGAGGGTTCATCTCGAATATCAGTGTTTCTTGCTCTCCGTGGTAGGTTTGTTTGTCTACATATGTGGACACTACCAAAACCTTCAAATACGAATCCAATCTAGCTTCAAATATCACATCGAATATTAAAACACGTACAAACGTACTGCGATGCATTTCCAAGAGAAACTGCGCAAGCATACTGCTGAGGGGCATGTTTTGGTCGCCTGTTAAAAGTTCACAGCGCACCTGCATGGTTACATAAGTACCAAGAGTGGTTCTGAGCCCACAGATGAAGTTGATTGTCATGACAGAGCGTTATTGGCTGTCTACTAATATGTTGGGCTGTCATCAGTGAAGCCCCTCCCTCCTTGGTGAAGCCCCTCCCACACTCTTACTGCCGCCAGCCACTGTACCTCCGCGAAGCTTCAAATAGTTCCTTCTTTGAACTGAATGGACAGGTGCATAAATTTTTGTGTCCTCATTCATTTATTAGAGTGAAATATGGAAAAGATAGTTCTTTATTGAGCTGAGATGAAGCGCTTGCAAAGCAACCCAGTTCAGTCCAATTTCACGCGTAAAGAGGGATCGAAACATATGTATTAACTCTATGACGAAAGCATAACTAACTGTACCGCGGCCTTTTGTAGATGGGAACGCTGAGACTCCACTCATTTTTGTCCGTGCTTAGGAGCAAGGACGCTCCGCCGGTACGGAAGGAATAAACACGGCGCCATTTTGAAAAGGCCGCATGACGACGACATTGTTTGGGTCTATGATTGGCTGGCGAAGGCATATTGCATAAACGCTGGCGATCAGTTCATTTTGGCAGTACTAGGGGTTGCACGTTCAGTCTCTCGAAATCCTCGAATAATATTGAATATTGAAAACTTTCAAATACCCAGGGGGTGTTATAAATGTCAAGTGGGGTTGTGAAGCGGTGGATGCACTGGATTGTTAATATGTTTTGTAAATTAGGGGGTGTCGTGCGAATTATAAGGGGGTGATGTACAACTCCAATAGAAATTGCTGGCATTCCATTTTGTCAGGTGATTGGTCAAATGGTTTAGAATTGGTTCAGATGCTGTTCTCGATGCTGGCGACGGCGTCGGTGGTTCAGCAATAAAGAAAAAAAAAAAAAAAGCGTCGGTGGTTCAGTGGTAGAATACTCGCCTGCCACGCGGGTGGCCCGGGTTCGATTCCCGGCCGACGCATGTTTTTTTTTTTTTTTAAGTTCCATTTAATTTGCTGAATTCGCGTGTCAAGAAGGCCATAGAGTTCATATACTGACTGTATATGTTATTAACTGTGACATATGCTGAATGACGCCTCACGTCCACATGTCTGTTTCTCGCGAGGCAGTTTGACGCAGTTTATCGTAGAGACTGACGTACTCAAGAAGTAGCTCTCACTTTTACAAGAGCGAGTAAGTGGCCTACTTTTCAATTGAGACACGATCGCACATGAATTCATCGAAGTTCCCGTATCCAAGTTTTACCCTCCTTGCCCGTATCGCATGCCTCTGCGTCGAAAGTTGTGATCGCCCCAAGGATCGTCCCCAAGAAGCCCAAGAGCCCAAGACTCCCATGGTCCCGCCGGTGGCACAAGGTGGCGCCTCTAACGCGCGCGCAATTTTAGGGCTAAAATTTAGTGTGACAAAATGCGGCTTGATGATATTCAATGACAGCAACGATCAGACCATATCAATACAGGGCGAGGAGATACCCAGAGTACGAGAGTACAAATACCTCGGGATATGGATAAATGATATGGGAATAGATACATGGAAGTACAAGAAAAAGCTATGATAGTTAAAGGAAAGAGGAACTCCGCAATAATGAAGCATAGAGCGCTGTGGGGTTACAACAGGTACGAGGTAATTCGAGGTTTGTGGAAAGGTGTAATGGTGCCAGCACTTACATTTGGAAACTCAGTGGTGTGCATGAGGTCAGAGGTACAATCAGGGCTGGACGTGAATCAGAGGACGGTCGGACGTCTCGCACTGGGCGCCCATGGGAAGACCACAAATGAGGCTGTTAAGGGGGATATGGGATGGTCTGACTTTGAGGGGAGGGAAGGGAAGCTCAGAGTAAAATTAGGTACGAACAGAGATTAAGGAATATGAAAGAAAGTAGATGGGCAGCGAAAGTATTCAGGTATTTGTATAGGAAGAACGTTGATTCACAATGGAGGAAGAGAACTAGGAAGCTTACCAGTAAGTATACATCCAGTAACGAAACGGATGGGACGAAAAAGAGCGTTAAGAGCATGGTCAGAGCGGCGGAGAACTCGGATTGGATAGCTAGAATGGAGAAGAAACCGGCATTGAACAACTACCGAAAAGGGAAAGACGAAATCAAGAGAGAAAAATTTTACGATAATTCAAAGGGAAGCGCTTTACTGTTTGAGGCAAGGTCCGGTTGCCTGAGAACCCGAAGTTACAGAGCAAAATTCAATAAAGAAGGGGATACATGTACGTGCTGTGGAAAAGCTAGGGAAACGACAGACCATATTTTGATTGAATGTAGAGATGTCCACCCAGGTGTAGCTGTGGACACTACCCTACAGGAGGCCATGGGTTTCAGGAGTAACAGGGGAAAGCTGAACATGCCGGCGATAGATATAAGTAAAAGGTGCTTAGAGCATTGGTGGCGCAAAAGTATGGAGCAAACAAAAGCGAAAGGTAGTTCGGGTAAGATTGTTTCATCACAGAGGAACGATAATGGATAAAATAAATAGACGAAGTAAAAAATTAGTTGTGAAAATATGTGTGATTCGGGAAAAGAAATGGTTGTAAACGAAAAAGAAATAAAGCTAGAGCTTGGTGGCCCGGCCACCGCCCCGTTATAAAGGGGACGCTCCTAATATCCATCCATCCATCCATCCATCCATCTTTTCCACATCAAGCGTACCCTTCGGTCAAAATACGAGCGTTGCGAAAGATAGATCGAAAACATGAGGTTTGAGCTTAAAAGCTCTTTGTAATATGCAAACATAAAGTGAACCCTCCGCAGGGGTGGTATACAATGGGGACAAACAAAGGCTGTCTTCAAATGTGTTCAACCTCTCACTGATCCTTCCTGTCAGGTCGCGAATGGTGACTAGAGCGGGCGCAACAACTTCGGGGCATACTTACCTGGTGCCGGGATTACCGTGATCAGCGAGGCGGTGTCCCCAGGGAGAGGCGCGGGCATTGCACTGAGCTCGTGCTGACACCTGCCACTACCCTAAACTGGGGCAGATGGGGCATGCAATTTTTGGTAGTGGGGGAATGCGTTCGCGCTTTCCCCCTAACATTTTAATATCAAAAGAAAGATTGGATCAGGGGTGAACTTTGCTTCTTCTCCAGACAATGAGAATAGGGCGCATATTTACACACCACTAACGCGTGAAGAAGTGTGCACTGTAATTAATATAGAAACTGCTGTAACTGTCCAAGTGCGTGTCTGGGGTCTTGGTCGTAGCTGAAATACAACTGTTATATTTAGGGGACTTCCTAGTTGTGTGTCAAAATTGACCGACTTCGTTATGAAAGATGTTTAATAATTTACACAAAGTGGAAAGCCTAAACACATCCGAAATGTCACCGAGACCGGTTGTTTAGACTAGAGTGGGGGGATTCCGAGATAGCCGGGTTGAGGTCAGGTTAAAGGTTAAATTTTGACCCACTTCATGGCACTGTAAGTGAAAGAAATAATTCTTTAAAATTCATATAAGAAATTTTACGACCTTCCTAACATATGCACGCCTATGATTGCCACAGATACACTGACATAATGGCTAGCTAGAGCATCTAACATGCCATTTGGCACAATGAGGCATTGCTTTGAATCACATCATCAGTCAAGGTGTTGCCAAAATTGACCAACCAGGAAGTTCACCCTCCATGTCATTGGTACGTATGATATAGTCTACTGATCTACTCTGTGCTGATATCTCACTGAACATTTAGCATGCAACAGCATATGACACTAGAGTAAAAAAATAAAAACAATGGTATTTTTTCTTGTTTGTGTATTTAGTTCCTATGTTCTGCAATAGGCGCACCATGCCAGACGCTTGCACCGTCCAAAAATGTCCCCTACCCTCCTCTGTATTGACTACTGTTGACTTAGCCATACTGAGGAATTGCGATAGTTGTCATGTGACATTATCACACATATAGTATACCATGAAAGGTAACATTAGAATCCACTCATTTAGAGCCCAAAGCTACAATGAAATCCACATAGATTTCTCAAAAATGAAAGCTTATTAGAAGAAAAATTTGTCCTGGCCCAGGGACCGAACACGAAACCTTTGTGCCTGGGACCAACGCTTGTCCAAGGCGGTTGCTCTGCCAACTGAGCTGACCAGAAGGCTAGGAACTGATAGCATGAGGCCGAGATATACGGCTCTGGCATGAGGGTGAATTGATCGTCAACTTGAAGCACATGACATGAATATGGCAAATTAGTTCTGCGGAATTCCGCAAGGTGCTTGGATAGCATCTATAAAATCCACGTGGATTTCCTAGTAGCTTTGTTCTGCAGACTGGTGGATGCTAATTTTCCCTTTCATAAATGTTGCTCCACCTTGTGGGATTCAACAGAACTCATTTGCCATATGCTATATACTAACATATGCTATATACTAACAGTTAATAACAAGAACCGCTACCCAGGAAAAGGAAATTCTCCGTAGAATAAGGATGGCCTGGAGCGCATTCGGAAGGCAGTACGAAATCATGACTGGAAACTTACCGCTCTCACTAAAGCGAAAAGTATTCAATCACTGCATTCTCCCAGTACTAACATGCGGTGCAGAAACCTGGAGAATAACGAAAAAACTAGAGATGAAACTAAGGAGCACGCAACCTGCAATGGAAAGAAAAATGATAGGGGTAACGTTAAGAGATAAAAAACGAGCGGAATGGATCAGAGAACAAACAGGAGTAGCCGATATTATCAATTAAAAGAAAGAAGTGGACCTGGGCAGGACATGTCGTGAGGAGGAAGGATGATAGGTGGACAGTAAGAACGACGGAATGGATACCAAGAGAGGGAAAACGCCACAGAGGTAGGCAAAAGGTTAGATGGAGCGATGAAATTAAAAAGTTTGCGGGCATAAAGTGGAACCAACTTGCTCAGGATAGGGTGGATTGGAAATCGTTGGGAGAGGCATTCGTCCTGCAGTGGACCTAACCAGGCTGATGATGATGATGATGATATACTAACATAGCAGCAATTCTATTCCTAATGCCGCTTTGAACTATGCCAGTCTGAGGGAGAGAATATCACTTACCAGGGTGATGTATCAGCAGTCCTTGCTTTCCTGAGAAGAAATGCCATCCTGCAATCCCGCTTTCTGGCATTCAAATACAGGCAGCAGAAGTACTGTGCCACTGTGCCTACTAGATAATTGTAAGTAACTTTTGTGGTCATCTTTTTTCGCTATGTATTTCAGTGAATTTCAGACTATCTCCATGGAATCGATCTGCTACAGCATGATGCATTGTCAGTATACCATAGCAAGTTCAGCACATGCGACTGCTTCAATCCGTTACTCAAATAACAGGTTGTATGAATTCTGCATGACATCGGTTAAATCTATATAGCAAATTGCACCAGTTACACGGTTAGAGGGAAGAAGAGCAGGAGCTTGTATTTATCTTAAGAATCTGAGCTGCTTTTCATAATGAGCATCAAGATTTTTTATAGTTGCTGTATTATAATATTGCTTCCTAATAAAACTGAACATTCTTAAATTTATTATATGCAGTAGAAGGCAAGCAGATTAAAATCTAGTGCTCATACATGATACAATAGAGAACACATATGTCCATGTTCTATTATTTAGCATTTGTGGTACTGACTGCATAATCTGCTAAATTTATATGATGCACTTAACAAGCAAAAAAGTGACATTGCATACTTGTGCAAGTTTTACTTAAGTATAGATAGACATTTAAAATGAACAAACATGCACACATACATGCATACACGCGCCTATATAATATAAATCAGCAGTATATTTTGTGGGTAAGGGTTATAGTAATAGTAGCATGTTCTTGATATGCCATGTACTGTTTAAATTACTCCAAATAGTATCATGACAACAGAAAAAGACAACACTGGAAGTCAGGTCACCTAACTGCATCATTTATTTATTTTCATCATCATCATATAAAGTACTCGCACATGAAGAACACATCTGTCGAGTTGTACAATGGAAGTTTGAAAGAAACAAAAGGACAGTATAGAAATTGTTTCAACAATGCAGCTAAAAAATGACAATGGCTCACGAGAAATGGAAGTCTGATATGCACAGTAATGCTAATATGACCACTCATCATATTTCAGTTCAATCCAACGACCCATGCAAACATCACAAGCGCAACGTTTCATGGTTACACACTTCATTCACTTGCTGACTTGAGAGAGAGCGCAACATTTTCAGTCTCGGTGCAGTCAGAAGAAAAATTTAACAAGAGTACACACCTTTTACAGAACTTTCAGAGCATACATGTGGAGTTGAAGTTTCTACACCTCGGTCACACTTTTTTCTGACTTTAGGATGCGACATCTATGAAAAACAGCCGTGGAATCAACTGTCATGCCAAGTGGCTTACAAAGACCCGTTTGGTGCACACTGGGCACATCTCAACCACTGTACAAGGCCCTGACAGACCACACCACTTAGGTAAAGGGGTTAACTGGGTTATGTAAGATCTTACAAATCTGGAGAGAAGCTATGTGGCTAATAAGTACCAGTGAATGTGTCTTAGGGACAGGTGTCCGCATGCTCTGATCTGTTCAGTGTCGCTCCATGTATCGCACCAAAATTAACAAATGACATTTTGGGACAATGTGATATGTATAGCTGCAGAACTAAATAAAAAGCAAATGTAATATGGCACGGCCACATGCCATTAATGAAAGGCTCCCCGTCACTTTGTCATTCTGGAAGCACGCAGTTCGCTCCACCCTCGCACAGCTACTAAAATGATATGACTTCTTAGCAGCCTTACACTGATCACTGTGCCTAGCTGCATCGGCTATTAGAGAAATAAGAAGCTGCCCTTTTCCACACAGTAGTAGATTCTGTATAAAGTAAAAAAACATAAAAGGTACTGTCTTGTTAAAAAAGCGAATAGATAAAGAAACAAAAAAGAAAAGCACGAGTACTGTACTAAAGCTAAACAGGCAAACTGTTAAAAGCATCTGGAGTTTTCATGCACTGAAGGTTCCCCACCATACTGCATTAAAAATCATTTAGGTGCCAACTTGTTTAGCTTCCTTATTGCTTATGCTCTGTTGCTACACTGAAAAACTTGATTTAGGAACTGGGAACAATTTCCTACATTGACAATACCACTGAACTAGTGGGCGATCTTCTATGCAGTTTCACACAGATAAAAAGAATGAAATGAGAACTTTGAATATGCAGAAAGTATTCAGACAAGCCTCAATACTGTTGAAAAACAGAAATATATTAGGTAACAAGTTCTTGCATTCCCTAGGTAAATAAACTAGGCCCCAGCAATAGTCTGTAATCTAACAAAAGCCCTGTATTGCAACTTTCAGACTAAATCAGTTATTTATTTGCAGGCCACCTAAAGCCATGCAAAAATAAATATGTATAAAACATACATTAGGTCAGCTGACACACATACTTCCAACAGCAGCCTAGTCTGGTATAAAATTATGTAAAAAAAATCTTCACTAAAATGAAGACAGCTGCTCTTCTCGATTTCTGTAGGGACTTGGTGGTTCACAACCCTTTACAAGATGCCTCTACAATGCTTCTAAGCTATCTTCTCAAACAATAACCATCAAGCATGGATGCCTCGTATGCAGAAGCTCATCTGCCTAAACAACGAACAATTAAGGTAGCAAATTTGGGATGTGGGACAACTGTTACAATGTCGACAATTGTACACCATGCTTTCTCCCTTTTGTCAGCTCCTTTCCCCAACGTGGATACCCTTTCTCATTGCCGCACCTACTTCAATGTAATCAATGTCAGCATACAACTCATCACCGGAAAAATGACTGCATTAAATGCTCTGTTGCAGGCATCAAAAGATGAAAATGTATGGAATCGAGCCAAGCAGGAACACAGCCTCGGCAATAAAGAAAAAGAAACAACAGAAAACAAATACAAAACAAAACAAAAGGTGGCATGGCAGGCATATGTGAAGGCGACGGTGACAGCTCGTGATCCTGTACACAAGGACAGCTTGAACAATGGCAAAGCTAGGAGGACTGCCGTGGCGGCGGTCATTTTTCAACAGGGCTCAACTGAATTCCATTCTCATCTGTCTGACCTTAAATCAGAAACAAAAAGAGAAGACATGCAAAATAAATGTGAGAATCGGTGGCTCAAAATGTGCAGAGCACACAAAAAGAAGAAACAAAGCAAGACATCATCCAGCTCAACGAATAATTTTAAAAACTACCTGCAGCTTTTGCCATTCTGCAAATGAAAAGGATGAATTTAATAAACAATATGACCTGTGCAATGTCTAAAATAAAAGAAAATGTGTGCTTTATTTAGTAAGGAGAAATTCCAGTGCCTGAAAATTGCAGAAGCTTACAGAAGGTGCCAAGAAGTGCTGTGCTTTTACTTGTACTACAGCGATGGAATATAAAGCTAGGAAAATTAACAAGAAGCTGTGAAAGCAATGGGTAAAAATAGTACAATTAAAGAAAAGCATTGTTAAATTTTTAAAAGTTACAAATTCCTAATTATTTCAGCAAACTTAGCAGTACTGTACACCTCTTCACCTGCAGCCGCAAGACGAATGGGAGCTGCAATGTGGGTCTTGTACCTTTGCTGAGCAAACTTCTATTCATCAAGATGCTACCAATTCGTTGAAAAAAAAGTAAAGTGAAAACATAATATTGGGAAAAAGTCATGTAAGCAACCTATTTGCTTATTTGCTATACACATACCACATGCAGAAAAGCTTTCCGGCATAATACATTCGCAGTTATGCAATATCTGCAATTGAACACAGCTTGCAACTCCAGAGCACATTCAATCCTACAGACATTCAACATTGCTTCCCTATTTGACCAGTTTGAGCTGCCAATGCCCTAAGTGTAAACATTCACTCACCACTGGTATACAGTATCATATGGCACATGCGAAAGATGTACAAAGGTACAAAAATGTCACATTTCACAGTGAACCTGTGAGAATCCGATTAGAAAAGAATTCTATACTTAGGCTGAATTATTGCAATATGTGGGGTCTCAGAGTACTGTTCATCTCTCTTAGTTTTCTGACATACATTGGAAATGTTGTGATATATAAGGGACATCTCAAGAAGGGCGCAACACATGGCTAGTGAGACTAAACCTACTACATTAGGCTGCGCCACACACATACTGTGAAAGGTTCCGGATTCAAGAAAAGGTGGGGCAGGTCTTGGGAAAGAAAAGGTTAGGTAGGAAAGCTGAAGATTTTACAAACTGTATTTACACTTTGCAGCAATCACTGTGCACACTTCTGCATGCAGGCTGACAAGTTTTCAGTTATTCATTATAGTTATCGACCATGTGTACCCGCAGTCTAAAGTGAGAACCTAGATTGAAGTAATGGTGACTGTGGCATGTTAGTTGCTGGCGCCATCACTGATGCATCTGCATTTTGCTGGAATGTTTTGTGACAAAGTGTGGCACAATTGTTGCACACCTTCATAAAGTGAATTTTTTTCTGGACAACAAAAGAATCTGCAGATGCCATTAATGGTAAATGTAATATGAAAAAATGCAAAAAGGCCCACCTGTATCATCAAGATACAGGGCAGTATGTGTTCTATATAGACAGTAGACATCAACTGTGTGCTGTTTTAAGAATCAGCATCCTTTTCGTAACATTACTAGATAAATGTTAATGACTATGTATTGAAGAGCTAGTGACAGTAAAGACACTTCATCCCCAATCTTAAATCTTGCCAGTGCCAAGATACTATCAAGCTCAAGATGTAATAAACAAGAGCACAGCTAATGAAAGTTTACATCACTAAAAAAAAACTACTACACTTTACAGGAAAGCAAAAAAGAAAAAGCTCTTGCAGGTCTTGTGTACTTAATGACCAGTGCTTAACAGTTCACAGTTGTTTGCAACACAGCTGGCAGCATTTACTATTCTTGTCAAGACCCACATAGTTGCAATTAAAGCCTGCTGGTAAATTAAGTAAATATTGATTACTACAGCTTGTACATTACACATTTGAGACAATGATAGCGCTCAACTAAAATGCTTAGTAAGGCACTCAACTTGAAGATAAAACATTTGGAATGTGGGTTAACTTAATACACAGCACAGAACTTTGATGTGGCAAGCCCATGAGATACTTCTGCCATTTTTGTAGAAAGCCGAATGAAGTGAAAACTAAGGTATGCATTGCAGTTCCTGCAAGGTCAAATGAATTTATCCTTCATAGCTGCATCTCAGATAAAACAACAAAGGGCAGTAAGTGACCTTTGCCTTTGCACAATGGCTACTGGTCATCAGTGGTAATGCTGTACATTAGCTATGAAATTCAGCTTGCCTAATTGTTTCAACTGATGAATAGTAATGTGAGCTCAGAAATTTACTCACAGGGAGTCCAATTATAAGCTCATGCTGTCACAAACAGAGTACATAAAATAACTCTAATCATAACCTAATGAGACGTTCATAAGATCAGTCTTGCAGTAAAAACAATACTATTCCAAAGTTTAAAACCTTCTGACCTACCTATCACAATACTTACCGTATTTACTCGAATCTAACGCGCACCTTTTTTCCGATAAAACGGGTCCAAAAATCGCATGCGCGTTAGAATCGAGTGCGAACGAACGACACCGTTACGATATCGCCGTCGGCATCAAAATGGCCGCCTCCTACGAGGTTCGGGCGCTGTCGAACGGTCACCGGCTAAAGAACGAAATAGCGGCGCGGCGGTCTTTGGCGCGCATATTTTCTGTAGTTCATATGTCGGCTGCCGGTCCCGCGCTGAACGACGCACATGATGCGTCGGCCGATGATACTCGCCGCGCCGGATTGGCTGTCCTTGCGGCCAAACAAAGTCGCTACGCCGCCGGTGCAATCTCCGCCGCACAGCTTTCGGTAGCGTTCGCGTGTAACCGTAACGGGAGATGTTTCCCATCACCGCACGCAAAACGGCTCATCATCGCATTTCTCCCTCGTATCTATGCTGAGCCTGAGCCACCTGAGCCTCTCAGTCGTGCGCGCTGCATGACGTCCGAGATTGCATCGCGGCAACCTCGGAGACCACGCCGCGCTTATCTGCGCCAGCTTATCTGAGGGAACTGCGATAGCACGGAGCAATGCAGCACTGCGGCTGCGCCCGTCAACGTTTGGCAGTTTTATCGGGACGCAGGAGTTATGAATCGGAGCGCCGAACGTGTTCGAGACACCGCGGATCGAGTGAAGCGGGAAAGCCATAGCGCGGCCGTTCGAGCGACAGCGGGGTTTCTCAGTTGGCGGTGCGTTTATTGTGCGAGTGCGTTCATTACGCGAGTACGGCATTTATTTTTATAAACGTGAGAAGGTTGATTGCTAAGGACCTTTTCTTTCCGTGTCACGAAAAATGGGAGCGCGTTACAATCGATGTTTCACTTTTTTTTTTTTTTTGTCGCGGGAAACGGGTGCGCGTTAGAATCGAGGGCGCGTTAGAATCGAGTAAATACGGTATCACACGAGTGACCTGAACTTAATCCTCGTGACCGAACTAAATGCCTGCTGCTGAAATATTACATAAGAAACCACAAGGCTCCACCATTCCTATTTCCTGACAAGATTACCTTAATCTTGAGTGATGCAAAAACGAACCTGTCTTTCTTTACTTCTTTCTCAAGAAAGAACACATATGTAGGTTGTGCATAGAGTCACAACTCCACCTTTGGATAGATCACTACAGTGACAATGAAAAAAACCAGCACTGTCTTGGAGGATTTCTAGAGAGAGCTCATTGCCAGGTAAGACACGAAGAAGGCAAAAGTGAACCCAGGGTTGCCATACAATGCACTTTGAATGCAACACAGATACACAGTAAAATATTCAAAAAAATGTTCAGTTCTGATAGTTTCCACAAAGTAGTAGGTGGCACAGAACACAGTTTGTGAGAGAAATGAGATACTAATAAAGCAACTTCATCACAAGTGCAAGTTTCGCTCCAGTTCTGAGCAACTGAAGTCATCGTCCTCACTACCGATGTCATTGTAGTCGGCTAAGCTATGAGCGTAGAGGCCTGATGAGGCTGTGTGAAGCAAGCTGCCCGGGTGAACACCCATTGAGAGACCTAGAGGAAACAGTTTCTACAGTGTTAGCTAGAAAGCAGTTAGGACAAAGCAAGTAAACTTTACTGATGTAAAACATGCTGCCCTTGCTGTTGCCATCAGTAAACAATGAAGACTTTGGGATGGCGACACTGCATACACTGTGACGGTACTACGAGGCATGCATTATATGCTGATAAAACCTGTACAGTCATCTCACAAGCAAAAATGTAGAGGAAAGCAAAAAAAAAAAGGAGTACAGTTATACAGCGTGCTCTTGATAACGCAACCTCTGATAATTCAAACAGATTCCAAATTTTTGGTTGGCCCGCTTTGTTTTCAATGCATTTAAGAGCTGCTTAATTCAACTGAACCATTAAGCTAATTCTGTTAATTCATGCTTTTTGCTCATCCTTACCAGAAATATAGGCTGATTTGGTTCTTTCTAGCTGAACATTCATGCTCATACATTTTTTAACAGCCAGAAATGAAGCCGATGGCCTGTCAACACTTGTCAAGCATTCAAAACCATCAGCAGAAGTAAAGAAGAAGAAACACTGAGGTGACAACGATGCATGTGATAACTGGCCATCTCTCTTTTTCCTGATATGTTGCACTGAGCCATACTTCTGCTTGTATCTGATAATTCAGACTTCTGATAATTGAAACAAAATCCTGGGGTCCCTTCAAATTTGAATTAATAAGGGTCTACTACATATACCAGGGCTAGGAAGGTAGAAAGTATTTATGTGGTTGGGACTAGCAATACACATTACAATACAGCAATACACCTAAAAAATTTGCGTTAGTTCTGATGCAGTAAGGTGGGAAAATGGGCTACTTGGAAAACAATTGAACAGATGGATCTTGTATCAAGTTTCACCTTGACACTGCAGCAGATGATGACAGTGTATTTTGTATTTTCTACTGAATTTAACTGCAGTAGTAGGACACACTTGATTTTGCATCCACCAAATTTAAGTGTTTTCCTTTTATACATAAACTTGAGTATTCCTCAGTCACAGAGACGCAAGAGATACATGATTATGCATTAATCTGAGTGCCTGCTTATGTACTACATTATTCTCAAGTACAAATCTGAACTGTAACAGCCTGCAGCAGACCACTTGACAATCTCACTTGTAGTAGTATTACACATGATGAAAATTATAGCACTAACAGCATTACTGTTTTCTTCTGTTCTGGCCGTAAAACAGCACAGCAACAGAGTTCTGCCAAGTTCAATATACAGTAAAACTTCGTTATCACGAAGTTGAAGGGGGAGCCGTAATTACTTCCTTATAACCATTAGTTTGTTATAGCCAATATCTATTTAATTTATGGGAAATTCAAGGGGAATTGCAATTGCTTCTTTATATCCAATAGTTCGTTATAACGGAATTCTACTGTATTCTGCTATAAGATGCTCAAAACAACTTCCCCCACTTTTATTCCTGTGACATTGATCTAAGTTTTCCGAGGAATGCTGGGGCTGCAAAAAGCAAAGAGAGAGAGAGAGAGAGAGACGAACCTGTGTGGTCATGAAGCCTTCCATTCCTGGAAGACATTGGCTCAGGATGGAGAGCCCTGTTTCGAGGCAATGAATGACCAGGCGTTGTGTATGGGGAACTGTGTGGTGACAGGGAAGACGTTGTACCCCGAGGCGCTGGCTGCATTGTGAGGAGACAGATTCGCACGAGAGTCAGATCAACTTCGAGAAGGAGCTTTGAACATAAAAAGAAAAAGATGCCCAGGAATGGGTCACTAGATAAAAAGCCACTTCAAAGGGCAACGTAGTGGACTGCTTCACAGCCTATCACTATTTTTGGAAAACATTTAGTGTTTGCTGTAGCTTCGTGTGATGTTCAAGTTTTTACACAAGATCTCACTTTTTTTGTTCACATCAGTCAGTAAAATTTAGCTTGTTTGCTTCCTCAATTCATTGCAAAGCACGAAAGACTACTAGGTATATGCAAATACTTGAAAACTTCAAGTATTAAATTGAGTACGGACCTATTCGATTCAGTCTTTGAATCAAATAACCATTATTTAAAAACTGGAACATTTTTTCAAATAGTTTAGGAATATATCTCAAATTGTTATCTGCACCAAAGTGAACAGATAATTGTAAGCACTGCTAATATCCTATATTGACATTATGCAGCACTGCTTACTACACATAAGCAGCTAGTTTGTGTAGTCAAGACTGTTATGTGAGTTTAGATTGCTGCTGTACAGCCCGTTAGAGGCCAACTCTGTGGACTTTTACTATCAGGAGCATGACAGGAGCGTTTCAAGGACATAGAATCACCGTTACCTTGACATGGTAAAAAAAAGTTGCCGAACCAGGGCTTAAGGCAACTTTGGCGATTTTCCAGTGTGCACTGATCTCAATGGAATTTTCAGTATACATTCTCCCCGATAATGTAATACTACATGCCAAGCTAGGCAGTTGCAAGTCTTTTAGTTTTCCTGAAAATGAATCTTAAAAACTTTTGGCGGATTTCCATGCGGCCCATCCTGTGTTTATTACGTCATCACCTTCAACATTGTCTACCTGTACAGGTGTGCAGTCAAGAGCAAAACGGAGATACTTCAGTGCTCAAATCGTCATTGTCAAGTTCAGAAAGGCTAGTATAACTCAATACATTATTGGATGACCTCATCACTGTCATTTTTCTGGCACCAGCTCTATATTTCTGATGGCAGGGATTCTGTGATGCATACATTGCATGAAGCATCTACCAGTATCCGTCTCGGTATGAACACATTGTTCATTCGGTTGTATAAAATTATTGGTGCGTTTCTGAGCAAACTGAACCACCCTGACTGCTACAGAACTCTCAGTACCCCTGGAAAGCATATATATCAGAACATGCTTAAAAAAAACGCAGGAGTTCCCCTTTATGTATGGCTTTTGCATAAGATTGCGTAATATAGCCAACTCAACTACTGAGTTTTCCTTCTTTATGCCTAACTATGCCCACAATGATGAAATATGCTGTACTTATGCTCCAATTTCATGTAAAATTGCTCACAGTTCATGTTTCAAAACATCTGAGCAATATTTGTATTTATGCCAAGGACTGTGATTTGAAGACGGCCAGCACAAGACAATAAATGTGTTTTATGAAACCAGTGGAACATTTGTGCTACTGAAGCTGTCACAAAAGCAAGCCCCTGCAATGGAGATGCACATTAATCGTGCATGAAGATGGGCTGTGTCACCTCATCCAAGAGCTGCCGTAGACGTTGAAGCTGAGCCTCCAGTTGCCGGTTGTGGTCCTCGAGAATGTGCATGCGGGCCTCGAGGCGCCCCTTGTGCTGCCTGAGTAGCTTGGCCTCGGCCAACATCTCCTGGTCGCGTGTGCTGCTGCCACTGGGGCTCAGGGCAGCCTCCTCTTCTAGCTGGCTGGGCGTTGGACTCAGCCCCACACTCTGCATCTCCTGTAGCCGGTCGTACTCTGCCTGCAGATGTCTGGAGAAAGGTGCGCAATACTACTCAACAAACAGTGTCAACTGGGCCATCATGCATTCAGCAAACATTCTTGCAGGCTTCTTCTAATGCTAATTCCATTCACTTTAACATTAACTCAACTGATAACTTGTATACCTAGGACACTTTTGCTTAGTTTGCTCTTGCAAAAGTATAACCTGGTTAATAATACCTGTAGTTAGTCTAACCACTAACTGACATGCACTGACTAGCATTCCACGTGACTTAAGTTGTAAATGCCTTGTCGCTAAATGTGACAGGATGTACAGGTAGAATGGGCAAAATCATGAGAATATCAACAGGTCTTGTCTGCTCTCATGAAGCAACGTTAACGTACTGAGACGCATCACTCGGTACAATGTGTCACTCTGTGCTTGCGGTTCACATGCATGCCACTTTATTCTAATTTTGTTGTTTAAGCTTCTTTTTCTGGACAAACAAGAGCGATTTCCTGCCGTTTGCTTCTTGTGTGTGTTTTTCGGACAACACATTCCATTCAGACACGCATTACAGTGGAACATTGAAGCAGTCTAAAAAGAATCACTGACACAAATGAATAAGCAATGTTGCAGACCTGTTCTCCTCTTCAAGTTCCTCGATCATCAGCTCAAGCTCATCCCTTTGGTCAGCATCAATGGTTGCTATCACCTGAGCAGGGCTCCGCGGTTGGAGAAACAATGAAGAGTTGCACTGCACGCAAGAATGAAAAACGAAAAAAATGTAGCTCCAATTGAAAGGTCCTCAAAGTGAAACAAAAATAAGCAGAAAGCTTAACATCCAAGTATACTCACATACTACCCAATGAAAAATGGCAAAGCTAGTTGAAATTTTTTTCCCCAGCTAGGTGTCATTACACTTGCAACATGTTGCCATATTGAATGCCTGAAATTTATTTAGACTTTAATCAATTCTCCCTTCCTTGACACCACAGACAACTATCTCAAGTTTTCCAGACATTTGTCTACAAAGAGCAACCATGCTCTTAACACTGCAACCTTTTTCACCCATTCATGTTCATTTTTCACCCCCGCCCCTTCAAGTATAGCTTTTTTCCTTCAACAATCGAAGCTTGTAATTTGCTGGCCGAAAGTGTCAGCTTCTTGCCATTTAAAGAATTTATGTGTTGTGCTTTTCCCACATCTGTGATAGTCTCACCGAGGCTACAGCATGTAAACATAATAATAATAATAATAATTCTTATGTTGTTATAACAAAATACAATAAAGCCTTCAAAACACAGCTTGAAGGAAAAGTCTGCTTCATTTTTAATTGTGTATGTTCAGAGTAGTGTGCATTAATCAGCTCACATGTACCACGCAACTTAATAGGTAAACTGCCCCATGAGTGCATTTGAAAGGTGTTTCACAAATTCTTCAATATAACTCAGGCACACAAAAAAAGAAGTATCATTGAATTTTTTTCAAGTAATAACGATTAATCATTAGGAACATATTTTCTCACTTATGACTCTGAACCATGCTAACATTTTAAATTTGCAACAAAGCTTGCCATGACAACAGGACATGTCAGATGGCAGTTCACAAGACAGTTTACAGAATGCACACTGTACATTCCGGGGGCGAGCTTTCCCCGGTTACAAGAAAGAAAGTAAATGTTGCTCACCACAGATGATGGAAGCTCTCCACTCAAGGTGTGACAATACTGTGCAATCAACTGATGTTCATCTTCGCTCCTAAAGAATGAACAGATCAGCTAAGCAACTGTGTTGCATTTAAAGAGAGAAAATGTCACCTTGTTTAAAACATTTGTAGTTGCAACTATATTGTACCTTATGATAAAGTCCTGCAAGGTGCCACTCTTTAACTAGACAAGTGAAGCTGTGACACATTTCTCAGTATTTTTTATTTAATAGCATGCATTCTATGGGCATTTAATGTATGTACAAAAAAGCTAATCGCCACAGAAAGTTATTCAACAAGCAGCAATCTGTTATTTAATTAACTATTACAGAATGAATGCCACCTGTAATGAGAAATGTAGAGCATTTCTTCTAAATATGTTAGGCTTGCTTTAATGCTTCATGTATTCTACTTAAAGTAAAAGTTCATTTATAATTCTGGAACATGGTTCCAATCAGTTCGCACACAAATGTTTAGCTAAGGAACAGCTGAAAAGATTTTTTTTGGAAGATAGCATGAAAGATTTTGCAGCGGCTCTCCCTAATTTCAGTTATGTATTAAGTAAAACTTTTTACACACAGAATATGTTTGTATGATAAGTAACACCTAAATACTACATATTAACACAAATTTCATGTTTCATCAATTATGATAAGCACTTACGAGTCTGGGGTAGAGTTACTCCTTGTCCTAAGTTCAGCATCTGTATACCTATAAAATGGAGCAAGCATGTAGTTAGAAACTTTTTTACAATGAAGCATTCAACACAGCGAATAACTGCTGCTGAATGGCTAAAATGGGAGCCAGTCAGTCTCCTCACAAAGCAAAGTTCGTAGATTATACATATTAACCTCATTTCCAACTTCCAAACAGTAGCTTTCGTACTATAGTGTTGCACTTCACCCAAACTTGCAACATACACATAGATGATGAAGCACCAAAATATGTGTGATAGAACTAGAATCATCAACCTATCAGGCAGTGTGCCAGTGCCAAATCAAAAAGACTTTTAATTATATTTTAACTTAATGGGCAATGTTTATGGCTCTTTACACATGTTGAGAAGGCTGCAGAACAAAATGTTACATATTTGTAGAAAGACAGCACAAGATAACAAACATAAAATGGAATAATACAGAGTATCAGAAATCACCCGGCTGGTGATCCTGACGTGCCTGTTTGCGTACTGATCAAGACGAGAATGCATATCCTGCGATGACAATGTGTGCTGCGGTGATGGTGCGGGGCTCTCGAGGTCGTCCCCTTCCAGTACAGTCTGTACCGGGAGGTAGCCAACTCGAGGATGCTTCTTGAAGTAGCGTTTGGACTTAAACTTGTTCTTCATGATCTTGGTGAAGTCTCTCACGTCCTCTCCAGATGTTGTCTGGTGGAGAAACAAAAGTACAGCTTTTAAGACTAACAGCCAGAGATAAAGCAATAAAGCAAATATAACACATAGTAGTATATGCCTCTGGAATGGGAGAGTCATTGTCTTTTTGTTGATTTTATTATATTTTTCAGTTACTGCTAGTCTTATTGCAAAGGCACACATGTACACAAAGAACTTTGCAATCTGCTGCAGAGAGAAGAACACAAAAAGAACACCTAATAAACACACCTACACAATAATTCAGAAATTCCATTCTGGAATGCCAAGTGCCGAAACCATATCATAATTACAAAGCATGCCATAGGGTTGACTCGATTAATGTAGACCACCTGGGGATCTTTAAGTGCTTCTGGTTTTAAGCACGGCAACCTTCCTGAATTTGGCCCACGTCCAAATGTGGCTATCATGGCTGGGAATCGAATATACACCCTCACGCTTAGCAGTGTGACACTTACTGGCTAAGCTAACTATGCCACCATGGCAGTTCTATGATAAGCACAAGTTTCATGTACATGTAACATGATGGGCATGAAAGACACTTGTCTTCTAAAGTATATATAGTCTGGAGTGTCCTGCCCCCAAGACTACGCTGTGAATGTTTGTCTTGCGACTTGTGGTGGGAGCACCTTGTTTGGGTGTTGGTGCATTGGTGTGTTATGTGTACAAGTGTCATGGTGTGTATGTTGCACCAGGGACAGGTCCTGGTTGCATATCTGTCTAAAAAGATAACATGTAAGCATGACATATGAGGATATGTGTGGGTCTGCAGGCAGTACGAGTTCCAGCACTGTTGCCTGTTGAGGCTCTAGTGAGGGAATGTGCATCATCTTCTTGACCTCCAGTATTTGTCTGCTCGTGGTGGCTTGCTCCTTGGTCACAACATAATCTGTTAGGGATCGGGAAGCTCAATGTCCCGTTGTTTGAAGACATAACATAATCTACCTTTCCCAGAAAAGTGTAGGCCTGAGTAGAGTGGTCAAAATACATGACGTTACAAAATGAAAATATGAAAACTTCAAAGCACTGTTGCCGCTTTATATTTCATTTTGCCTGCATTCCCGATGCTAAAGAGTTTCTTGCAAATGGGAAAACAAAAACTCACCGTGGTGCAGTACTCCTGCATTGGATGGGTAACCTTGTGGTTCTTGGTCTTTCTTCCCGAAAAGAAGCAGCTCTGGCAGAGGTCCACATTGAAGCATTTGAGACACCGATACCTAGGAGAACAGAACTTCTTTTACTTTCGTATGCAATGGTAATCTTGGAAAGTCAATTATTTCTTGCTAGATACTTGAAAATAAGTTTAGAGGCCATTTCGATGGGGCCTTTTGCTACCGTTTAATGTGAGGTTCGCCCACAGTGCCGTGAAACAGGAAAATGGCAACACTGTCGATTGGTCAGCAGCGAAAAAAACGAACGAATAGTATACGGTGGTCTTCATCGTGCGTAGAGTTTATAGCTATAGTTTCTATGTCGCCACGGGTCTCGTCCGTAACGACGATGCCACAACACGCACGATGCAAAGGCCAATGACGTCGCCGTGCCAGCCTGTGGCCAACCAAAGTCGCTATGTCACCGATGAAATCTCGGAGACGCCCAGCCGCATCAGCGTTCGGCAGCGCTCACAATCAGCCTTACAGGAGAATAGATATCTTCCGTAACCACATGCAAAATGGCTCATCATCACATTTCTCCCTCGTATCTATGTAGAGCTTATCAGTCGCGCACGTTAAGCACGACGTATGAGATTGCCACAATGCAACTCAGAAACCATGCCCCGACCACTCAGCCTTAGCTGCGCTAGTCTGCGCAGCACGCATGGCGGCACGCCACGGTGAGCACAAGGGAACTGTGATAGCACGGACGAATGCAGCATTCTGAGTAAATGATGTTACCACTGCTTGCACGTGGCTATGCCCGCCAAGGTGCGGCAGTTTTATCGGGAGGCAGGAGTTATAGAGACGCAGGAGTTTTATTGGTACGCAGGAGAACGACTCGCAAATACCGCGGATCAAGTCAAGTGGGAAAGCCACAGCGCAGCCGTTTGCAGGACTGCAGGAGTTTAGAGTTGGGGGTGCGTTTATTATGCAAGCAAGTTCATTACGCGAGTAAATGTGGTAGATCAAATTTATCTTAGCTCCTGCTCCCTTTTGAAGGCTATCAAAAGGAAAGATGGTCGGTGATGATTAAAACCAGTCACATGATTCATATCATATAATATGATTCACCTCATGTTATCCTATCATCAAACTTGCAAAGCATAAGGCAAAACCTTGCTGAACCAACAAGCAAACATGAACTGCTTTGTTTCCATAGAAATTTTACTGTGCTTACCTGAACCCAACAATTGGGTACTGCTTGCAGCCATTGCATTTGGCCTGGTGCCGTGCTGTCTCGGCGGCAGCCAGGCGATGGAGTACAGGAAGCCAGACCAAGCTCTGGGGTTCTTGCAGAAGCCAATTCAAGAAATGCGATGCCTGAATCTCTCGCCGACCAGCTGGTGCGGTCATCTCAAAGCAGCTTCGGACGCTTGGCTCGATGTTGGAGCCACCGAAAGCAGCAATCTCGCCGAGCAGCCTCGGAATTTGCACACAGTCATGGAGTAGTAGGCCCAGTTGCCTTTCGTCAGCACAGCCGTTACCGTCCGCAATGAGCCGGAACAGGTCTACAAAAATGACATTAGCCCATTAACACAGTATGTCAGGATATTTTTCTGAGATGACGGATCCTGATAACACTAGCGTACCACAATAAGTGCCACTAGGTATGTAATGTACAGAATTAAAAACATTTGACCGCTAGTCAGCCAAGCAATTACGCACACTTTAGCAGCTTTGAGAAAAACATATGCAAAACATCTCTTTCCAATATCATTGTCCAGATGGCTTTCCCAACGGTGATCAAACAGGCTACCTTTTTATTGATTACTGCACTGACTCGTGATTACTTATGTGACCCAACTTTTATTGCATGCCTTTTGTGGTTCCTGTAAATATGTAAATAAAGCTGAGTGCACATTAGAAAGACCAGCAGCCAATATGCAACACATAATATTATGCACTGAAGCTACAGTGTGCGATGTTGGTTGAGTCGAATCACCTTCATTTAAAAAAAAAGCAGCGCGAAAGGACGCACCACAAGATGGACGCAAGACTGTGTCCTTCTTCATCTGGTGCATCCTCTCGGGCTGTTTTTAAAAAAATGATTGCACTTATGTTCCGAAAAAAAATATGCCACAATAAAGTGCTATCACATGCTTAACAATTATGCTATCAAGCTATGTTTCACAATCAGTGAATGTTCAAACCTACTTGCTTGAGCTAGTGCCTGAAAGTAGTGAAGGTACAAAGGGACCTAATGATGTACGAAAGAGGAAGAAGGGGGAAAAGAAGCCTTTTCTGCTTGAGACATAAGTGCTCAACTGTATGTGTGTGAACTGATCAACTGAACCGCACAATGAAATAATCTATCAGGCATCAGATTGTCCTGCCAAGCTATACGTATCCACAATTTCTTGCGGTTCTTAAAGGGACCCTGAAACGGTTTTGACGATTTTGTGCCAACATGGTGATCCAGTAGAGCGAGTCATTAGGATCATTTGAGGGCAGATTTCAGCGCTGTGCGTAAAGTGTGGAATTTACAATAAGGTTTTCAACACGTGCACCGCAAAAGATCTCAGCGGCTCGCCAAAAGGCGTTTTCAAACGCCCCCGTCATCGACCGATCGAATGAGAGGTCGCTGATTGGCCCCGAGCCAGTGACGTGCACGTAATTTTCAAAACCTAGCTGCGAACAACGTGCTTCTACAATGTACTCCTTCGTTTCAGCCAACGGTATCGTCGCGGCATCTGGCGGCGTACACACGAGTCGCCGGCGCTCTATTACAGAGGTACAGTGTACTAGAAGAGGGCAGTGGGCTTACTCTCCGGCGGAGGCTATGGTGTGGGGTGACCCCACGAACGTCACCTGTGTGTGCCTCTCTCTTCGCCCGAGCGGTGGCGCTGGCATCGCCTTTGATGGAACGTGGGAGGAGCGTTGCGGCTGAAAGTGCCGGCCAGCTCTTGCAGAGCAGCAGTTGTCGAGCCACGTTTTATTGCTGTGGACGTTGTAGCGCCGAGTTTTTGCCGTCAGCGTTGAGCCGTACGCACCACGCAAGAAGTTAGCATGCTTTTTAGTGCCTGAGCCATGCCGCGATATCGGCAAACCCACTGCTACGCGGTGTTCGTGAAGGGTGGGCGGAAGCTATCGCTGTTCGGCGTCCCGAAGGATGAGAACAGGCGTAAGGAATGGGAAAAAAATCTGCACAGAGCGGACAAGCTCCTGGAATTCAGTGCAGTGTGCGAGCTCCACTTCGAGCCGCGTCATGTGCTCAGAGACTATGTGCACATTATCGAGCGAAAAGAAGTGCGGATATCTCGTGCGAGACCTGTTCTCCGCGTCGGTGCTGTGCCGACGCTTCTTCCCGATCTGCCAGCTTACCTTAGTAAAAAGCCGACGCAAGAGAGGACCGCTTGTAAGAGGAAGCGATCGGAAGCTTCAGACGGACGATTAAAGTGGGGTGGGCAGTGGACTTACTCTCCGGCGGAGGCTATGGGGTGGGTCGGCTGGCAGTTGTTCAGCACAGACTTTCCATCGAAATTGGTTGCAGTGTACAGTACATGCAGCTACCCTCACAGCAAAAGTAATTAGTTTTTACGTCATCATTTTTATGTGAAAGGACTAAACAGTGACAAAGCAGGAAAGCGGCAGAGGGCCAAGCAGCTGAAGCTGAGCCGTTGCGCATGAAGTGAATAAAGTGCGTGAATTAATGGCTGGATGTTATACGTCCTTTCTGCCAAATAAGAGCTTCGTGTCAGGAACATGAGCTTCGTGTGTATCTTAATTTCGTTGTCCATTATGTCACTGTACATATGCCTAACAGACCTGTAGCTGCATAATTATGGTTATGAATAACCCCAGAGAACTACTTGTGCCATGTGCAACAACCGAAGTAGAACAAAAAATATTTGAGCTACAATTTCAGCACAACAATGGCACAGACCGAGCCAGCACGCCTACACGTTATAGCTTGGCTAGGAAGCGAGCTTGCACTGTTTTATAATTATTTGGTGGAAGGCAGAGCATAATCTTGTTACAAAATCATTTTAGGTCAGGTCCACACGGCATGTAACCGCATATTTGGTCGCTGTATGAAACCGTATATTTTGACAGGTACATCGTCCTTTTCGCCGAGGGGTCATATTCGGGGAAACACGATGTGGCCTGAACAAATCTGGTGTTTGTCAAAATATGCAAAGACCTCAAGCTCCCCCCCCCCAAAAAAAAGAAAAAAGAAAGAAGCGTTAACTGCGCGTCGAACTAGAACGGAGCAAGCATACGCTGCGTAGGTTGCCATCGACTCACTTTCGGCAAACGCTATCGCAATAAAAACGGAAAAAACGGCGAAGCGTGAGCAACATACGCTCTCAATGTAGTCAGAGGGTAGTCAATACATGAAAGTCTATTACAAATATCGAAGAAACGAGCCTCGCAACTCTTACGAGCCGCCAGCAGCCAGCAACGTCTGCAGGCGAAGCTTCCATCAAAGATGCCTGTGGCGCCACCTCTCCAATGCGACGCCAACTGCGTCAGACGAGCGGCGGAGTAAGCCCACTGCCCTCTTCTAGTACACTGTAACAGAGGCTAGCACTGCCGAGGCGGGCGACCTCAGTGAGGATATCGGGGCGCTATGTAACTACGGAGGGCTCGGCAGAGCGGCTGACGCGGGAGGCGCTGTCGTCGCTAGCGCGCACTCCGCAGCAGATCGAGTTGAGGAGGAACAGCAGCGGTAAGGAAGAAGGCGACAGAAATAAGCCCATAGCTGCCTTAGCGCATGGTGCTTCGCTTTATTTACGGTGTGAATGATTTCATAATTGTGTTGCCTAAGCAGTGACGCAATGTCAAAAAAGCGTTTCAGGGACCCTTTAAGAATACTTTTCTTGCACTTCAAGCATTTTCGAAATGTGAAACCAGCTGGAGTGTTTATATACACGTGACAATGGTCTGTACTTACATCTGAATTTGTCTTCAAGATTACCCCTACAGAGCAGGATAATCCCCACTTTAAATGACAGGATTCTTATGTATCCTGTCCTTGTAGCACTGAAAAAGAGAAAAGAGAGAGGTACTGACTTTCTCAATGCCATGTCATGGCATCACAAAAGAAACGATACAACTATAACTTGTAATTGACAAATGACCATTGCATTTTTTTTAACAGTTTGTTTACTGTGGAGTAGAAAACAAGAATACCAGAACACATCAGAGTAAGGTTGCAGCGGAGTGCTCCAGTTTGCGCCACTGATGAAAGTTGCTAATCAAGAATGTGAGCAAGATGTTTAGTGCTGCCATCTGTAACAACTTATCTGTGCCAAGCCATGCTCACATGGTAAGTAACAGCAGGAAACAACACTGGCACTAGACTAAACATGACATTTCTTACTCTCTTCAGGAGGACAAAGAGTATCACCTCTTTTATAGATAATGAAATGCGAGTGACCTAACTTTAAGAATAAAACTTGCAAGCTTAAATACACTGCATGCATTTGACCTTTACATCATCAATAGTGTCTAAATTTCTATATCAAAATGTGCTTCTAAAAGATGCAATGATCACTTATTCTTCATTGCAGAGGCATCGCTCATTTTATGTGCATTTGCAGTTGTGTAAAGTGCAGGAGACAGGAGGGTGCACGAAAGCAAAAGTTGTGATAAAGGAGCTCACGTATCATAGAGGTTGAGCAGCCAGTTGAGACACAAATCGATGCAGAGTGGCACTTTTACCAAATTGGAATGTTCCTGGGCAACACCTTCGTAGATGGTCGCTAAGCAAGTGATCATCTCAGGCACACTAATCAGCTTGTCGTTCTGAGCTCGCAGGCCATGCTGATCAAATGCATTGATAGCATTGTTCATAAAGACCAGGTCCACTAGAATGAACAAATAACAAAAACATTAAATCGTGCTTCAGATTTCACAACTGGAACAACCAAAATTATGTGCTTTTGAGAGCAAGACACTAAAAAATAAAGTGAAATGAATATTTTCATATATTGCAAGGCCCTCGAGCATTGATTTGGCCCAGGTAGTTCAATAACATTCTTAGGACAGTGCACAATACGCAACAACACTGTAGGTACTTGTCTTCTTGTTTCTGTGTGCCTTTAGCCCTGCTTTGCAATTGCAACGATACAATTTATTAAGGTAGCCACCAGGGGCCCCATTCTGAGGCAATGACCTCTGGCTATAACGCCACTTTCGACGACGTAGAATGTCGCATGTCCAATGATAGAAGTGTATACTTGTACTTACCTGCGTTTCCTTAGCAGCACTTTAAAAGTGACATTTAGACATCGTCTCAAAAATTATTGTCTCAGAATATGGCTCCAAGTCAACAGCCACTAAATTAAATTTTATTCATATAGGAATTGATTGTACGAGAAACATGTAACTGCGCTTGAACTGTTAGTCAAGGTAAAACAGTAAGATTTCGCCTTAAAAAATATATCTTCAGAATGTACGGTCTTCCGAAAGGAGTCACAAAACTGCTGACAAATTACTCACAGCAAAGGTTTTTTTGTATAGTCCTGATCTTCATTGATGTTCTGTATGCAGAGTACCGGACATCATTAAATTCAGCTGAAAAAGAAAAGAAGGAAATTTCATATGAAGATTGTTGCACATACTTTATTTACACGTGGTTGCTTGTGAACATCATACTAGCAGCATCTATAAACACCTCATTTTGATTAATGGTCAGGTAATTTACATAATACAACAGAAAGAAATAGTGAGACATCACTCACCAAGAGAATCCATCAGTTCTAACATACGAGGATGATCCCAATGCGTGGTTTCGGTAACATGGCTGAAAAATAGACAAGCAATCAATTGTTAGCATCCACAATCACAAAGCCAATGATGCATATGTCGAAACAGGCCAACTGAGAACTGCAAGAGATACAGCAAGCTCTACAGCAAAACAATCCTTACTTGATGTAGTAAGGCACTTTGTTTCCGGCTACAGCTCTTTCCCAAGGCTGCTCCACAGAGGCTAGAAAGAACAGAATAACACAGTTAGCAGAGGCCAACATAATAGCGTCTGAAGCATTTCTAGTAAAGCATAGTGCAGTGGTCCAGATGCATAGGTCAGCCGACAATTGTTCTCTTAAACTGTTCTTATTAAAGAAAATATCAGTGGGCAGTTGATGAAATGAGTCAATGCATGAGCTGTTATGGTGAACACTGGACTATAAAACCAACACAAAAGATGGGTGAGGTCAAACAAGGTGCTAAAAAATGTGCAGCACCACTATAAAATGAATCACCACCTTGTCCAGCAACCTGTTCTGGCACAAGTTTTGTTTTGAAGCTGGATTTCAAGATAAAAGAAATGAAAACGGCATCACAATAAAACGAACAATATGTTGGCATTACTAACTGCAATGCGCCTTAGCAATTCATTCTCGGTGCTAGTGGTACAGAGACAAATTGTTGTCCGCATGCTCAGGGATGGAACAGGGTACATAGGTCTAGGAGCAGTCCTGGGAGCAGGCATGGTGCACCCAGAAAGACCTTTTTGAGCAAGTTTGAAGCAGTCAGAAAGGCCTCTGAATTATATGGCACCATTGCACAGCATTTGTGCAGCAGTATTTATCCACTGCTGAATTTAAGCTAACTGTGCAAGATCCTTATTTAACTGTAAAATTGTAAACGTTGTCCTTCTGTTATAATATAATTTGTCTATCAATGACTGCATTGGTGCCAGGTAGTACGTTGCTTTGAGAAATATGCTCCCACACTGGAAGTTTTCTTGTTAAAGCTCTCCAGAACTGTAAAATAACTTTGGTGTTTCGTTATTTTGGTACATCTAGAATACAGCAGAATCTCGATGATACGATTACGGTTGATGCGAATTTCGCGATGATACGAATTTTAATGTTGTTTTGGACGGACTACGTTGTATAAAATTCGCCGTCATTCGGTGTTATACGAGCTGGTTCCTCAGCCATTGCGGATGATACGAACGCGCGAAATAACCGCTTCACGCGAGCGACTGACTCAGATTTCTGACTGCAGATTTTTTCCGCAAGTTCCTTACGACTTTGGACCGGAAAATGTCAGCGAAAAACAGAAAAATATTGCTTTTCATCGACCAGTGTTCGGACCATCCCAAAGACTGCAACTTCAGCAATGTCGCAGTAAGGTTCCTGCCCGCAAACACCAAGAGCCGTCTACAGCCGCTGGATGCGGGAATAATCCGAAATGTGAAGCACCATTTCAAGGGATTGCTTTTGCGGAGGCTCCTGGCGAAAATTGAGCGCAAGGATAAAAACGTGCAAATTAGCCTGCTTGACGCATTACATTTCTTGGCCATGTCCTGGAATAGTGTGACCCAGGACACGATCACGAACTGCTTACGCAAGTGTGGATCTTTCGCGGAATCGGATGCGGCTCCGACGGAAGAAAACCAAAAGCCTGACGACGATTTGCACATCGAGGGTTGGAAGAACCTTGAAACTCAAGCTTCGGCGCGAGACTTCGTCACCGCGGACGACAACGTTGCGACCTGTGGGCTGCGATCCATCGAAGAATTGGTCAACGAGGCAAAGGATACCGAGTCGGAGAGTGATGGTGAAGATGCCGGTGAGTGTGACCTCCTGCCGTCAATATCGGAAAACTTTGATGCCCTGGATGTACTGCGTCGCACCGTAAGCACCGGCAGCGTGAGTGAAGAAACCGCAGCACGGTTTTATTCCTTTTAGGCGGCTTTCTTAAGGGGCAGCGAAGTTAAAAAGTTCAAAAGAATATGATGGACTTTTTCAGCAAGAAGTAGTTGACCGCAATAAAGCTCTTGCTCATCTTCATGATCAGGTTTAACTTGTTTTGGCTCATACGAATTCGGGATGATAAGAATATTTTACGTGCTCCCTACGGATTCGTATCATCGAGATTCTACTGTATCAATTATCAACTGCATGAGGCAGTCTACAGTGCATTAGAACCTACTTGGAACCAGGAACACAGTTCTTGTACTATATCTGGAGGTTTACAGTATGCGAAGTTAATTATTTATCTTCGGCACCAGCGAGTGCACCACATTATCACTGTTCAATGGCCAAAGCTCGTGCGCATCGTTGAAGAGGGGTTAAACAACAGGCCTCCATTCGTGTCCTACAAACGGCAGTGTTTAAGTGAACTCCCAATGGCACTCAGCATTTCTTCAGCGGTTATAGTGCCTGCAAAGCTGAACATAGCTTTGTGTTTGTCCCATGACAGGGTTGCGGGAGTCGATGAACGTACGTCGCACTAAGCTAAGAGACCCTGCTAGAAGGCATAGCTAATGTTGAACCGTCGTTCACTGTCCACATAAGCAAAGCTAAAACAAAGGTCCACAGGCAAAAATGCATAATTACTTTACTACAAAAGCGAACTGAATCAACAAGCACGGGCAGAGTATCCAATACGCTGATAGCTTAACAGAAGCAGCTACGGAAACTCATGAGCCACAAAGCTCAAACGGCTTTATGTGAATGTAGCTCGGATATTTCATGTGAAAACCTTTCATGTGACTATCTTTTGCAACTGGCCACAAAAGAATTTCACTTAATTTTGGTCATGCTTCATTAGTTGTGGTGCAGTGGCCTGGTTTGCAGCAGCAGACAAAACTGTCAGAACACCACGCAAAGAAGTCCAAAACAAAGGTGTGTAGTAGCTCCGAGAGAGCGTCACATGACGAATAAAAAAAAAAAGGAAAATAGTACTTAGATTTGGCTCGGTATTGAGTGAGGAGTACGAGTTGGGGGAGAGGGGCACGCCACAAGGGTCGGTCTTATCCCCTTATCCCATTACCGTGTGGTGTAAGGGTGGCTCTCTGGCCACGCTTGAAGAGTCCCTGCAGGAGGCGCTGGACGTCACGGAGCGTTTTCTTGAGGGTACGGGCCTCGTGCTCTCTCCAAAGAAGTCGGAACTCTTACTCTTTCGGAAGGCGCGACAGGGCATGCGAAACCTTGAGCCTTTGGATTCTCTTCCGGTGAGGCTGTGGTCTCGGGATGGGACGGTTGTTCCGAGAGTGGATTCTGTGAGAATCCTGGGTCTGTGGATTGACGCGCGAGGCTGTAACGGAGGAGCCATTAAGCGATTGGGAGGTCAGGCGAGCAACATCTTGCGCCTGATCTCTCGGATTACGAGTAAGCGTTTGAGAGAGGATCTACTACTAAGAGTTTTTGGTGCTTTCTTTATTAGTCATGTAAATTATACTGTTCCATATTTGCAATGGACTAGAACAGAGAAGGAGAAGATTGATACGCTCGTCAGGGTCGGGCTTAAGAGGATTCTGGGAATTCCACAGACGACTAGCACTGAGCAGCTTTTAGTGCTGGGATTGCACAACACGGTTGATGAGCTGATTGAGGCGCACTTTGCGGCACAGGTGGCTCGTCTGTCCAGCACTAAGGCTGGTTTGAAGATCTTGGATGAGGCTGGCATTGCGGCTCCTAGGGTGGAGGTATCTGACGGGGTTCAGCTCACACGAGACGAGCGGGAGGATATTCAGGTGGATCCTATTCATCCGGTGCACCATGCAGGTTGTCGCGAGGCTCGAGCCCGAGCTATTCTTCGAAGCGTAGGTAGCAATGCTAAAGCGGCCCTTTTTGTGGACGCTGCAGAGTACAGTACGTGGAGGGCCTTTGGGGTGTCGGTTGTCGATGGTAAAGGGCAGCTGGTGGCCCGGGCATCAGTCTGCACAGATCAAGTCACAGTTGCGGAGGAGATCGCCATTGTGTTAGCTCTTCAGGCTGCAGAGGTGCCTTGCGTGGTTTACTCGGATTCACGATCGGCCGTCCGGGCCTTCTCTGGAGGCTTGATTTCGCAGCAGGCGGCACGGCTCCTTCGGAGTGGTCACAGGCAGGCGAGGTGGGCCGGTGGTCATCATATCTTGGTTTCCAGCGCACGTCGAGGGCATTGATGGGGTTAATCCCAATGCCAGCGCTCACACCCTTGCACGTGAATGCACGAACCGTGCGGGGGGTGGTGAGGCGTCTGGGGGGAACACTGACCTCAGAAAGGATCCTTTGACAACATTCCATGAGATTACGTCTAGCTACAAGCTGAGTAGGAGGCGCTTTCCCCTTCCTAATGCTAGGCTCAACAGAGCCCAGGGAATCACTTTTAGGCTCCTACAGACGGATACGTATCTCTGCCCGCGAATGTATCGTAGGATAGCGCCGGATTTTCAAGAAGAGTGTCCTCGTTGTGGCCTCGAGAGTTGCTCGCTAACACACATGCTCTGGCAGTGCCCCGCGAATGTAGGGGCGGACTTAAGTGACGAGGACTCGTGGCGGCGATGTTTACACAGCCCGGACCTGGGTCAGCAACTACTGGCTGTCCGGAGGGCCCGGGCCATCGCGGAGGATATTCATCTTCCGGTGCCGACCTGGGTGGAGCCACCGACTGGTTGAGGGGGTCCTAGGACCTCCTTAAACTAGTCCCTCTGGTCTCACAATAAAGTTCTTTGTATGTATGTAGTACTGCTTAAGAAGCCCAGCACACCTGGCGAGGAACATAGAGGAAGGAAGGCCTGAATACTGAAACGGGAGGCAAGGGAAACATCAGAAAAGGTTACTTTGCCCAGGCTAGGGGAACGACGCGACATGGTCACTTATCTTTTCTTTTCTCTTTTTTCCCCCCATTCTGCCTGCAGAGCCAATGAAACTGAAACAATAACTGTTTTGGGGCACAGGGGTTGATAGTGGTTCCATCTAGCAGCTAAATGAGGATGGGGCGGCGCAGGACAGTGCTGATAAATGAGTTCAGTGCAACAGGGGCAGTTCGGCGCATGATGGCACAGGCAAAGAAGTTTGGCACGCAATGTCACGGCTGTGCCACCTCTGTACGGTCTTCACAACAGGCTCTGCCACAACTACATAAACTTATGAGTCAGATTATTATGCAAGAGGTCTCGCTTTGCACCCTAACTATGACGTCAATAACTGGACAGCATTCACACAACCAGCTGCAATTTGCATGTGCAAAAAAAGGTAGGGTAAGTGGGCCCCTGGAATGCATCCACAGTAGTATTGCCTGATCTTGTTGTCTCCTGAGCCCTTGGAAGCGTCAAACAACGTTGCTGCAACCAATCAGGTGATCTGCGCTTCCATTCTAATAAACACTGAATTTATGGTTCTCGGTTTACTACTAATGTGGATGAACAGTGTGGTGTTTTCTTGCTCACGATGTTCACAACACCATAGACTTGGCTGCCTCTATAACAACCCTGTAAAGAATATAGAGACTTTAGCTGCATGTGTAGCGCACCATATAATAAACATGTATGAAAATGTGGACTGCTTTTGTTACTATTAGTCAGCTAAAGCACTGAATCAGTTCAGGTGTTCAACTTACAGAATGAAAAGGAAAGTGCAATCTCGCTTTGATCTGAGCAAAAACAGATTAGCAGTATGTACATGACCTTCCCTGAAAGTTGTTTGAATAAGCGTGTTGGGAACACATTACCATTGAGGAACTGCTGTTGCTGCGAGCCTTGATCAAGCAAGGAGTTCTCTAGCTGTCGACGGCGCTCGTCAATGGCCACCTGCAGGAGGCGCCAGCGGCTGCTTAATTCATCCAGTCGATTCAGGTTCCCCTGTGACAGCAGAACTCCACAGCTTGTGATAGCACCGGCTGCCTCGTTCAGCGATTCCACCTGCAACTGTAGTGGAGCCAGCCGATCGCGGAATGCCTGCAAGCACAGAAAAATGTGGGAATGCTGAACCTTTCGACAGCTGAACAGGTAGAAAATAGAACAGCTGCAAGCATGTTTTGATCCATCACGAAATATTACTTTTAGCCCATGTTGCGCTCCCTGCAAGCACACAGCTTCTCTTAGAGGTCTTCGGTAACTGCCGTCTTGCATGCATATGTAGGAAAGAAACAAAACTCACTCATTACCACTCACAAAATATATATTTTTTGAAAACTTACAGGCTCATTCAAATTAATAGTAATTAGAATTCCACACAACTAGGCTCGCTTGGAGTCAGGCTCAAAGTAGTTCTAAGTAAGGCTGAGTGGCTTGACTGATGAATGAGTTCGCTGACCTTCAGCAAATCCAACCCTGTGTCTGGAAATTTTCCTTCCTCACTCCACACAAAGTCACATACAGCCCCAGTTCACATGTTTTGTTCCAGTAGCAGCCATTCTGCTATTAACAGGTGACCACTTATCTGTTCTCTGCATCAGATGACATGGCTAACTCCAGCAATTCGTTTAATGGTTGATGACTACAACTACCAATAGAATTCGAACGCTTGTTGTATTTATTACAAAGAAAGGATATGAGCTTTGACTGTTTAAACAATAATGAAAAACCACACTCACTCTTAATTCATCTATCTGGCCTGCTAACTGGTCAAGCAGAAACTCGGACACAGGAGTCCATTGGGTTTTTGCACTTTCGGCAACTTGAAGTCGAGCACTAAGGTCATCCATTGCTCTCTGTAGAGACTGCATCTTCTGTAAGCAAAAGACGATAGACCATAAGGTATATAAGATGTGCACTAAACAGCTTGTATGTGCATATGTGTTGCAACTTAAGACTTTATGTAAAGAACAGATGAGATATAGCTATGATGTCAGAATAGGTGAAGAAAAGCCAAATCAAGAAACCAACTAACAGATCTCAACGCATAGTATTAGGTCTAAAACCTACATGTGTTACCCTTCAAAATGTTTGATGCCAAAGATGGAGGAAATTGGACAAATTTTAATAACTTATTTCTGGAGCATTACAAGTAAAAGCTACAAAGTGATCACTAGCCACATTATGGAAGTGCACTCAGGAATAATTTTTATAGCCTGACGTTCTTAAAGTGCATGTAAGTACATGAAAACTTTTTCACTTCACTGCCATCAAAATGCAGTACATAGCAACAACTGGGAGTCGAAGCTTCAAAATTCTGCTTAACAAATCAGATAAACAACTTAGCTTCATGATGTATGAAAATGCACCAGAGAAAAATACTTGTCCATGCAGAAAAATATCAAAAGATTTGGAGGTTTCTATATTAAACGGATACTAAAGCAAAGAACTATTTTTTCTAGTGTAAGGAGGTTAGCTTTTCATGATACCAAAAGCACCAACTATGCGAGGAGAAGACTATCGGTAAGCAAAAAAAAATGCTCAGAAATAACTCTTAGTGCCGGGAGGCGCCTCCCCGCAATAAGAGTGTCCCACGCTCGCTGTTATGGCTACAAATGGTGCAGCCTAACACTCCCAGGATAACATATACATAAATACCGAATAAAGTGGATGGAGGGACGACCGCCTCCGTAGCTCAGCGGTAGAGCATCGGACGCATTATCTGGAGGTTGTGGGTTCAGTTCCCACCGAAGGCAGGTTTGTCTTTTCGTCCACTTTAATTCCTTTCTACTTAATCCAAGACTTACAATACCACAATTACGAACTTGAATAACTTCCCCTATGCTTTCCTAGGCTTCAACGCTTGTTGGTTCATTAAGTTGTTTCTAAAAAATAAACGAGCCCTTCACCCTTTCTCTTTCATTATTCATTGGTTAGCAAGACACACATTGTGTTCTAAGAAAGACAGAGACTTAACACAGGGTGTTTGAAAACATTTTATAGTGAGAATTTGGTGAGAATACGAAAAAAAGAAATCTGGCTTCTGACGTCATTGAAGCTCATGTTCCAGTGGGAATTTAAAAAATTATACTTTGACATTCATTTTCTCTTTTAATATTAAACATAATGCGATGAAATCAATGACAATTGAGTCCTTTAAATATAAGTTATAATTCTAAGCCACTACAGCTTTTCACTTTAGTGTCCCTTTTAAGAAAAAAAATAAAAAAGAACAATGATAAAGGTTGTTGTAAGTAAACTTGTACACTGATATGCTGAAGAAATGAGTGTATTAGAAAGGAAATATAGCTGACAGCAATATGCTTAAAGGGGCCCTGCAACACGTTTTGAACAAGTCACAAAACAGTGCCAATCAGTCGTGGAGGCTCCCATAATATGTAAGCAAAATACTATTGCACTGCCGGCTCCAGGGGTTTCGCAATTTGCTTTCGAATACATCTGTAAACCGCCTGCCCTGCTTTTCAACAAATGGCATCACAAGTAGCACTGACCATTTCACTTGAGGCAGAACTAGCACTGGTGTTTCTATTCTTGCGTAAACATCCTCAGTGACTGTTTATTTGTTTGTTTTGAGTTCCACAAATAAAGAAAATGTATGTACCTCTCTTTAGCAACGCCAAAGAGAGTAAGGCGGCATGGCATAGTGGCTACTCTTCGTGACACCATCTGCTGAAAGAATAGGACGCTATTTTCAGCTGTATTTGAAACCTGATTGGAAATTACTTGTGGAGTGCAGTGCTATAATAAATTTCGCTTACATGTTCATAAGAGCTTCCGCGATTCACTGGCACATCTTTTTTTAACACATTCAAAAAGTGTTGGGGGCCTCTTTAATCCAAATTTAAGCAAAGAAAGAGGAAGCCTTATTGAAGTGTTCATTAAGAATATGTTAAAGCTCTTACATGAAGTACGTCATCCAGTCTCATTTGTCTTTGGTCAGTGTGGCTTAAAAAGCCATTCCACTTGTCTGCCAGTTTTTTTACTTCTCTTCGTATGCTGCGTGTGATCTCCCTGGCTTGCTCATCAGCACTTCTGTAACCCCTGCTGTCATCATAATCTTTGGCTGAAAAAGAAAGAAAAAAAAGAACAAAGAAAATTTAGATTACAGTGCCTTTGAGTAAAACACAGCATTCCTTAAAATATACTGAGTCAGCCTTCAGAAAAACAGCTACAGCAATGCAGAAGTCCTCGGGCAGTGACTGTCACTCAACTGTAAAGTTTCTGGCAATACATACCGAAGTTGCAGAGACAGTTGATTTGTGGGTTACATCAATGAACCATAGATGGCTTGGTTCTGTGGCATATATGCACTGTGACAAATTGCACACAGATATACTCTGAACTTTATTTTTTACTGATGCTAGATACCCATCAGAAGAGAAAAGAGACGCACAGTCAAATGGCATCACTATACAAGACCATACATGATGCAAATGTGAGTGTGAGATACACAACACAGGAACTTCCAAGTAACAAATCTGAAAGCAAATGGGTGAGTTTGTTTTACTTCTCTTTCTTTTACAGTGTGTCATAATGTGGCTACAGTAGAAGACAAAGCTTATGCGTCAACAAGGTTTTCTTTAGATGTGACCTCATTATTGTTCAAGGATCTCTTCATGAGATGTTTTTTTTTTTTAGTGTCACTGTCATCTTCATTTTAACATTCTAAAATTTAATAAAAGTACACTGACCTTCAGAGTCACTTGTGTCTGACAGAGGAGGTTCTCTAGCTATGTACTGCCGGCCAGCAAGCAAGCTGCTTTCGATGATCGGCCGCTTGTCATCTACAGCTCTCCGAAAAGCTCGATGGTCTTCCTGTTGCTTCATGATGGTTGCCACATCCCCACCAATAGCTGGCTGTGCTGACAACTCTGTCTCCTTCTTGATCACCCATTCTGTCAGCTCACGCAGCGATAATAGTAACTGGTTCCAGTGTTCAGCATTGCTTTCAAGACGGTTTCTGAAACAGAACACAAAACAATATTTTCTGGTCAAAAACCTTCACAGTAGTGTCCGTAAGTGCACAACAAAGTCCATTGTAATGTAAAACAGTTGCCTTAAAAGGACTCTCCAGGTTGATTACTCATCTGCATGCAGCAATAATGTATAATATATTGCCTGAATGTATATAGTTCACTTGGGTGCACAAACAGCTAGGCACTTCACACACCAACAAAAACATTAAGATCTCTGAAGTAGGTTAAGTCCACCCGCCAAGTAGCGAGTACAAGAATAAAACATGGGAGCTATTCACAAGAGAAATAATGCACAGCTCATGAAGAATGGCATCCATATTACTGATGTGGCACCTAAGGCAAAGTCTTTGTTAAAGAGCATACACTCAAACCTTGTAAAGAATTGTGATGCCTGGTTGATAGAAAACTAAAACAGGGTGAAATGTGAGGCTTACCAGCCTGTCTCATTCAAAAAAAGAAGAGGTTATAAAGTCAAATCGCTAGACGTGTGCATGCAAAATGAAGTTCTAGAAACAATGTACATGGCAGCAGGAATCTTCGAGATGTGGCACAATGACTTACCGCAATGATACTGTTCTCATCCTTAAATTATTCCATCGGCTGTTCATTTCATCAAGCTTCCTGTGAAGGTGGTGAGCCTCGTCAGGCCTGTTCATAGACTGCAGCACATGAGAGCTACGTTCATTGATCGTCAGGTGCAGGTCTCGCTGAGTGTCTATCTCACGCTGCAATTCCTAAAAAAAAAAAAAAAAAAAGAATAAGTAATGCAAGCACATAGTTCAACTCGGGATGCATTGTGATAGGTGCACGAGGTATGCGGGAGAAAAAGGATGACACATGACAGCAATAAGCGCACTAAGCTGTGTACAACAATGAACAGAACATTGCACTTTTTTTCTGAATGCATCTGATAAATATGAACATATCCTGACAGCACTTCTAGACACATAGCAGAACATAACAGCTTTCTGTTAGGCCGTGGAGCGCTCACAGAAATGTGGGCTTATCCCAATGGCAGTGCACCGTGTGAAGTGCAGAAAACATCAGGCACCACTCGAATTTGCGAGTTCGATCCCCACAGCCGCGGCTGCATTTGCATAGAGAAAGAGAGACAAAGAAACAGAGAGACAGCAAGGAATACCTGCCACAGCTGCACCTCACCTTGCTTAACTTAGATACTGCTTTGCATGATGACGGAACAGCTAGTCACGTGATCGAAGGCACATAAAATAATGTAATGTCTAATCACGTGACATGTACGTTCCCGTCAAAACCACGTGAAATCACATAGAAACTACGCATGAGACGTGTTCTCGCCAAAATCACGTATGATAACATAACTGGTCACGTGACGTGTTTGTGCCTGCAACCTGGTAAAATTGCATAACTAGTCACGTGGCGTGGCCCCGCCAAAACCACGTGGTTTAAGGGTAATCCAAGCAAAAGCTAGGCCAAAGAGTCTGTCGCTTCCAGCCTTGAAACATTAGTGCACCTGCTCCGATTTTCTTTGAGTGCATCATGACTGCGTATACATAACTTCCACATGAATATCAATGACAAGCAAATAAGGGAAGAATATCTATTTACGGTTTGTCACTTAAAAGCTCCAACTGAATGCTTGACACAGTCTTTAAATGACTTCTTCAAATAAATCACCATTTTGTTTCACGAAAAAAAAATTTTTATTCGATTTAAGAAAAACTTACGCGTGTATAATTACAAAAGGACGTAAAAAGGAAATGTGCGCACTGCACCATGCAGTCACATAACGCACAAGAAAAAAGAAAACAAGAAAAAAAGGAATAAATGAAAGAGACGTGATCAGCCATTCTGCCACAGTGCCTCACCTGTAAACATGCTTCTCTTGCTTCTTCAGCAGGGCACTCAGGCCCTGCAGAAATATAATACAGAATGGCCGATGCAATTCCGCAGAGACGTTTAACGGCCAGCTATCTTTTCCTTTCTTTCTTTCTCTTTTTCGTACACCATAGATAGACGCGCACGCGTGCACACAGTAACACACAAAATGCCTGCGCGTCTGAAGGCAGCCATAAAGTTTAATTATTCTGAATATCCCATAACTTTCAATTACGCTGCGGCGGAATAGCGCCGCCCCATTTTCGAGAACGACCACGAAGTAGAAAAAAAAAAAAAAACACGCAAGGATAGCGTACATGAATTTTCAAAAGCGAACGGCGATTAGGACCCTGAACATCCTGCATCGCGGCAGTGCTCGCTATTGTAGGGGAAAGCCAACCTTACAGGAACCAGACAGAAGGACCGAGGCTTTGACCACAATGTAGCTGCTTTCTCCACGGGTTTTGTGTTGGTAGGTAAATTTGTAGATTAAATGAAAAAGTGTACAGATAAAGTAACACCGAACTCTAACGGATGAAAATGCAGCAACATGCAAATGTGATACGTTTTATTAAACGACATATACGATATCGTTTATCCAGAAGACCAACAGTACTGAGACTGTACAGAGCTATCAGGCTTCCGATGTCGTTAGGCAGCGTCCTATATTCGAGCTGCTGCTTTATAATTATAAAGCACGAACCCTACAATGTGTCGCAGCATCGCGAACAGAATACAGTTCGGTTCCGGCTGTAGTCGCAGAGCTCGCCGCTTAGGTCAGGCCGCCGGCTGCTTCCACCGTAGCATTCGATCTTATTGAGAAGTGAAGTGTCGCAGTTTCGACGATGGACAGCAACATAATTGCGGTACATAGCACATCAACGCAGCGGGCAAGCGCAACGGAAATCGGACGGCGTCACGTGACTGTGACACCAGAACAGTCCTGCGGACTGCGAGATCCCTTCTGGCGCGTGCTTCGCATCGCACTTGCCCGAGCCTGACGCGGACAAGGGACCGCGGAGTATGAGAACCGAGAAACATTGCACTGCCCGTTGCGACACGGCGGGACCCTGGCTGTGAAGGCAGCTAGAATTATCATGCTGTAGGCAGTACCGATCGGCACAGACGTACAGAACATAAAATTCAGGCAAAGAGCAGAGGCTGGGACCTCGCGGTCACAGGGCATGCATTAGACAAACAAACAAAAAAGAAAGAAAAAGGAGGGGAGGGGCGACATGCAAGAATAACAAATTTCAATTACGTGGTGCGCGTTCATCACGAGAAATCACACCGAATGCAATCAACCCGCCTCTAGATGATCAAAGATAGCCAATTCGTGGTATAAGTATATTGTGGACCTTAATTAATAGTGCTCCCAGATGTTCATTCCATATTTAGTTCCCGACATAAGCGTCGAAAGAGTTACCTAAAGAAAGAGAGACAGAGAGATGCGGTCTATTCTCCACGTGGATGGTCACAACCAAAGTCCATGATCGTGTACCGCGCATGCGAGCGCCGAGATAACACGGAGAGAAGCGAAGCGCCGGCTACGATTTGTCATCAGCACATATGCAGCCCCAGCTTGCACAAAGCCACGTCCATCCCATTTTCTAAAACAACCACGAAAGAGAAAATAAACACGGAAGTATATAGCATACATGAATTTTAAAAAGTGGTCGGCGATTAGGCCCCTGAACATCGTGCATCGCCGCAATGCTCACTACTATAGGAGGAAGACAAGCTTACAGGAACCAGACAAAAGGACTGAGCTCGTGACCACAAGACATAGTGCGTGATGAGCGATTGGAGCCGTTCCTGAGCGTCGTGCATCACCTCCGACGTGCTTGAGTTGAATGTTCGAACACCACTGGAAGCCTTGCGGCCAATATAACAGCGGATCCGTAATCAGCCGGGCAACAGAGCTAAACGAAACGGCGTACACCGACGGCGCCAGTTCGACGACGTAACGCAGGCGCACGCGTCGAGTTGTCACATTTAACACCACACACTGCATGGCTGACAACGGGCGGCTCAGAAACCTCTGGCGCCGTGGCCAGCGCTGATGTTGGGCAGCTGTCGAATAATCAGTCATTCGCGCGTCAGAATGCGGTAGACGCCTTTGACCGCGTTGGCGTTGGACATAAGGCAAGAACAACGTTACCCATAACCATGATTTTGTTTTAGTAAATAAACAAACCTGCTATAGATGTACAAAACTGGCGCTAGAAGAACTGCCGGCTGAATCAAGAGTCCACTACACGAGACGTGACTGCAAAGCGCTCGACACATGCAAGCTAAACCTTTTTACAGATACGACGCAGATGAAGGTGCGTTTGCCAACTCAAATTATCTATGTAGAGATTCCTGCTGTCAGCAGCGCTAGTGTTTTGTCTGCGTCTACACTTTCCAGTCAGTTGAAAACCAGAAACTCACAACTACGCTAATTCAGCAAGGGAATAAAACCCTACATAGACGAAAAACCAAAATATCCCCGCATGTTCCGCGGCGCCATCAAAGCGACACAATGAAACAATTTCTACGACAGCGTCGAGGACAAGCAGTTGAAGCGATGTTCGCCGCGTATCGAATTTCCCGCGCCAGACTTGGCAATATTCTCAGAGTGGTAAGATCACAATAAAGAAACAAGGAGATAGGGAGAACCAGAGGCACTTAAACGCCCCCTGCAACAAAATGCATTAACTCTGAATAATAGATAAATGCGTGCCTTTTTGGCCGCGAACACGTAGCAGGCGTTTCGCGAGGCAGCGCTGCGGCTTACAGCTCGAGAAATGGCAGTTGGCATGCGCGCGAAACATGTAAACAGCGTGATGCGCACGCGTGGCACGCGATAAAGACATAAGCAAAAACACAACTCCACGCAAACGAACTAAAAAAAAAAAAAGAAAGAATAAGCGTTGCAACAAGAGGACGGATGCGAGAATGGTACAATAAACCGAACGTGAAAAGTATACAAGACGAGTGTCTCGCATAATATTCGAGCAACAATTTCCGTATGCCTGAAAGCGAAATGGTATACGCAAGCAAGCTGTGCATGCCGCGTCGTTCGAGTGATACGGAAAGTCGAAAATGGCCGAGGCACAGGCAGCATTATCCAGCGGAACATGCGATCTGTTTCCTTAATAGCGTGCCATGTTGTGGCTGCTGTAAGGTTGGCTACAACGGTCAACAAAGCGTGCAATCAAAATAATGCTTGGCACTAACGAAAATGCGCGCTGTGTGCTTTTATTTTGCTTTTTTGTTCGTAGTTCGCGGCTCGCAAAGCGCATGGAAAAAACCCGCGGGAATAGGCCGGCTTGTAACACTAACGATTTCACTGAGTCTAGGAGTGTGGTCGTGCTGTCAAATATGCTTATTCAAGGTCGTGGGGAAAAGGAGAGAGAGTCAAGCTGGCCGCATCATAATTCTATCTACATAGTCGACGGCTAAGGATCGTCGGTGGACGCAACGGGAGATGTTGACAGAGAAAGGGGAGAAAGAAAACAGAAGACGAAAAGGAAGGGTCTACACAATCAGAGCATTTAGACAGACTTATACGAGATAGCATGTACATCTGCCCCTGCCTACATAAGCACGCCATTCCCTTTCCCTTTTCCTGACTATTATTATTATTATTATTATTATTATTATTATTATTATTATTATTATTATCACTAAGCAAGAAAACGTGCCACGCAAGTTGGGGTTCCGTCGATCAGTAAGCAACAAATATCAACAGAACGACAGTTATTCACGGCACAACATAACGCAATCATCACGGAGTAGGTTGTGTGTTTTACCTGCCTGCTTTCAAGTACGAGGAAAGGTGAACGCACTCACAGTGCATTCATAGTGCCTGCGCGTATAAAGAGCCGCGACGGACCGCGACCGAACACCCTGCCCCCCTCCCAGCCTTTGCTAAGCGTGAAATACTAAAAGGAAAAAAGAAAAGAAACGACGCACTAACAACTGCACAAGGCAATTTGCCTCTTCCTCAGATTCGAGAACAGTCTACTCTTATATCGCTCGGTCTAAGAAAACAAGAATTCCGTGTACATGCTGGTAAGTACACCGAACTAGCTCTCGTAGCGGGAGCAACTACTACTAAAGTCGTCACAAGACCCCGCAATGTTGTGTGTATGCTACGCATATGAAACGAAGCGTCGACGACACATTTAGGACGATCGGAACAAGGAACGCTGAGCAACTTGGTACAGGGATTACGGAGAAGTGGGCACACATATATATAAGACACGGACATAAGAAAGAACCAAGTCGGCATTCGCGTTTTACATCTCTCTTCCTTCGTTCATCCGTGTTCCAAACGCTCGCCTTTCTACGTACGACAAAACGGCCGCTGAATGAAAAAAAAAAAAAAAAACGGATACGGAAATTGTTTTCGCCATTGAGCGGGCGTGATCGAACAGACGACACACGCTCTGCATTGAGAGCTGCACGTAACGCCACCCGCGGGTTGAGCGCGCTTCGCGAGCGCGTGCTTGAGCGTCGATGCGCGCGGGCATGCACACAACAAGGGGTGCCAACGAACCCCTCGCGGTTGCCACACGGGGTTGCCGCGCAACGGCAACAAACGATGCACACACTCGAGGCGAAGGATTCGCTTCGGCGAGACGCTGTATATGCCGCAGGGCCGTAAGAACGGCGCAGGCAAAAACGCCATCGCAAAATGCGAACGCCCCCCTACGCAAGACGTGCGTTCCTCGAGAGCGAGGTGTACGTTGCCGTCGGTGCCGAAGACGAGTCCTTTTAGCACGTCCCACACAAGAAAGAAAAGAAATAAAATGCCTGCATAACAAAGCAAAGAAGCTAATGCGATGAATAGAGCGCCCACTTTCTGTCGTTCTTGCGCCCAGAAGGAATGGTATTAAATTAAGACGGCAGGGAACGGCTCCAAGAGGCGCACAAAGACGTCATAAAACGAAACGACGGCGCTGCGTGCCTCCCCGAGTCCAGCAGTGAAAAGAAGCGAGCCGAGATATGCCCATTGTTTCCCGTATAGTACGAGAAAGAGCGCGTAGAAACGGTATGAGCACCGGGGGTGGGGTGGTACCACGGAAGGCACTTACATAAAGGCGGTAAAACAGGGCCATGAATTGGGAATAATACGCGGCAAATAACACACGGTAGTCACGTGTCGTGCTGGGCCGGCATGCCACGTGTTATTTGCTTTCCTTTGCGACTCCTTATGCGCTCCCTCCGCACGGGAAGCCGTCCAAATTTCAACGAGATCAGAGAGTGAGAGATAGGCGCGCGAAACTAGTAAAAGGAATTGTCGCTAACGAAGTTCGAGGTACAATCAAATAAAATCCGGTGGAACAGAGGGGCAAAAATGTTAAGAAGTAAGCAATTACAATTATCGTTCTGTCTTTTCACCGCCAACGCCTCTTAAGCGCTTCTCGAGGACGCGCAGAAGGAGGGAGGGATGTGACACTAATTAAGTGCACTCGCACAGTCGTCGTCGGCAAGTCGAGAAGAGAGACTGGGTGGTGGAAATGAAGAACAGCGTACATGGGTGCTACGAAAAAAAAAAAGAAAAGAAAAAGAAGCCGTGGACACTGTGGTTGTAAAAAGAAAAGAGGCCGACGCGTTATTTTCCGCGAAGGGTGCTGGTCAGAACAGGAACGATGCACACATTTATTTATTTATTTATTTATTTATTTATTTATTTATTTATTTATTTATTTATTTATTTGCGTTATTTTGCCACACCGAAGAGTGAGCTGTGTGCTCGCAGGTGTGTTTGCTGGGCATGTTGTTTCCATGATTTATTTGCGGGGTTTAACGTCCCAAAACCAGCTCTGATTATGAGAGACGCCGTAGTGGAGGTCTCCGGAAATTTGGACCATCTGGGGTTCTTTAACGTGCACTGACATTGCACAGCACACGGGCCTCAACATTTCGCCTCCATCGAAATGCAGCCGCCGCTGCCGGGATTCGATCCCGCGACCCTCGGATCAGCAGCCGAGTACCATAGCCACTAGACCACCGTGGCGGGGCCGCGTGTTGTTTCCAGGTGTGTTTTTGAAGTCAGAATGCCGTAACGGACAATCGTTATGAGAACCGTGATATGCGCGCCGCAGACTGACTGGCAGGCACGCAGGCAGCGAACAAGGAAGCTGTTTGCAGGAGTGTACATGCGCCAAGCCGAGGCGCAGCAATGCGGCGGTGGTGGCGGCGGCCATCTATGTATACTTCGCCGGGCGTAGCTGTTGTATATTCATAAAACAACAACGCTCAAATACAGCGCACACTCTTCTCGAAATACAGGGTGCTTTCGTCTTTCCACAAACAGCTACGGATATTGATAATATCGAGTCTCGTGCGGGGACGAGAACACGCCTACCACATTTTAAGCGACGTATAGTGCCTGCAGGAATATTTACACCACCATTCCCATAATTCAGTTGAACAGCATTAGCATTTTACTCGTCGATTGCCCAGCAAGCATTACAACTGCGCCTTTCTGCTCCGATAAAGCGACGTAAACGTTTTAAAAGGATGAATTATGGGTATCTTAATGTTTCCGCGTTAGTTCATACGGCATTCATAGAAGAAAGGCGGATACGGAAATGATAGCTACCAACCTCGCCTCGTAACATCTGCCAACGTATCAAAACGAAGCGAACGGTGCACCGCAAGCGTACTATTAAAAATTATATTAGGCACTGAAAGCACTGAAATAAGGCATTGAAGAGCGGGGTGGTCACAATACAGAAACAAAAAGTGCAGTGAATTCAAATGATACAGTGTTTCTCCAGATTATACAAACAAATTAGTTCGAGAGTAAATTAACAAGCCGCTTGCTGACTTCGCCAGGTCTGTGCAGGCACAGACGAAATCAATACGTTATGTGCAACCATCAACAGCGACGACAGGCAATTCAATGAATGCCTAAACTCTCAGATTAGATAATATAATTCAGTAACGGTACTATGCATCTTGGGGGAAGTGGGTGTATACGAGAGGCTACGTGCAAAACGCTGCTGATAATTATTGGAGACGAAGAAGGACCGCTGGGGCACTGCTCCGCGCGCAACATCCGTTGTTGACAAACTGAAAAGGCGCACATTATGGTGATGAGGGACAGGCGAATGAGCAGAGGCAGACGGAAAGACAGAGGTGGAGAGCAAGTTGTTAAAGCGAATCACGGACATAGTAACAGGCGGCACTCCCGCAAAGGAAACCGTAGCGGCCAGCAACCAACCACGGCAGCGGCGGCGGCTCGGGGTGAGAAGGGGGGCGTCCTCGGAGAGATTTCGAGATCAGCGCAAGGGTAACGAAGAGCGAGACGGCTGCAAGCACACTCGCGTGTCCGGCCCCAAAAGCGCGGTTGTTCCTCCGGCGGCAGCTCTAAATTAAATTTCCCTGTCTTGGCCGCAGCGGAAGAACCCGACGGAGAGGACGTCCTCGGCTGCGAGACGACAGTGCCTCGCTGCCGACCTGCCTTTTTTTTTTTTCTTCTTCTACTCTCTTTCGTCAATCTTTGCCTCGCTACGCTGTGCTCGTGCTGTTGCTGCTGATTTCAGCTGCGCATAAGGAGACGTGCTGGAGCTGTCCCGAGTATCTCTCTCTCTGTCTTCCTCCTCCACACTCGAAAGGAACAAGAATGAGCATCGGAGAGAAGATGGCCCGCACAAACCGTTCCTTTTCCTCGCTCGCTAATGAAAAGAAGCCACTCTCGGGGCAGGCGCGCTGTTCTCCTCCGAGACGCTTTCTTTCTCGTTGCCCGCTCTCTCGGGGAGCCACTTGTCACAATGGGATTTCGCCGAGAAGAAGCATGTATGTATGTGCAGCCGGCAAGAACACTCTTCGGAGCGAATCGCTGCCTTGTGTCCCCATCCTCCTTCTTCTCCGCTCCAATATATGAAGAGAAAAGAGGCTCGCGCTGCTGTCGGCGACTACGCCAACGGCGCAGAGCCGATGACATGCTCGAAACGATGCAAGTGCGCAGTCCAAACTGAGCGGGTGGGTTTCACTGCAGGCACGTCGAGCGCGATGCGCGCAGCCGTTCGCGAGAACAGCGTCACTCGATTTTTTTTTTTGTCTTTTTCTTTCTACGGTTGACTGACGTCTGGGCCCGTACTCCCAGCGTCGCCGGGGGTCCGAAGCGGTTCGTGCCAGTCTTGACGGAGAACGCATTATGATGTATAGTCCTTCCAAACGAAAAAGTTCTCTAGCTGTCGTTGAAGCTGGCACTTGGCTACAAAAGAATGAGGTCAAACGCGTTGCCCTACAATTTTAAGGCATACGAGCACGAGCGCGCAATCTGCACGGAGCCATTTCAGTAATTGGACGCATAGGCGCAGACGGTCACAATACGAGGCAATCTAAAGACCAGACTGGGTGGGATGTTCCGATGACTGCTCATTCCATGAGAGTGCACGATGTGAAATGTTTGCACCATTCATTGCTGGCTGCAGAGTGCTGATGTAGATGTAAAACGTACACAGTTCACCTATTACATGCCAAGCACGACGCCTCTGAATTGTGGTTCAAAGTGCCTGCAGAAACATTTAAAGACGACGTCTTGCGTACCAATTAATTGCAGGGAGCCAGCACGTGTCCTATCATCACTTAAGGCTGGGTGTGCGTTTCCCTAAAAAGGGTGGGTTTGAAAGGGAAAATTTGCAACTGTCACTGTGAAACATTTCCCAGGCTTGTTTCCTGCCTTCCCTTCCTTCCGGTTGACGAGGAGCCAATGAATTCGCCTAAACTTTATTCTCTCTCCAAACGGCGCTGTGACTTCGCGAAGCTGATCACTAGGAACAAAAATTTTCGCTATAAACGCAACAACGTGCAACGGCCCTGCACAATTATTTTATTATACTAGTCCGATTTACTTGAACCATTCCTAATCCGGATCCATTTTAACCGATTTCTGTCAGTTACTAGCATGTTTTGGCCCTGTTTTCATATGATGTTTTCTGAGCGTGCCAACGACATGAGCCCGGTCCCCTGAAACGCTCCACACTTACTATAAAGTTTGTGGCAATCACATTTATAAAGCGTAATAAGCGTAGCCGCAATGTGACACATGCTGCAAGCGCTTAGATTATATAATCCATGCCAGTTACACGATCGCAGAGCCACTATCTGCGAAGCTCTGAGTTTAGGCTTTCTTGACAAAAGTGTCACGCCCACTGGCAGCCCGTACGCCGGCTGGCGGAGGCAACTTGCACCTTTTCACGGTCGCTTCTTACTCCGGCCCGCCGTTGGGAGTCGACCGATCGACGGAGGCACAAGCGCCGCTTAAGCGTGTCACAATCCCCGCTAATGCCACGCCCCGCTACTTCAACAGCCGGGAGCGACGAACACGAGAGAAGGTTCGTGTCTAAAAGCAGAGCTGAAGCAGGCTCGCTGAGCTATAGAAGGAATGCAGACGGTCAATTCACGGAACACCACAGCAAAATTTAGCTTCACTCAAATACAGAAAGAAGCCCGAATAACACCATTCGGACACTACGTATACGTGTCGGCAGCGCCTCACGAAAGTGCCGTAGGCAATTAAGTTGCATAGTTCACTGTCTCGCCGCGAAATGTTTCGATTTTCGAGTTACTGAGAGTGCATCGCACTTTGTGACATCAACTGGCGACAAAAAAGAAAACGTAAATGAATGTCGGCGCAAGGAAACGAAGTTGTTCAGTGGCAACCCTGCGCGATTCGTGCAGTATAGTTCTGCACGCCTTAATTCAATCTGGACGCAGCCCGGCAGAGGCCAGCCTTCGCTCCTCCTCTTTCGGAGCCATCATCGATGGCCGCTGCTTTTACGCCGAGAACTCGCCGCGTAAGAAGAGTTGCTCGAACGCGAGCCTCGTGCGTATGTTTGACTGAGAGGATGCGTGGATGCGACCAGGAAAGAGGCGCCCGACATACGGACGAGCAGCGCTCTGCCCTGTCGATGCAGCCTGTAGTAACTGGATTACTAATGGTTTCGCCTCCACTCTGCCGCGCTGTGTGGACCGCATTGCCTCGGGCAGTGCGCTTTGATGCTTTGCGACGCGCCAAGTTTGGCCTCCGAACAGAGAAAATATCCACCCGTCCAGTTCGACTATACGCCTGTCCAAAGCCGACGAGTGAGATGCCTCAACAGCGGCCGGAAAGAGCTGGACTGACCCATCCGAAGGGCGAATCGCAATGCATTCTCTCCTCCATGTCTGCAGCATTGGATAATCCGTGAGAGTCCTAAGTTCTATAGTGGTTATGTGATGCTCTTTAATGACCCTCTTAGACGCCAATGTGGTTCGCTATAGATATATGTGTCGGTTTTAATAATAACCGTCGCAAGGTACAAAAAGTCACCAATTACACTGCACCCACAATAAGAGGAATGGCTGAAAGGGAAAGTTTTCATCCACGCATTCATCGAATTTATCTTCCTGGCGAGAAAGAACGCTTCAACGGCGAGAAACTCGTTCTGTTTAAGGGTTATTATCCGGGACAACGCACTACCATGCGGTGAGACCGTGTCGGAAGGCTGTTGGTCCCTGAACTAAATCTCTGAACATGACGTGATTTGTTTCTTTTTTTTTTTTAAGCTTTCTAGCACGTATCTCTTCTTCAGCATGAAGCTACAATCAACACTGGAGCGCAGCTCTCCCTTTCACAAGACTCATCCCTCCTTATAGCGGGCTTCTGCGGAACTCCTTTACTGTGTAACACAGAAAACAAAATAAACTTCAAACTTCAATTAAGACACGGTTGCTAATCGAATCATAGGGTCACCTACAATCTTCAACAAACGAATCCGCGCCGTTTAGTCCTGATAAGTGCGGTTCCTCTATCGCTGTACCGTTTCCGCGATGCACAGCGCGGACAAGGGCGTGAAACACCAAGAACAACAACAACCGCTTAAGCAACAGCGCGAGGCAGCGTCGCAGCGCTAAGACATATAGCCTCGAGCTATTGGTCTCATTCAAGCCAGACCGCGCCTCGGCTGCTTCCTTGCGCGGTGATGTCAACTGGCTCGAAGGAGAAAACGCCTCGCCCTCCTCAGCCATTGACGCAGGAGGCGCCATCTATAGACGAAGAAAGCACAGAGTTGGCAGCAGTTAATACGGGGACCCACTCTCTCGGAGAGAGCAGCTGCCGCCGCCGCGCGCCGTCAACCGCAACGATCAATATAAATTAGCTCGCGCCCTCGGAGCAACACAGCTTGGGCGCGCCATTCCGGCATAGAAGCTGGGGAGCACGGGGATAAAGAACGGGCGTCGGTGATCCGGCGAGGAAGGAGGAACGATGGAGACAAGCTAAGCGCTGTCACATCTCTCCATCATTCTCCGCTTATATATAGCGTCACTCATCTTTGCTTTCGAGCAGTGGCGCCTGATTTTGGCGACGTGTTCGTGCTCGCAAACTTTCGCTAACAAATTAAAGTAGTCCTCCACACAAGTACACCTCTGGCGGTGCAGTATGAAAACGGTCGCAAGTATGCAGGCGATGATCCCACAACGACCCACACATCGTATGAACTGATGGCGTGGCATATAGAGAAAATGGCCGGTATTAACGAAGCAGTTTTTAAGCTGAACGCTTGTGTAAGAAAAGCGGACTTGAAAATAAAAAAGGAGACATAATGAATTGTGTGCCTTGATGATCCTTTGTCCGCTGCCTGTGGCGTGGTACTTTGACTGCCGAACCGAAATACGCAGATTCCGACTCCGGCAGCGGCGGTCGCATTTCGATGGAGGCGAAATGTTAGAGGCCCGTGTGCTGTGCCCGAACGATAAGAGGACGAGTCAGGTACAAACTTGCTAAGAGGTTAGCAAGTTTGTAGGCATATAAGACAGTCAGCCCATACTAAACATGGACAGTTGAAGATTGTTGGGAGAAACCTTCGTTCAGCAGCAGTAGACATAAACCGGATGAGGATGAAATAACGATAATTCGGGCGGTGTTTAATTCTCGAATTCCTAGCACGCTGACGTGGCCGCGTTGTCTCGGAGCCCCTTAAGCCACGGACACCGCGGCTCAGCTCACGTTGAGCGCGACATGCGCACGCTGTGTACGTAGAGATTGCCTTGGCTTATACAAAGAATGCCAGCAGAATGCGCATAAATTGAGGTTTTAAGGGGAAAAGAAACAAAAAACTGAGAGAGAGAGGTTCAAGAAAGAAAAAGAGCAAATCATATATAGTGTAAATGAAGAATTGCATATATGATAAGGAAGGAACGAAGCTTTAAGCGTTTTGGTGCACATAAAATGTACGGATACAGCGGAACTTCGCTAACGCGATTTTCAGCATCGTGCACAAATTTCAACTGTATGGAAACGTGTTGCGCCTATGGGGTGTCGGCTCAAAAAGAAAACGTATGACCTCACACACCGTATTAAGCAGGATCTTATCAGCCAGACTTCACTGTACAGGTTCTACAAAGGTCACGCTTAAAGTTTAAACACAAATGCGCACAAAGCCGACACGAAGAAATGCAGCGATACCTTACTAACGAAGGCGTTATTCCTTTATTCGCTGACAGGATTTCTTACAAAGCCTACCAGCGACGCATTCTTCAGCGCCCCCAAGGAAGACAACAAATGTGCAGTCGAGTACCAGCGTAACACACGGGCTTCGCTATGTTTGACCCCGGACCACGAACGTAGTCGCATAGGTGGACAAAAGGAGGCCGGCGGAACCAACTGCCATAGCATCAGAAGCCCGGACATTATAATAAAGAGTCAGCACGTGTCTGCGGGATGTCTCTGCGGATGTCAGCACGTGTCTCGTCCCTGCACCATTTTTCACGTTGCGTTAACGGATATATAGGGGCCGGGGGCACCTCGGCCGAGTTGGTGATGTGACGCCGATCTATCTCGATTAGGCCTCGACCTTCGTCGGGCAAAGGTCGCGACAGCATCCGTCCATGTCTCATATACGTTATTGTCGCGAGCTGTTATGCGACGGTAAGTGCTTCTTATACCATAATACATACCATAGAAAACAATCTATGCAGATTGTACACGATTATACCAACATTATAATACGACCGACACATTATACTCTGTTCAGGAAACCTCGGATGACCTGAAATCCTTTTGATGTCAATATGTATGCAGGCTCGTGGCTTCGAAGTTTAACTTGACACGAGGCTCATGAAGGCGCACCAGTCTCCTCAACAACGGGTCAAGACACACCGCACGCATATATGTGTATCGGCATATGACGTGTCTCTGCGTGTGATGTGCTGTGATACACAGTTTTCGTTATTTTTTCCTTCAATTTGGATTTTATAGGAATAGTTAAGTTGCCATAGAAGCCTACATCTGCACAGTATGCGGTTATGCTCGGGGACATGTATTTTTCAATATGAATAGTGCTTTTACTGTTTAAAATGGCACTGCTGATTCGTGCTGACAACCGATACTGGGGAAAATGATAGATAGCCTTCATTTAGAGCATTGGCTCACGCCGGAATTGCACAACTCTATTTTAATTTACGCCGACAAACAGCTCCGAGAACTGCGACAGAGTTACCAAGTAAAAGCGGTTGGTTCGCAGAAACTGCCTCTTACCGGTCGGATACCCTCTGTAATGTGATGGGCGACTGTTTTGATTGAGGGGCACGTCGCAAAGTGCGGTTTCAGTAACATCGGGCCGAGCTTGGCACGAATCAGCCCGTTTCTGTGTTTAAAAAAAATCGATCCCCCAAGCGAATGTCGCATCGACGGTAATATGTGGGAACACAGGAAGCATTTGCAAATGGATAACATTTCAATATCACTGCGAACTTGCCCTTGGGCAATCCCGCTGCGCGCAATCTCATGGAGCAACTGCAGCGACAACACTGAAGCAAATACATCTACCTGTAAATTCCCAATCTAAAGAGACGTGAACATTCACCTCCCTCAACCATGAGCGTGGAAGTCTTCGTCAAAAGTCGCAGCGTCGTCTCCTCAAATTTAAGCAAAACTGGAGAAGCTCAACAGAAAACAAAAGTAGCGCATGCCAAAAGAAGCGGGTCAGGATTCAGCCAAGAAGGGTTCGCGCTTGGACGCACAGGTGCTTGGAGTGGGGCAGGCCAACGGTGCGCCGCAGTGGCGGACCGACGCAGTCCGGCGAAGCGCGGCTGTGTCAACGAGGAAGTCGGTTCCCCCCCCCCCCCCCCCCGAACCTCTGCACTCATACACATACCACGGCCGCTCGCAGCCGTGCACAAACACACGCACACGCTCTACGCCATTCACGCGAGCGCTCTTCTTTCCTTCAGCGCTGCCGGAGGCCGCCCGCTTTCCAGCCGAGTATGCCAGATCTGCTGTGTGCTTGCGTTTGCACAGCCCGGAAAATGCTCCCGTAGCGAAAGCCAGATAGAATGTACACACGGGAAGCGGGCGCTGCGTGCTAGAATGTGGCAAAGAAGAGAGAAATTTGAAAGCAGTAGAAAAAAAGGAAAAAAAAGAAGGAAATTGTCACAAAGCGAAGTAAAAGGTGGCAAGCCGCGAAGATTGAGTAGGTGACACCGCACTGCCGCGAACGAACACGTAAATAAGCGAAGCCTGTGTCAGCGTTCGTAGGAAGCCTCATGTACAGCGCAGAATCGCATTCTTACGTCGCTTACGATTGCGTATCACCTTTTTTATGTGTTAAAAAAAGGAAAACGGTTCCTTGGAAAGGTCGCTCGCAGCGTCTGACGTAGTACACTTGGGGAAGGAAAAGAAAAAGTTCTGATTGTGCATGATGATGATGATCGTGGTTCGGTTAGGAAAGGACGCTAATTTCTGCAGCCCACGTCGGGAGCACGGCTAAGCGTCCGTGGGGGTAAAGGGAGTGAAAGAGATAGAGAGGAGAGAAAGGCCGTAGAGGAGGGCTCCGGAAATTTTTGACCACCTGAGAATGCACAGCACACGGGCCTCTGGCATTTTCGCTTCCATCGAAAATGCGACAGCCGCGGCCGGGATCGAACTCGCGTATTCTGGGTGGCAGCCGAGCACCGTAACCACTACACCACCGCGGCGGACAATGTGCATTTGTACACACATCTGTTCATACTGAAAAACATTAGAAGGCGCGTTCATTTTCAGCCCGATGAGAGGGGCTTTCGTTCGACAACGTCCCGTGGCAGAGTTCGCTGCTATAACCGAGTCGCCCACACCGGCGTCCATGTATATATATATATATATTGTGTTCAGTGACGCATATTTAGGGCATACCATTTGTATTACGCTTATTTACATTACTCGCGGACTCGACTGTCCTGTCGGCTATGGGTGCACGCAGGGAACTGTCGCACATCGGAGGAAGCGTAGAATGTGTGTCAGCCAGCAAAGGGTCTAAAGCAAGTAGACCTCACTTCGCGCACTGCAGGTGCCAACACAGTCCCGCAAAAGGAGAACTGTTCTGTCCCGTAAATGTCAGAGCTGCCACCGCGTTTAAGCACACGGCGACCACATTCGCAAAGCGATTAAGGAGCGGTCAACACACGATTTCTGGTGGCCAATCAGAAACCGTTCAACGTGCTTCATTGAAGCCACGAGGCCCCTATCTGGCTGCGCCGTTTTAAGTGCGCTAGATGGAGTCCACTACGTGGCCAGCCCAGCGTCAATCGGTTGAAGACGAGACGTACTACAGAACGGACGCAAGCCCGCGCGATTCGAGTCGGGTCAAGCTGTCCCTTTTCCAGCGAGAAGCGCGCGCTACCGCAAGCGCGGGCACTCGACGCACCTCGCGAAAGGGCCGAGCGCGCGCCCCACAACACTGGTGCGCTCACGCAGCTCGAATCAGAATGACTGAAGGGGAAGAGAGATAGCCACGATTCGCGACTCGCAAACAACGCGCTCGGCTTTTAACGCTCCCAGCGGGAGGTCAACGGCTTTCAGGACGCCAGAGAGGTGCACTCCACGTTTGATTTCTTGTTTTGTTTTCGTTATGGCCCACGGCCACGCGTCACAGCCGGAGCGCATTCTCCTGCCATACGCAACGAGGTCGTGCCGCAGCAGCTCAGTGATGCTGCAGGAGGCCCCGCATCAGACAAAAACACTTCTCGAGAGGGGTGCCCCAGACAGGAGTGCCCCCCCTCCCCTCTTCTTTCGAATAGTCCAGACACGCGGAATACACCAACGCGCGACTTCAGCTCTCTCCCTCTCTCTCTCCGGTAGCTGCAGTGCCAATTAAGCGAGTGCTCACGAAAGTACAACGGCTTAATCTCGTATAGGCGAGCGTCCGCTTCGGGGTACGCTACAACTATAACAATGAACAGGCGCAGGCACTTCAAGCCAACGGGGCTGCGGCCACGGGTCCCCGGCCTGGGCCGTTTACCATCACCGAAAATACTGGCCCCGGAGCTCCTTGACGCATCGATTTCCTGTCTTCGCTTATGGCAGCGCTTAATGCCAGCCGTCGACATCAGTGAGCCTTCGTTAAAGCTGTCACCGAGTAGAGAACACAAAAGCGCATCTAAATGAGAAGAGACGGCTGAGACCTCCTTATTCACTTCGCGGATGTTGCAAGACAAATTCCCGACTACGCTTCGAACATACGTACATATGTCCTTACTCTCGTCGATGGAACGTAAGAACGAAAGCGTGCCAAGACTGTGGTAAAATTCAGCAAAGTTTAGTACAATGGAGCATCGGGCGAGTTGGTATTTATTCGTCGAGGTTACAGCGCTATTGACGTGGTGGTTGTTTTGTGTACTTATGTCCGTTTCTTAAATTTAGTTATCAATTCGCGTGGTTTCCTCTGTCAAATTCCTATTCAGAGTAAGCGCTGCGGTGTGTTCCCCTCTTTTTCCCACTAGTCCGTGTCAGTGGCGCTGTGTTCACGATAAAAATTCTGATGCTCGGCGTTTATTCCCGGGACCATACCAGATATAGCAGAACGATACAGACCAGCACGTTAGATAAAACCCACTGATAACATCGGAGTTAATTCAGTTGGGCCCGTTCTTTTACCGTATATGTTGAGCTATAATGAGCTGGTACATAGCGCATTTAAGAATACGTAATAAGCTGCGTCATCGTATCAGCAAAACGCGGGCGCGCGATGGTCATATTTATGTACGAGCTAGCCGATAAACACACTTCTTGCAATTTATGACGACTTTGCTCCACCTAGCAATAAATACGCCTAAAAATTGCGATTTCGTTTCCCCTCCGTTAAACTACCGAAGATGCAGCACGACCATTAATTTTCTTTTCTTTTTAGGGAGAAAGGAAAAAAAAAAAGCGGGGGGGGGGGGGGGGCGCTACGCGGATGCAAACATCAAGTACCCCCGTAAGTAACTTTCTTTTTTCATCTGTGTGATACTACCGGCGCTGACTGCACTCCACTACCACACATTTAACAGTGAAGAGAAATAATTATTTGCAAATACAGGCACAGCGCAAACGGAAAAGAAACAAAACAAAGAAGCGCTTCGCCGGTTCAGCGTTATCGAGTGCTCTTGGAACGCTTGCGTAGCTGCAGGCCCGATGAGCAAACACAGCATGTGAGTCGGTCCTTCAGTAGGAGAGTTTAACCGCTGTAAAACATAACGAAGAGCTTGAACTCGAGCCAAGAAGCTGGCCCTGCTACATGGGCAGCAAGCGTAGCCATAAACTTCGTTGCTTCTCGTAAATAAAGGAGAAAGAAACAAGAGGAAACGCAAGAGAGAGAGAGAGAGAAAAAAAAAAAAAACTTATCCGACACATCCGCACGGATGGCAACGCCGAGGGCTGTGCGATGCGAGGACACTGGAAGTCTCGCATATCTATATAACATACATGGCACTTATCCTCGAGGCCACATTTATGGCACCGTAAAGCCCGAACTTTTTGGAAGCCGTCGAGTATGCTGAAAGAAATATGTGCTACGAACGCTCCTACATAACCTTAAGAGGAAGGAGAAGCCGAAATCGAGAAAAGGCTGGAGAAAGGTGTCGATCGGAATTAATGAAAAAATAAAAAAATAAAGATAATGAAGGTGGCAATACACGCACGCAAAGAACCAGGGTCGAGCACATGAACACAGGTACGCCAATGTGTGAAGTTATAAAGAATTGAGGTTTACAGGAACACGAATGTATAGGTTAGGTTAGAAACAACTATTCTTTCAAGTGTAAAGAGCAAGAGTTTCCGCTTGCGCGAGCTCGGCAAGTATATAACGACCCCCCTTCCGTTTTGGACCTGTCGTTTTGCGTTAGGTACAGGAAAAGCGACATCTTTGATTCTATAGGACATGTTCTTCGGGTCGACGACTGCCCTTTTGGCGTTAATTATTGGTAATTTGCTGTGTCACCCGACACGCAATAGCGGTCTCTAAAATGCGGACATTTCGACCTTGTCATAATGATGATGTGGCGCTTTCTCTTCGCCTCTTACATTATTTTATACCATATTTAGACTTCGCATCATCACCTATAGTTAGCCTGCTCCCCCCCACCCTTCTTTTTTTTTCTTTTTCCTTTTTCGGTCACCCGCTGGGGTGTCTGTCACACTCATTTGCGACAGCGCGTGCGGACGTGTATGCCAGAGCACGGTTCTGTCGCTGCGCCTTCTGCGTGACGGGTGGAAAGAGGGAGAGGACGTGCATCAGAAATGTGCGCAGGCTCATTTCCATTCAGAAAACACACGGCCATGTGTGTCGGACGAACGAGAATTCACGAAATCACACATAAGTACGCACCAAACGTTTGTACGCAAGAGAAACTGGCTGAAGAGGGTAAATTAATCAAAAGGAAAACGGGGAGTGCTCCGGCTGCATGCTCAAAGAAAGGAAGAAAGAATAGTAGAAATCTCGAGAGAAGGACGACAGAAAAGAAGTTGGCACGGCACCGCTGACTTCAGTGTTCCGTTCATGCTGTGTGATATATAGCCTCTCAGCCATTAAATCCGCAAAGCGTTGCGACAACCGCGGCCGTAGCATCGTAGCATTAATCTAATCACGGCGCGCTAACCCAAATAGATTTATCCTTTCCAGCGAACTCCATCTTGTTTGTAGCCGTAAGCGCCGCCAGCCAGCAATCTACTCATGGAAGTTCGATCTGACGCATTCATTCTGACACTTTCTTTTGAAGATTGGATCTCTCTCTTCCCATTTTCCATCCGTCGTCACATCTTACCAAGTCGCTTGTACGTGGAAGCAGTGCTTCGTAACACTGACGGCAGTGACTGATTTCTTTCCATTCGAAACAGTTCTGCGGATTATTCCTTCTTTTTTTTTTTTAACGCGATCCATGTGTAGGTATTCCTTGCTGTTAATGCACATACACGAAAGACCAAGATGTAGGAGCACAAACTGTGCCAACTACCAATATTAACAAGTGCCGAGTATAGTCATCAAAGGTGCACGTGCTTTCGACACAGATTAGCCGCAACTAGAGAGCAGGGGGATTAACGCCACCAATTAGTCCAAACGTTCGTGTTTCCTTTCATCGCAAGATGACAGCTGTGCAATCTTCCTAGCCAGCCATATAAGCTTATAAGAGAGAGAGAGAGAGAGAGAGAGAGCGAGAGCGAGAGATAGAGAGAGATAGATAGATAGATAGATAGATAGATAGATAGATAGATAGAGAGAGAGAGAGAGAGAGAGAGAGTTTGCTACCCTAGACTGGGGAAAGCGTAAGGGGAGATAGAAAAGTTAGAAGGCAAACATCGAGAGAAAGAGCTAAGCAGCAAGCGCTACGAAGGTATACAGGTATAGGTATAATAACAGAGACTAAGCCGAGCTGCGAGGGAGAAAGAGAGAGAGAGCGAAGAGAGTGAGAGAAGACGAAGCACACACATACGAAGAACACGCGGTCGCTCATTCGACGGAGCGCGACGGCGACTCAACCTCGTATCAAAAGCACGGCGCATATATTACTCTCGGTAAGATGCCTCTACGTACGGGCGACGACACCACGGCGCGCCGGGTAATTGCTGCAGAAGAGCGCGGCCGGGCTCTGCTATAATAAACAAGCCACGATGCCGGCCGCATAACTTGGTGCGCGGAATGAATTATTCCGCTGTGGGCACCGTATAGGAAACCGATAGGAATGTCTATTAAAAGAAAGAAAGAAAGAAAGAAAGAAAGAAAGAAAGAAAGAAAGAAAGAAAGAAAGAAAGAAAGAAAGAAAGAAAGAAAGAAAGAAAGAAAGAACCACCAAGCCCGCCGGCAGAACGGATGCCAGGCCATTGTGCATACATCAATATGCGGTCGTCGGCTGCGAAAACGCGCGCGCGGCTGCTGCCAGCTAGAGCGGCTTATGAAAACAATCGAGGTCGGCAATCAAAACGAACACGACGATCACGACGCCGTGGAAGTGGACGGCGGTTTCCTCTCTCGCACAAAAGCGCAGACAGTACGGGTCCTCCGCGGCTTTATTATGCATTCTGCGGCGAACACTGTTCCGGCGGCGCCGCCGTCGCTTGGGATGAGACGGCGGGGGAGGCGGCATTATACGAATGTCGATGCATAATTTGCACAGTTTAACATTCCAGAACAAGGACGCGGTCGCGTGTATACGATGCTCGAAAGACGCCCGCCGCGGTCGAGCAAATTAATTCGAGCGGTTTATCGGCATTACTGAGTGCGCCGTCGTCTCAACGTCTCGCTCAGGAGCCTTGAAGGAAGCGACTTTATATATATTGCAATCCGGCAGCAGCAGCAGCAGCAACCGCGCTTACTGGAATAATTTAAATTGGAATGCTTGAAACTCAAACCATCTCACACTAAGCCAATTTCGTAGCTGCTAAGACTTATGCACGTAACATCCATTAGGGACGTCATTCGTATGAAGTGTAGGTGATGGCGTCAAGACTCGTAAACAAACTATATATACAATATCGATACTCATAGTTTGTAATGTAAATATTATTTTGATGTAATCATTTATCTTTGTCACATGAACTATTCATTAATGCTGATTATCACTTAATGGCGCAAGCAGGAGCACGCATTTTGATATGGTGTGGGAAAGTTAACGAAGGGTTCCATATACCAGCGGAAACAATATTCCTGCAGATCCTGCGCGTTGTGGGAAACTGTGTCGTGCGAAGCAGTCAGCGAGGCCTATGACGAATTGTTTGGCATTCAGCGAAATAGTATCAAGGTCTTTGGTGCAAAGCGCTACAGTGGGCATGTGCTTAACATGGACTAACCAGGAACGTCGACAGCACCGTGGCGACAAAATGATAGCTCGTGGTGCGACGTAACGTCGGCACTATATACGTCATAGTGAAAAGCACAGGCGTCTGCTCTGTTGCAGAAAAATACACGTTACGGTGTGCTGACGTGCGTATCAAAAGCGTCGTTCGTTGAACTATTCCTCCGGAATCAGGCAGGGTTAAACAAAAGCATTCCGAGTGACAGTATAAAACCTATGTGTTGTTTATCAGACTGCTACGACAGCGGTTACCGCGTTAGAAACGCGAGTGACGTTACACAATCGCGTTCACCACAACTGCTGGTGAAGACAGGTTTATTTACTACATGTGTATGCCGTGTGGGAGGAGCCACCGTAGTCTAGAGGCAGCGTGCTTGTTTGGCCTGTCAAGGGCGGGTGTTGTGTTTGTCTGTGCGCTTGCTATGTCTGCAATTCAATCGAAAGCTACGACAAACGGTATGCCTTTCTTGTATTTAAGTGCGCTTTACTGATATGTCAAATGTCTGTTTTAGTCGGTCGTTGAATGACACAGAGTCTCTAAACTTGAACACCTGTGGCGGGTACCACGGGCTGAGCTCTACGGTTATATGAGCCACACGTGAATGCATTATCGTTATTCATGACGTACATGACGAGTACATCGTGCTGGTGACGTAAAGATGAATCATTCATGTTCGTCACACATTTGTACCTTACCACCCTAATATTGGCGTATACCAGGTGAACGAGACGACCAGGAGAACACAGAGACGTATACGCGTCTAGATACATAGGCAGACACAGTAAAAGTGACTTAAGTTCGTCAAGAAATGCTTCATATTTAAAAACATCCTTGCACACGGTCCCATCGCAGCTCACAGTTGCGATTACACCGCGATCAGAAAGTTGCACGCGTTATATGCCATATATATTGAGAACCTCGTCTAGGTCAAGAAATCCGGTATCCATACATTTCTACAAACGCATCCAATATAGAGGGAGGAAAATGCGTGTGCGTGTACGTGTGCGTGACACTTTCGCGTACGTCTAGTACGCACCGTATTGTGAACAGCGTCCAGTGAACGTTCAATGTCGGTTCCAACTTACAAACGACGCTTAATGAATGTCGTACAGGTGTATACGCGACAAACACCTGCATTCTGGCGGAGAATATATACAGCTAGAGCGGAGCTTTAATCAGTTACATTCTGCCACACTTAGCGAGGTGCATAAGCAGTGAATACCGTCACGGCTTCTGTGCACACAGAGGTACCGCAGGACGAGATAGAGAGAGAGGAAAACTATAATAGGTACAACGCATAAAACGCTGCAACGCTGTAACGTCATCGCGAAGATCCGGTCGCAGTATGCAGCGACGGAGGTAGCTGTCTCGGGACTTCCCCGTTATTTATACTTTTTTCTCGCCTGAACTTCTGATCGCTCGGTGTCAAGAACCCGCAAAGAGCGGAGAGACGCGCCGTCATCACATTGCGAGGCGTGGTAATACAGTGAAGCCATAAGCGATCTGCACGAAACGCGTGACCGCAAGCAACTTCACAGCCGCTTTGATCTATGAAAACAAATAATAAAAAAAAATAGCGACAGATAACAGAAACCGCCTTGGGGTACGAAAAGGTCGACGCCAGCAGCATTATAGCGTCCTTCAATCGCTTCAAGAAGGATATCACGACGGGCCAACTATAGGGAATAAACGATGCCGAAAAGAACGAGCCCACTCTTCTTGTTCGCATAGCGAGAAATCGACGCCAGTTAAAAGGGGCGTGTCCGGGCGCGTAATGACCACAAATCTTCCTATTCCGGCTTCGTGACCGGAGCCAAGTGGTCCTCTGGCCGGCAGCGGCGACCTCCGGCCACGAAAAACCGGCAGCACCTCGACGGCGACTCAAGTGGGCGGTCGCGCACGCGTGGGGTCGCCGGGCATCGCCCCGACTCGTTCTCACCGATCATCAACTCATCGAGCGCTCACCCCGCACACACACACACACACGCGCTGTACGATGACGACCGCTGTTTTCACGAATACCGAAGCGCTGTCTGCAGGAACTATACAGCACAGCGCTGAGCGAAAGACATTGCCAGAAAGTAGCGGCCCATGACCCCTATTTTGTGGCGATGACTTCTCTAGCATACTAGGCAGCGAGCGGTGAAGGTTAAGACATGCCCAGAAGTCGCAGCCTGGTGATACTGTTGATAACGTGAGCAGACCATATCGCTCCGCCCACTCATGAGGAACGTAAAGTACGAAAAGTCGCGGCTACGAAACAGGACACACCGTCTTAAACATTTCTGTCGGGAGGTCTCAAAGGCGGAAGGATGGAGTATAGGCATCTTAAAGGGACCGACAACCAATTTTTATGGTAGCTGCTTTTATTAGTGCAACTAAAAGCGTGTCCGATCAGAGTGCCTAATCACTCAATGGTAACACCGAAAACGCCGCGAAACATATAAAATCCGAATTTTTTATCAGCGGCGACTATGGAGTCTTAGCGGCAGCACAGTTGCAAACAGTGGCATTCGCGATAGCCATTATAAGCCGGCAATGTGGAAAGAAAACCAGTGACGCCCTAAATAGAAAATCATTGTTGCGTTTATAAAGCCTATATGTCGCTATGACGTGATGTCACTCGCGAATTCGCGCTGTACACTCCGATGCCGGCTTCGCACACACAAGAGAAAAACGGCGCGCACATGCGTCGCAGCCCTCAGCGACCGTCCCACGGTTGCGCCGCGAATGCAGCGCCGCTTCTCATGCAGTGTCAACTTATTTGTTTCGTTCCTCGTGGGCAGCACAGAACAGAGCGGGGATGCTTAATAGTATGTGTGCTCTAACTTTGAGCACTAATTATGGTGCGTATAAAAGCATCTGACTATGCACACCAAACCGAAGACTCCATATAGCAGTACGAAGTCTACGGCTACGCTGCGCGACATACCCGTTTTTTTGTGATTTTCAAACGCAGTTTAGAAATACAAATTCTACTCAAACCCCATTAACTATGCTTGAATCTGTCACCATAATTCATGGTTTTTTTTTTTTTTTTCATTTCCGCCAGAATCTAATCGCAGGTTCTGGTCAGTTGGCGGTCCCTTTAACCGAAAGCTGCCTGGCCATAATTGCCTTCAAATTCACCAGACCATGCGAGAACGTGCAAGACGCATATACGGACGTACAGCGCCCGGCAACATCGCGAAGACACCTTAACGCGAAAGCTATACCTGTGCGTGGCCATAAATTCATCCGAATTCGACAGACCACGCGAGCACCTGCGATGTAGTACATGTATACACATGCATACGTGCAGCGCCAGCATCGCGGAGACCTTACGTCGACGCGCTCAGTGATGTGTTGCATCATCAGTTCTTACTACCTCCACATTTCGATTAAATCATGATGAAAATGACGAACACTATATACACTAATCGAAGAAAGAAAAAAGAGAGAAAGAAACGAATAGCGCCTCGACATTTTGTAACAAAGCGCGCCGTATACATTGCGTAACACCCGACCGGTATATAGCGGAATGTCGTCATCTTTTATATTCGAGCTGGTGCGCTATCATGAGATGTTGTGAAATGGCAATCGCTCCAGCCCGTTGGGCAGCGCTAGCTGCGTCAGCGAGCTTCCCCCTCCCGTTTCGAAAACATTGTGTTTCCGAAAAGCGCTGCGAAAGCGTGCCTCGCCTCTGCTTCGAAAGAAATCGTGACTCACGCGGAATCGAGTGCGCTCTGGTAAACACGACTGTAGAAAATTTTCAAGCGAGAATAATCTACGAAGGCAAGCGTATGGCTATTCGCGATTCCATCTAAATGCTCGCCACCTGGCAGGCGCGCCCAGAAACAGGTGATGGTCGGCCTATCACGACAACACGTTATCGCATTACCACGTGGTAAAGAAACAGCCGCATAATTATGTAATTGTCGCTGTGCGATCGTGAACCAAACCGAAAATGACAAAAGTCAAGTAAAAACGATACACTGTCGTGCACTTAAACGTGCGTCATCGCGGTGGAAAGGCCGCAACGCATCGTTTCCCGAGAGACGCAGACGACGCGCTACGGCAGGCGACGTAGACAGGAAACTCGCGCATCGACAGTAAATTGACACACATTATGCTAGTTGAAGTGTCTCTAACATTTCGCTCACGACGACCCTTTTTTTCCGCCTTAAGCAGAGCACAGAACATTATCTACGTGTGTGCGTTATTTTATAATATGGGCTACTCAAATTGCAGAAGTGTACTTCCGTATTTAGTTCGTCTATACATATAGCCAAGCGATTTTACATATCCAGCGGATCTACGCGAAATATATCTATACGCTGTTTTTCTCCGCCGGCCATCGTGTTACTGATGTTCAAATTAAGCGGCAGAAATATTCGCGCTGACCTACTTTTTGACGTACTCAACACATGTGATGCAAGAGGATGATGCACACACGTATACGTTATGCCTGCTTTTGTTAGGCGATGTACGCGGACAGTATTGTGTGCACACTAAACGCGGGACACTGGCAGTCTCTTCTGTGACATGACTTGCGGCGCGTCTGTAACGTGTCTGTGCACCTTTCAGCATTCGTCTTAACGCCGACGACTATACGGCGCCGGATTTTTCGACTCGTGAGACATACTTTCGCCGCATATGTTTCATGTCTCATTACGATGCACAAATTGCAGCTTTGGAACTCAGCTTATCCCTCACATCCCTCACACACTCTACAAATGGAGACCTCAAGTTGTGACCGCTAGATGAGTGCTTAATTAACTTAACCTGATTAAAATCGCGTGTCAGGAAAAAGTTTCAATTCAAGCGCTTACAGCAGCGTAAAATAAAATGAAGATTTTGCCGACTAGAGTGGTCGATACGTCCCTAAGAACTAAGAAGACAATGCGGCCAGTTCACGTCGCATAGTTCGTAAAAAGCTCAGAGCACTAAATCCTTTATAGGTATTTGCCGCAAGGGCACAGGATCCGGTTACCCATTCTGCCGTAAATCAGTGCGCTGCCGGGAATCGAACCCACGAACTCTTCCTCATCGACGGAACATTATAGAGATGCTCTGAGCGGATGCCGGAGGATGATAAGTGGGCGAGGCTTTCCACTCGGCGCGCTCGGCGGAAAGATACGTTTTCCTCACGCGCTCTCATATCGGGGGAAGTCTGGATACAAGGTGCGGCTTTGATGCTCCGTATAAGCGTTCAGCACCGCAACACCGCTCAGCATTCCGCCTCGCTCAAAGAACCCCCCGCCCCTCCTCCTTTCTGAGCTCAGGACACTTGCACAGGATCGCAATTACAAGGCACCTCATCGCGTACAGGGCCATATTTCATCCACGCTCGAACCACTCATTATAAACGTATGCCGTCACCACGGGCCCCATTTCTCATAAAGGATGAACGGCAATATTCGTACCTTGCGCAACCGCAGCCCGCGATTCACCGGTATACATAGTTCGATATCGGCTCGTTATCGCTTCATTCGTTATCATACTGGCTGGCGCTTGCACGCTATAGCCAACTGTGCTCGACGGTCAATTGCACGCGCCCGTAGAAAGGTTTCCATCGTTTTATCCCACCACGAGCAAATTAATAAGAAACTAAGATAATAAGCACGCGTATAAACGCGACAAACATTTCGCACGTAGTACACCGGCGATACCTTCAGGCACAAAGCACCGCACTTTGCAAATTCAACAATGTTGCGCGCTGTTCTGTATACACAAAGAGAAACAGCAATGGTATAACGCAGCGAGAAAGCGGCACTATACATTTCGGCAGTTAATGAATCTTCGCTAATTGCGTGGCGATTGAATTACATCCACTCGAAACTCAGATTGCGACACCTATAGCACTTGAGCCGACTCTCAACGAACGTGGAGAGAGCGGCCTCTCGTTCAACGCCCCGCTGACGGAGCGCGGTCGGAAGAATGATTAATCGCCGGTAAGGCTAATCGCCTTCTAATGCATCACTCGATTAGGACCAAAGCAAATCGATTAATTTCGCGTCGATAGACTCGATAAGAGGCTCGAGACATATGTGCTCAGGTCATGGAATTCCTTGGTCGAAGGCGCCCGAAACATATTAGAAGCGATCCTATACATATGTACACAGCATATTTTTAAAGATATATATACGTAACTGCCGGAGTGAGTGCGAGTAATACAAATAAAATACAAAAAACGGCAAGCTACTAAGCACTCGCTTTTCAGCATAGTAGTCGGCGTTTGAGATAACAAGCCTCTTATTACTAGGTGCCCAGTGGAAAGAAATCTAAGCTTAATATTGCGTACGCGTGAACTGTATTATTTAATGAGCGATTACGGCCAATCTTCAATGTTCACATCGCAGAGAATCACTGTGTTTGCCATCTTCACGGGACACAGCTCGGCGCCCCGAGTTTGCACGATGGATCACGAGAACGCTAGTCCTTAGAGCTGCAGTGGCATTGATCAGCCATTTCGCATACACAAAACGTGAAATACAGTTGATACGATCCCGCTTGATGCGTTTATTTCGCATAATACGTTTCCCTCTATTTATTTTTTCTCCGACCAAGAGCTCATTGTACCAGCGCACCGCCACCACCTTTGCTTTATCCACAATGAAGGTAGCACAAGCATGGCTCTTTTGGTCAACTTTTCCCTCTTTCTCTTCATTAAAACTTTCTCCTTTATTTCGCGCGCTCAACCATATTGACGTTACCTTCCGGACAAGTAATTGTCTTCGTTAACCCTACCTCTTCATTATTCCTTCAGTTACTCCTACACTTCAATTTAATGTAAGTGTTTAAGAAGCTTGCACGACTGACTATACAGCGTTTAGCGACATATTTGTCAATCAATCAATCAAGCGCGTCGCCACCAGCTTCAACTGATAGAAAAGTGGTGCACGGCTGTTGTGAGACGGAGCACATTCTGCTCTCCGCTTTTGAAACGCAGACCCTGCCGCGTCAGTCACGCAAAGCCGCTGGCTTGAAGCCAACCGTATGTCAGCGTTGTTGTGGGTGGTCCGACACCTCGACTGCAGAACATTTTTATCGTCGGTGGCGACTGCGGCGCAGATGAAAAGGCGCTGGGTATTGGCGCCTCTTTGTGTCCAAAAAAGCTCGCTGGTGTGCTGGCATAGAAGCCCTGGCATCGCTCACAGGACGTAAGCCGCTACATAAATTGCCTGAGATCTGGGGAACATGTAGCCATGATATTGTAATTCTAACTTCTGCAGCTACAGGGACACCAAAACTACGTGGTCCGCGTACGAAAGTACGAGTACTTAGCCCTAAATTGACCCGTTTCATTCCGCGAGAACTACACAGTACGTACGTATGCGCGCGCGTGTTTGCGTGTGTGTGCGTGTGTGTGTGGCGGGGGGGGGGGGCGAATAGGGCCTAAGTCATTGGGTATATATCTTACGCGAGAGACAATGGAGCAGGCATTACAGAAGTTTACAGCCCCGACGTGGCGAAACGTGCCTGTCAAGGAACACTTCTTTGCCTGTATATAGTCAACGATGCATTATTATTTTTTTTTTCCCCAAAGCGGATGCAAAGTTACTCGCCCAACGGTCCGGCAATCGTCCACACCTGGCGATAAGGACGTTCTCGCAACCCTTCGCCGAGCACGAGAAACCCGCACGAAACACGCCGAACAAGAAGCCACAGCAGCGCAGGTCTCAAACCACCGGCTTATTATGAAAATCATCGGGCGCGCTCCAATCAGCCGTCAGCCGAAGGGAGCGCACCACACTCCGAGAACTTTCGTAAAGTATGCCCGAGCACGTGCCGGCGGACTGTCTTCTCCGCACAAAGGGATGCCGCGTGGGCGAACTAGCCGGCAAGGAATTAAGTTCGACGGCACTGACGGCGGGTTCGCCCACGAATTTCCTCGGAGCACGTTATCGGGCAGAGCGTGTTCGACGCAGGAAGTTGGCGTTTCCGTATGGGCACAGCGCAAACGAACAGCGCAAGTGCACTCAATGCCCGCGCTCGTCTCGATTCCTTTGCTGCCACGCAAGGCGCATAAGGTAGGCGCGCGAGCGCATTCTCGAGCATATTCCCACGGAGATAAATGAGCGCAGGCACGCGCGTTGCGCAGGCCAGTCACGCGCTGCGTATTGGAAAGACAAGGCGTCCTCGACTTTCTTGGGTGCGGGCAACCCTTTCAGCGACGTGGATTCGGAATCTCAGCGAAAAAAAGAAGCTTCGAAAGCAGCTTGCAAGCCGCTGCTGTCGCAGGAAAACGGGCGGCCCTATCTCGTGCATCGCGTGGCGCTTTCTGCGTTGGCGGACAAGCCTGTATACTGGCCGTCCAAGATTATTTACTACAAAGTACCCGACTATGCCCACAACAGAGTGTATGAGAAAGATAGGGTGAGCAACAGCAACATATGTTTCGCAACCAAAGCAAAATGCAATCCCAATGAGCGACACTATAGCAGGGTGTGCATTGGATGCTTGCGACGAAGTTTGAATGCTATGTTGTTATGTTATCATTAACTGCAGTGCGACCAATTACCCTCGTGGGTATGTGCCAATTATAGAGGCCACAACAAGAACAGCAACAACACCAGCATGTGTTAATAATGCACGTTAGCGAATGCGGGAACGCGTACGGATTCCACACCATCAGGCCAAACTATAGCTTTGTGTCCAGTAAGCTACCCGTGAATGTTAAGGTTTCACTACACTGCTTTCGCAAAGGGGCTTCTCTGGGCGCTATCGCACCTGTGACAGCAGCTAAACGTCACCTTGAAATGATGCACACGCATGGATCCGCTTTTTGTCAGCCCCGATTTTAAACTAGTAGCAGTATCCGCTGCCTCTCCTTTAAGATCGGAGCTCCTTATGCCGAGCATAATCTGTCCTGTGTGGACACAAACGATCATCATGAAATATGTGAAATATGCGCGCCGCACTTCTGTGCCCTGAGCCCACTGCCACGTAAAGGCGGATGAGTTTCATAGCATAGCATAGACTGGTCTAGTACATCAAGGGGTTGGGAAAGGGACGTGAGGGTGACGAGTTAAAGGAGTAGTGCGTCACAATCTGACGTTGCCCGCCAAGCCAATTTGAACCTAGACATGTGACCCAAACATGCTGCGACAGCTAGTCACGTGACATGGTCTCGCCAAAAGCCAAGTAACACTGAGTTACGTAACACGTTCCTGCCCAAACCATGTAACAGCTAGTGACGTGACAAATCGTGTGACTTAGCTGACCTTGCAGCTCCGCTCTTAGTACAGCGTTGCACCACTAGTCAATTTTTTAAAAAATAAGGTAAATGCAGCTCGCTTCCAACGAGTTGCACGCATTGGCTGAATGGTGATGTTGAAGCTGCCGAGCCCGGAGTCGCGGGTTCGGTCTATCTATAACTGCTGCGCACCGATAGGAGTAGTTGAAGGACGCAGAAGAGGCTCTGTGCTTACAGTTTTGGTATGTGCATTTTAGGATAACCAGTCTGGTTGAAAATTGAGATGCCAGTTCACCACAACGAGACGCACGGTGTATGTAGCAAAAGTGGTGCTGTCAGCTCATTTGAGCGGTCACATTACCTCATCCCGCCACACACACACACACACACACACAACACACACACACAATGTTAATCAATCAATTGCACACCTGGGTGTCGTATATGAAGGTCAGGCTTAAAGCAGTGGACCTTCTGATAGTCCACGCGTAACTTGGAAATCCTGAGGCTAGGCTGCATTGCAGTCTGTTTAAGAGAGAGAGAGAGCATAACGATAGACTGCAGACAGAAAGAAAATGTGACGGAAATAGGTCACGCTAGTAAGAATGCAGCTCATCCACAGAAGCCAGCGGCGCGCAGAGTGGGCCCTCTTTTCTACGTCAGTCTCGCGAGCAACTGTCAAAGCAGAGCCACGGGAGAAAGCGGGGCAAACAAACAGAAAAGGAAAGCAACGGAAGAACCACGGAGCACTCATCAATTGTGAATGGAACCGAACACGCCCTTCGAGTTAACGCGTTTTTCGTGATTCGCGGGCAAGGCGCGCAGCGAGCACGGTGGATCGAGACACATTACGCCGGAGAGACGTGGCCCGCTATGCAGCATAACGACGGTCGTTTCTCGTATCTGTCCTGTCGCCACCGCCCTGTATGGCGCACAGTGCGGAAAATGTGGCGTATACGTTGGAAGCAATTAAGGAAATAAGATATGAAGGACGGAGAATTGGATGGGGAAAGAGAGAGAGAGAGAGAGAGAGAGAGAGAGAGAGGAGGGAGGGGGAGGGAGATACGTTACGGTAAATGACACGGTCCCCCAGTGAATGGCAGCGTCCAAGCGCTAAATCGAATCGGAGGCCGCGAAAGTAACAGGGAGTTCCTGGTGTTGGAAACGTTCACTGGAGGATACAGCTAATGATCTACAAAAAAAAAAAAATGAAAGAAGAAAGGAAAGCTGACACCAGAGAGAAGGCTTAACACTGTTCAGACAAACGAGTTAACATATTTGATCGGATGAAAGAGTTCACGCCCTTCAAACAAATCCGCCCGATCCGACATCCTGACAACTCTGCGGGTTGAGAGCGTAATAAAGAAACTTTTCCTTCTCAAGTTCCTTCAAGTTCGAGTGTTCTGTCACAACTGGAAATAGCTAGATGACATTTAAGACCACGGATAAACCATCATTAGCCTCGATCGCATGCAAGCACAATATGGGTCTGCCACGAATACCATTTTTGGGTTCGCGAGAAAGACTGCAGAGGCAGCAGACAGACAGGCGCCCAGGGTGCCACGACTTAGTGGCCCGCGAAAAAAGCGATAGAGCGAGTCTCGGCGAGCACCGAGCCAGCGTGATGGAGAGCGAGGGCAGATGCAGCTCGGGGTGGTCTGGTTTGCAAGAGCTCTTGGCGGCGGCTGCGGTGGTCTGCGAGAACGCCACGGAAGAACGCATGGGGGGCCTCCGGCGTCGCGCATTGGGCGCGTCAGGTTGCGCCGCCGGCCGCGCCGGCGCCACACTCCAGTCCCCGGCGTGCATAAAGCAGGCCGCTGTGCCCCGCAAACCGGCCGTGACTTCGCTTCTATAGCGCAGGACGCTTCGTCTTCCGTTATGCGAGAGCTGGCCACGCGAGGGTTTGGGAAGAAGTGCAGGCCATCGCTCCCTACCGTGAACTTGGTCTCTTTGCCACGGTTCAGTGGAGCGACCAGAGGTTGCCTCTGGAAATTACTGGCTGTATACCGGCAAGGAGTCAACGTGCAAGTGGATGAACAAAGAGAAAAATAAAAATAATGGGACAGAAAGAAAAGATGCAGGGGGAGAAAAAACGGCAAGACTTCGTTGCGAACTTCGAGTTGTGATAGCACGGCGACTGCATGCGCTTCTAAATCCCACAAATTGGAGGTGCGCGGAAACAACATAGCGTACACATGTCGTCGAGGTCAGCAGTACTAACCACCACGTTCTCATACGATCCTCGACTAAAAAATTATTTCTGGACGCTATCGAGCTGAACCTCGAGAAGCCACGACACATATGGAGAAAATAATATTAAATTAAGAAAAAGAAGGAGAGTATCGTTTGGGGAGCGCTACTCTACGCTGTTACCCTGGGCGCGACGCTTCGCAAGAAATGCTGTTAAGTCTCGACAATCCAGGCGTTTTCGAGCGGCGTAACGCTGCCATCCCCTTTATTGAGTCGAGGTGAAGTGATGACTCGAGCAACGTTCTAGAATACCAAGCGAGAGGAATTCGCCATATTTCGCATAAAGCACTTTTCGAGCGTCAATATCGATAAACTCCGAGGCGGCTCATTGCAAAAAGCCACAATCCCTGCGTCTACACTGAGAGAGAGGGAGATGGATAACCAAAAAATTCATAACATATTTGAAATTATTCTTCAGGGTGGACCACCTGGGTCCTGGATTCCATATGGTTATATTAGGGCGCAAGCAGAAAACACTGACTGCGCCTCTTCGACTGCCAGCTACTGCGTGACAACCATCACGACAGTCATTAGAGACGCAAAGCGTCACACGGTGCATTCACCACCTTCGGCTGCATAGCTGACCACCTCTAACCAGCAGCGGTGGGTCAGTCGATAGACCGCTTCACCCAAGAAGCTCGGGAAGCGTTAGGAACTCAGTGAAAGAACGAGCGGAGTCGCTTGACATGGCCAGAGCCCGTGGAAGAGAGAGAGCGGGGGGGGGGGGGCGATCTGCACAGCGCAGAAACACAGGAGAAACAAGGGGTGGGTGAAAGTATGTGAGTAAAACAAATGAGTAGGAGATGTGTTGATGACGATAAAGAAAGAACTATCGGCGCCCATCATTGGTATAGCCGGTGCTATCACCCACCCCCGGTTTCATGTCCTGCGTCAACGTGAAGAATAAGTACGCAAGCCGTGTTGCACTGAAATCGTGGCAACTGGCGCGTGCTGCGGTTTGGTTAAAATCGAGCAAAGCCGCGTATATCGCTGAAGGGTTGCCGGCAGGGCGCTCGCAGGGCTCGCGAGCCAAGCATGCGACGCTGCGACGCGTTACGCAAGCGTGCAGAAGAGCCGTGCGTTGTCGCTGAAATGTGAAACGTCTCTATCTGCTTGGATAATGTAGATGTGCTCATCACGGCATGCACACACTCCGTTAGCGCACCACTTCCTAGCAGCGAAAACGCGAGCTTGGAATCACAGTTTCGATTCCCGGCGATGGAGCGGTCTCATCACGAAAAAAAAAATAATAAATAGAAGAAAGAGAGAAAGAAAAAAAGAAAGAAAGAAAGGAAGAAAAAAAAACGCCATAGCATAGATCTAGGTGCGTTAAAGGAAGAAAGCAGTATTAAATTAAAGCAGTACAATATTAAAGAGCCACAAGCGAAGAAGAATAATCCAAAGCCTTAGAAAAAAAAAAAGAGAGAGAAATAGAGTATAGGCACTGATCGTATCGTTAATCAAGGACGGAAATTTACGCTTGCCTACGGAGTGCACCCACAATCCCCAACAATAAAACACAAGCCTTATTTCTAGCCAACCATCTAACTCAGCTTGAAACAAAGCTTGTACTGTAAGTGTAATCGTCTCACAAGGTCCCAATTCACACCTACTAAACAAAGAACCTGTGCTTATTCGCCTGTCCGTATGCATTATTTTTTATTCAAGAAACGCTACATGAACACTAAAGTGAACAGGACACAGGCAGTGAAAACAAAATAACTTGACCCGCAGCAACCGGTCCCCGGTCCACGTGACACATGGTGTCTGCTTTACGTAAGGCAGGATAGATTGAAGCTTATTTACCTTATCGATGGGATCGGCCTTATAATTGAGCAAATACTGTATTTTATCAGTAGTAGCCCGCGGGTGCGCTCGGCACGAGATAAAGCAGTATTACATGCTTGCGTAATCGAGATGCATCAACAAAAACGCCCGCTCAGCGCATTCCTAGCGCCACTGCCGCTCGCAGCACTTCAGGGAACGATAAAGGCTTTCACAATGTCAGAAACACAGCCATCAAACCGCCAGCGTGGTGAAAAAGGAAAAGGGATAGACTAAATAAATAACCGAACGCCTACGACACCACGCAGTGGGACGCAATGAGCCAAGACGTGAGACGACGACGGTCTGAGAGAAAAAAAGAAAAAAAGAGAGAGAGAGAGAGAGAGAGAAAGTGCACGTGTGCGTGAGAAGACGAAAAAGAGAAACCGAAACTCGCGAACATCGTCTATCGGAGGCCAACGGAAACACGAAAAATGGCGGCAAATAAATAAAAGCAGCGACGGCCCACCAAACAGCTGACGCAGCACAACACCCAACGCCGGCTTTCGTTAGCCGCGGAGATAAGGCCATTTCCCCTAGCGGAGTCCAGACGGCGCAAAAAGATGAGCTTCGCCGGCTGCACTCCGTTTTATCTCTAACCCTCCACCGACCGACACCGCCACGTTCGGCTTCTCCGTGGCGGGTGACGTTCGCGCGCCCAGCCGTTACGACGTCGGGGAGAACCAGCCCCGGACAGTGTTTACCCGGAGACGACGAGGATGTATGTTGTTGCTTCTGGCACTCCCTTCGGGGTGGCCGATTCGGACCAGGCGGCGGACTTAACTGCGCGGAACGCGATGACGCATTCGACGCGACGAGGAGCACATCGGACGGAGGGGAAAGCGAGGAGAATATCGTGTGACTTCCTCACGCCGCGGTGGTGCAGTGGTTGCGGTGCTCGGCTGCCACTTCCCCACCCCCCACCTAAAAAATAGAAAACAACGCGGGTTCGATCCAGGCCGCGGCGGTCGCATTTTCAATGGAGGCGAAAATGCCAGAGGCCCGTATACTGTGCGTTGTCAGTGCACGCTGAAGAACCCCAGAAGGTCAAAATTTCTGGAGCCCTCCACGACTGCTTTCTCTCCTTTCTATCTCTTTCATTCCCTTTCCCCTACCCCAACGGACATTTAGCCGTGTTCCCGACATGGGCTTAGGCGCTTAGCCGTGTCCCCTACATGGGAGAGAGAAATTAGCGCCTCTTCCTTTCTCAAAAGTCACTATACATGGGCTTTCTTTAACCGAACCACAATCAATCAATCAATCAATCAATCAATCAATCAATCAATCAATCAATCAATCAATCAATCACGCCGCTTCACGTGTGGGCACGCTCGCGCTGTGCTCAGAGTTACAGCACGGCCAGGCATGGAGTACTTGGCCCAAAATTTAAAGAACGCTTCGTGCGAGGCCTCGAGTCGTGGTGAAAACCTATCAACGCGTATTGTCCGGCTGTATACTTGCAAGCAATGCGCAGAGGAGACCGCTCGCATTTCCACCAGCTCGCACTGACCGAAGGCCAATATTAAAGGAAGCCACGGATCTCGACCTCATAGTTAATAGCATCCACGAGAAGCGCATGTGGCCCGAATTGGTTTTCTGCGATAGAGTACAGTGATAATGAACTGCAGTGACAAGTCAGCAGCAGTATAGAGTAAACTGTCGTTGCGGCTTTGTACGCGCACTATGTTTCCCTCTTTCTCTTTTGCCTTTGAGCCCAAAACCTCGCCTCAATGTTCTCCAGTGCAGGATATCATATCGAACTTTCCCTTCGTGTTTGCCTCAGTGCCACAATCCTTCGTTTTTCTCTCTCTCTCTATGCAGCTGTATTTGGTCGCAACAGCTTCAATGAACAGATGTTTCGAGTTACCCACTGCACTGCACTGGAGGCAGTGACGAACGCACCTTCGCACCGAGCACAAAAACGTCACCACAGTTTCACACAGCCTAGCCATATGCACATGACGTCCTTCCTTCGCTCGTTGATCGGCGTTTTATGCTGCCGGTACCTGTTTCCCCAGAGCTACTGCTGCGCAAACACACGGCAAGGGAATGGCCCAATGCTTGATGTAAAAACCAGAAATTTCCCCTGCTTGAAACCCTAGAAACGTCTGTTGCAGGAGCCTTCCGCCACTTGAGCCAATCCGGCACTGCTCTGTCGCTTGCAAGTGTACAACGTAAACAACGGAACGAGGAATACATAACACTATATTCATCTGCCACACGCTAGCTTAGTGGCGCTGTACGAGTTGTCAAGCTCGAGGTCGGGGTTTCAATACCAGCTGCATTGACACCATTTAAATGGTGAAGGTCTGTAACAACACTCGTGTAAGCATGTTTAAGCGCGCAATAAGGAAACGAGGCTGCGCTGGTTAAATTTTGTGGAGCCTCCCACCCCCTCCTCGCGCTTTTACGAAATGTTTAAAATGCTTCATAATCTGATGGTAGCTTCAGGACTTCAAACACGAGAATTTCATTTTAAATAACATTTACAGCCTCTTTTATACAAACAACGAAAGAACGTATGGAAATAAGAATAAAATATTATTTCTATCGAAATAGCAGCATTCGAGACGAGAAATTTAGACCTGTTAGACCAACATTCAACAAAATAAGGGCACAAGTCGGAAACAGCCGAAACCCCATGAGAGAGAGAGAGAGAGAGAGAGAGATCAATTTTATTAGAGCTGCTAGACACGAACGGCATTACAGACCTCATCGAAATCCACATCGCGCGGCAGCAATGACGGAGAGATAATAATGACCGAAACGGCGCACAGTTTTTGCGCCCGTCTACGGAGCAACTCGAAAGAAATACGGACAACCTTGGAAAAAACGAGTCCAAAAGCGGCCGCCGGCAACCTTCCTTCTCGCAGAAAACGCTCAAGGCCGAACGTCAGTTACGTTCTGTCCCGGCGCTCTGGCCTTGCCAAGAACGCGGTCGGCAGTAGTAGTCATACAAGTCGAAAGCAAGAACAAAAGGAAAGCTAGATAAAACGAACCACATCACAAAGAGGAAACTCCGGCCACTGGTGCACGAAGGCAATGTTTACGAGCACGCATGCATGAGACCCGTCGGCTTCGTATAATCACGGACTTCTCGCACACACGTCATCTCTCTCTTCCCGCAGCATTTTTCTGCGAGAATTTACGACTGCTTTTTCTAACGCCAGAACCGTACACATGTTTACGATCTCATTTTAGAAATAGAAAGCTTTTGATGTTCGCCGCTGAGTGAAAGAAGGCGGCAACAACTTCGCGACGTTCATGGTAATTTCTTGCGAAGAAGCTGCGAAATCTATCGCCAAATTTATCGGGATTTGTCTGTTTTGCTTCACCGCGCCGCCGATGTGTCGGAAACGGCGGCTTAGTGGCGCGATCATTGTCTCCGAGGAAAATTTTCTGGCGCAAGATTAAATAATGTCGAACACACACAAAGGCAAGGGGAATCATGCTTGATTATTATTATCTGTATTTATTTTTCTTTTTTGCTCGAGCGGTGACCATCTAATACGGGCGTCACATGGAGCACTTTCGATCGGGATCGAGTGTCTTGATCTCGGTTATATGCGAAAAGTGCGGAAAGGAGACGATCGCTGTCGAGAATTCGACCCTGATCGGGGCCCAATTTCGATAGAAAGTGCCCGTGTGACACCCGCATAAGATACGCTTTGAACGAATTGAGGTAGCTTCATGTTCTAACATTGTGCTTACGCTGTACTCGAACAGGCAAAGCCGTGAACAACGCATATTTGACTTTAAAGGTACCGGAAGCAGATATTGAAGATGGGAAGTCTTCAAAAAATCTTCATTTTTGTCTCGTCGTGGAGCAGACAGACGCGTCACGTGAGAATAACGACACCCTTGTCACTCATGCTTCCCCGTAAGCATGTTGGAAGCTAATTACTTGAAGATACTATTACGGAACATGATCGCAAGCTTCTCTTTGGGCCGTATGCCTATACAGCTATCGGAAAAGCTGGCGATAAGAAATGGAATAAACGAAAAATATAAATTGTAAGAAAGCAAGGGCGAGAGATACTAACGGTACGATCAATGACAAACAGTCCATAAAACACGGCACATATTAGCAGCCCAGTTAACTGCTTCAAAATTGAGAAAGTGAGCGTTAAATGAGAGGTGGGCTCATTTACAACTGAAACCATGTCTCACTCGAAATTCCCTACATTATAAGGCGCTCGAGATTATTGCAGGTTGGCCTGCTGCTATACGTAGAGACCAAACGTTCGATAACTGCTTAGCTTCGTTGAAGATGGCACGTTAACCTTTTGGACGCATACGACTAGTGAGCAACGACTCTGATTTTATGTAAGTCTCGTTGCATCGGACAAGCCATGTCGGCTTTCCCCGGCGACCACGTAACACAGCCGGCGATACTCTTACAGAAGCCCGGGAATGAGAAGTCATCGCGCGTCCAGGACAAACTCGCAAGCAAATGTCCGTCAATTTCCGCGCCTACCTTCTCGATTTGGATGAGGAGCCTCCGCAGGTCGACGCCGAATCGGCTCATACTCCTGCGCCAAGAGTCGAGCTGGAGGTCGCGCAGCCGCGCGCGGCACTTCACACACTCGTCACCGACGGCACCGTCGACACAATTGTCGCCGGCGCACGGCACCCCGTTCGGCACCGGGGACGACGCGGCGGTCCCGCTGGCCGCTTCGCTCTTCTTCGACGACGGGGACGACTCCGGCGATAGGTCGATGGCCGCACCACGGCGAGGCTGACCGCCGACGTCGCGTTCCGGCGACGGCATGGGCTCGTCGGCCGCGGTGGTGCCGCCGGCTGGAGCCGAGGAGCACGCCGCGACGCACATGGGGCCACCACGCGCACGCTGCCGTTTCGCGCACCGACTCGACGGGCCGCTTCCTCAAGACGCGGCGAGCGCCTTTCCAAGTCACGGCTGCTGGCCCTCTTCTGCCTCGCAGGCAGCAGCCAGCTGCCGATTCCTCTTCCCTCCTCCGAAGAACGCGCGACTGGAGAGCGCACTACTCCGCTGCGCACCAACACCCTCGTCGCGCAACAACCACGTCGGCGGTACGTATTTCTTCCCCCGTGGACGACGCCTAGTCCGGCGTTCGTACTCACGCTCACCCGTCGCGTGGCCTACACGGACGGAAACTCTGGCAGCCCGCCGCTCTCTACACGCGTACGCCGGCGCGCGTGTATACGCACACACGCCAATCACGTAACGAACCGAACGGCCTTCGCCCCGCGTCACCTCGCAGGCACGCGGTTGCTCGGCGCAGCACGTTTATCATTGGCACAATAATGACAAACGCGGCTGGGTGTTTCATTTTCGCCGGCAGGAAGCGAGGGAGACCCCCGCGGATGCTGGAGCCGGTAAATATGGAACGAACAGCGCGTGTGTGACTGCGAGGAATTGCTGGGAGAGGGCGGGAGACCGCGCAGGGAGGGGGGCAGCAGCGAGTGGCGTCGTCGACCTACATTTTGGAAGTGCTCCACACTGTCAAACCGTCACAAATACGGACACTGCGGCCTGCTGAATTCGAGATGCCGTCAGAATCATCGCGGTTCGTGCATCTGGGACAGCGCGTTGCATGTGCGGTGTCATTTTCGCGAGCGGCGATACACGACATCTGCCATAATGGCTCTTGTTGTGGCACTAACGTCGCATCATTGGACCGAGCCCTGTTTATTATAAAAAATACCTGCGAGCATTCTTCCGTGTTATTGAAATAACACCCAGTGAAATGAACAAAAATGAAATAGAACGAAATATCAAGAGAGCATAGAGCATGACGAGAGAGCAGCAGATTGCAAAATGTAAAGGTATGAGATAAAAGTGCACAGGCGGCTTGAATCTACAGTGATGAAGTACAATTAATATTCGACAGGTACGTATTAACGTGAGCAGGCTAACCGACTGAACACATTAGACAAACTGATTATTTCTCTTCACTTATGGCAAACAGAGAGAGAAAGGGAGACCTATTAAATGTCGGCCGCATTTCGACTTAATTATTCAGAAAAGTATGCGAGCTTCCAAGTTTCAAGGCTCGCGTATTGACTTTGTGACCAGCTATGCGAAATTAGATTGGCTGCTGTACTAAAGGACTGTCTCTTGCAGCTTAAAAGAAAAAAGGAAGCGTGAAAACTAAGAAGAAGAAGAAAAAAAAAAAACGTTCCAGGTGTTCTTAGCTATCGCCTAAGAGATGCGAAGGCGAAAGCTTTATGACATACGTTGCACACCTTTATTTATGCCTTAATCCATCTTAATACACCTCAATGCAATCAAGGTTGTCGATTCGATTTCTGTGAAGCTATTGGGCTCGAGTTCCATAGGATATGTGACCAATATAAAATTTCCAATCGATCATTACCTAACATTGGTAATCATTAATCAACTCTCATAGACGGCTGGCATGCCCCGATTCGCTTGTGTCTCTTCTAGGGTCACGCGAGAACTTTCGCAGAACATTTTGTCGCGTATACCTTTGCTGTCAACGCAGAGGACGCCCAGGAACACCTTCCAGTGAGACTTTTAGAGGCTCCCATAAGGAGATGCCAACTCGTCACATTGGTTCGCATGTTTCTTGCCACTGATTCATTGTACAGTTCAGGCGTAGAGCACCAATGGAGGCAATATCCTATTTTCACTCGACAAAGCATAGAATAAGTGTGACTGCGACTCCTACAGATATTGCACGACGGATCGGGAGCTCCCAGCTTCAAGACTCGGAAAGGGGCTTCATTTTCATAATGGCTAGCTGTGGAGCACACAGGACAGCTACAGCCACCCTCCCCCTTTTCTTCTTGCACTTTCTTTTTTCTTTCTTTCTCGCTCGTTTCCTGCGCACATTTCTACAGAGGACAGGGAACACACACACACACGCACACACACCACACACGCACGCACGCACGCACAGGCTGAGGCAATATGTTAGGCAACACTACGACGCTACGATACGATGACACCCGCGAACCCGTATTCGAAGCACTGCGACACACCTATTTCGACACCCGACGCCGGCGTGAGAAGAGGTGGTGCGGGCCTGCTGCGTTCTCGTCGCGTCCACGTAGCAGGCGTGCACATATACACCGCGAACGGTGGTGACGCTGAACGTGACAAGCCAGCGTGCGCAATATGTAATACGCGCGCCGCCCAAATTATATAGTTCGGGGGCAGCTGCACGGACACCGCCGTGCAGGTTACTCTACATATCCTCGTTCTCGGTGTATGGAAAAACGTTACTGAGCGACATGATGAGCCGTTGCTCAACTACAGAAGGCTATACGCGAGCGCTCATTACGTGAAAACAAGAAGTGATAGCAGGCGCCATTGCACCACTGTTCTCCAGTATGTGGTGATTATGATTAACGTAGGTATGGTATACAGTATGTGCAATATTCTGCAAAGAATTAAAAAGGCAGTGGGAATTCTGCCAAAGGAAGGCGGGGGGGAGGGAGGCGAGAAAAGAGAGCAAGACTCGCTCAACGCTTCGCTGCACAACTCGGCACCTTTATTATTCGCGACGGTAAAAAATGACAACGAAAGCCTACAGAGGCGTCAAGTGCTCATGCAGCGCAGGCAAGTCGCGCGTACGCCGAGTGGCATTCACACCAGGCGGGAGGCGCCGCATGAACATGGCTGAATTCATTGCAGCCGCGTTCCGCGAAGTTTGTCAACCTGCTCCGCGGGGAGCAATGTCTCCGCCATTTCTCAACCAGATAGACGAGAGCTTGTCGCTTAAAGATGCTGCCTCGCTGTACAAACAAGGGCGTCTACATTTCGCACGCAAGCACAACAGCTGCGAGCGCCGAGGATTCGCAGGTGTCTATTCTGGCAGGCGCCTCGCTGTCGCCGATGATGGTTAAACGATCAACGAACATGTGATGAATACATATCAGTGCGCACATACGCCCTTCCTGATTTAATTTGATGTTCTGCAAACAAAGTTCACAATGAGAGAGTGAGAGAACTTTATTAGATATCCGGCAAGCAGATGGCCTGTGTCTAGGCGCTCCGAGAGCATAGTGTCTCTAGATAGCGTCCCGGGCTTGCTGTATGGACCGTAGCTGGTCCTATAGAGCTGAGCCAGTCAGTATGGCTCACCATCGTGCACCTATAGTTCACCCAGGCAGACTGCAATTCAAATGTCGCCAATCCCAGAGCGTATGCTCTGGGGTGGCTCTCTCTCTCTCTCTCTCTCCGTTCCCTTTCTATCGTCACATAATTTACATTTGGCCTCAGGGTATAAATTCCGGAAACATGCGGTTATAGTTTACCGGGTTCGGGTAAGTTCTTGTTTGAATAATAATTAGCTTTAATAATAATTAAGAATTTCTGGTGTTTCACGTCCCAAAACCTCGATATGATTATGAGAAACCCCGTAGTGGAGGGCTCCGCAAATTTCGACCGCCTGGCGTTCATTAACGTGCACTGACATCCCACAGTGCACGGGCCTCAACATTTCGCCGTAATTCATGCCGCCGCGGCCGGGATTCGATCCCGTGACCTACCCATCATCAGCTAAGTGCCATAGCCACTTGACCACCATGGCGGGGCATGGGCCAACTATGAAAATGTGGGGTGCACGAACGCCTTAGCATTCCGCCCTCATGGCAATGTGCCAACCGCGACGGTTGATAGGAGCATCGACGTCGCGCTACAAAGAAAATAGCAAGACTGGTAGATTAAAAAGAACAGAAAAAGGTGCTTTCGAAAACCGTAAGTGGCAGCTATGTATCACCACTTACATGCAACGACATTTTTATTAAACTATATATAGTGACTATAAGCAGGTGTATACGCGTTCAGCAACGTGTATACGGACACCGTGATACGAAGTACAATTATGCATGCATGCAACAAATGTTCCCGATGCCCCAGGTCTGACGAATACGTCGTTATATAGACAGTGGTTCACGAAAATGCGACAGGCGTTGCTGATACAGCATCACAACATCGCGCGTTCACAACTCGCAACACGGATAGGGCACTGAAATAAGCGGGAATCGCGACCAGCGGTGCGTGATAAAGTATTTTCGACCACCATCCGGTCGGGTCCCAAGTGTGTTACACGTGTCGCGCTCTGCGCATCGCAAGTAAGGCAGCCGTACAGCAGCACGAGTTCGTGCAGTCGGCCAACGTATACAGTCACTGCTGAGGAAAGTGAGAAAGAACCTCTTTTTCTCCCAATGATGAAACGTAAGAAAGCGGAACAAGTTCGAGCGCTAAGCTACACGAGGCTGACGTCACACAGCGCGCAGCCGCAGCGTCGCGTTCACACAACCGTGTCGGCTGAGTAAAATGTGACTCACGCCGCCGCCGGCCGGCGTCAACGGACGAAGTAAGCCGCGCACGAACTCGCGCGCGTACCAGCCGTCGCGAGAACAAAGGCGGCGCGCGACTGCTAACTCGCAACGAGCTTTTACGCGCGTTTTCGCGGGCTCGTTCTCAGCCTAGGAGAGTGCCATATATATATACAATATGGCTCGCTAAAACAGTGCAGCGTGTAGAAGGGCGGGACGACGTGGGCTAAACGAGGTCTGAACGGGTGCAATTTGGAACGGGATGTCTCGTAAATAAGGCAGATCCTATACAATCGGTATTTGTAACAGCGATTACCGCAGGCGCGGTTTGAATGTCGCTTGTCGATATTCGTTGAACTGCACATTCACCGCCGCACGCACGAAAATCAAGGTCAAGCAATAGCGTTTACGAGGCGTCCCTCTTTACATTATCTCCACCTTTCATGCTGGCTCGCTTTAAAATAGTCGAGCGACAAACCGCATACTTATTAAATAACGTCACCGACATTAGGAATGCGCGGAAATTGAAGTCTGCTATATATGGCGCACTTTTAAACGATAACCTCGGCTAACTTTTACAAAACTGAATGTCACAACCAATGCTCTGACTTTTCAACAAACCGCTCTCGCGCGCAGAAAGCTGTCGGTCGACGTCGCCGTTTTAACTTTTCCCCCGTTGCACGTATCTAGAGCGCACCTGCGCTAATGCTGGCTCAATGGAACCGTACAACGGCGCGAGGAAAGAGTCACGACAGCGCTAGCGCTGAGCAGTCGCGAGGCGTCATCCTCGACGGCATGTGGCACGTCTAAACGACGACGGCGAACAAGAGGCGAGGGAAGAACGCTTGCCGCAACGCTGACTTCGTGACGTGACACCGGAACGGTGTGAGAAGCGCGCGCACCGCTTGGCGCTGCCGTTGCCGTTACTCGTCGCCGGGGCGCTGGCGCGAGTGAAACCAACGGCCGGAATGAGTTGCTCACGCTTCTCGGAAGCGGGCTGGCGTAGCCGCGCTCGAGCAGGATTGACTGCTGGTCTCAATGCGCCATGAAGCGCGTCACGCGGGCTTCAAAGAGGGAGAGTGCGAGACAAAGAGGTTACGGTCGCCGAGTCCACCCAAACGGAATTCTAGGATGTGCTTCCGCTATGTGCGCGTTTTTTAGCACTTGGCCCGCCTGGATTCTCAGGACGTGAGGCACGATGCCGCAAATAGGGACAAGCGCAGACGAAAGGAAAAAGAAAGAAAAATTAGCCATGCGCAATGGCAAGCTCCATCTTTGAGACAATGCGCGCGCCTATTCTTTCTCTCAGGAACGCTTTTAGGCCTACTAAATTTTAGTCATTGTGTCGGCACGAACCGAAACGGCATAACGTAACACACCGGAATGGCAAGAGAATTTCAACCTATGGTCCACTACGCGCCGACACCCATTCGGCGTTATTAAATTTTACCACGTTCGGCGGCCACGTTCGCGAAATTAGCGAAACACCTTCTCTTGATGTCGTGTCGGGTCTCAAGGTTGCAGTTTCACTCGTTCCCTCCAGTCCCGCACAATGGGGAAGGCCAACCACGTGGGCGGTCGGAGTGGCGGGATGTGAATGACGCGTAATGAGCAAAAATCACAGCATATCCACGGGGTGAATGATGATGAGTGGGCGAAGCTCCCGAGGGAATCATCGGTAAACCGTGAATCTTCCGTGTAATTCGCCCAGTCGATCATCATGTAAAGACGTCTTACGCAGCCCCTTACACAGGCCGGAACGCGCACCGCGTTTGCCGACGCCATCACATGACTGCTGAGAGAGTATAAGGCGGAGAGGCCACAGCGTCTTACACCAGCTTCTTACACGGGCCGTAACGCGCTAGCACAAACGCGTTAGAAACGCGCAGTCTTTCGTTAATGTTGGGTATTTACTGTCATAGTGGTGCATGTGTCCATGTGCGCATCGTGGCGTAGTGGCTAGCGCCGCGCGTTCGGAAGCGAGGGGTCCCTGGTTCGATTCCGCGCTTCGGACACAACGTTCGGAATTCTTTTCTCATCGTCCATGGTCCACCGAGCGCGAACCGACACGTACGGCGACGATCCAGGAGAATGAGAGGAGCGCTCCCCGCGCAGCAGCCAATCGGAGAGCAGCGGCACCTCCAACGCCATCTAGTGTCCATTCACCCAACCGCCATATTGCACACATCTCTATGGGACAGCGCCATCTAGGAAACTAGACAAGAAATGGCGATGACGACACAGAATGCGTACAGCGCCATCTAGTATATCGTCACCCAACTGCAGTTTGCATGCATCTCTATTGGACAGCGCCATCTATTGTATGCTAAGGGAGACGCTACTGGCTACGCAGGATGCATCGACAACCGAGAACCGCCCAGGTGATGTCATAAGGAGCTTCGCCCCTAAAGGTGGATGCATGAATGAATTTCTCCTTTCGGAATTCTTAATACACTTCACGGGATTCCGCAGAACTGATTTGCAAGGACATGTACGTTCAGGTCCGGCGCAAAATAAATAATATAAATAAATAAATAAATAGTAAAAGCAGGTTATCTAAACAATCTTGGTACCCTTATCTGTAAAAAGGGCATGATGTCATCAATTACACATACCTTATAAAAATAAACATTTTGTATTCGTACTTTTGCACCTTACTTCAGGGATAACTGATGTCACAGATCAAACTCTGTCTTCTCTTTTTAACAGGGGACCTGGCTGTACAGTAGCGGTTATGCCGTGGTCGAAGAGGCACTAACTTGCACGTCAATACTAGCAAACGATGGACTGGCAAGCAAAATTCCAGTAATCAAAACTGTGTTCCATCAGTGCAATTTTACTGACCTCCGCGGCGCCGTGTTTTCTGTTTGCACCGCATTTCGACAACGGGAACAATGTAGCTGCTCATAATGAGCGACGTGGTAGTTATCATAACGGGGTTCACTCACCACCGCAGGAAAGATACGGTGGACGAGGAAGAAAAGCTATGGGGGGAAAGGGGCGTGGGTATGGGGATCGTCACGTGTGTTATCCTATATTGAGCAAAATTATGACACCTGTAAATCACGCGACACGAATGCCTCGACCCATTTCAGCATGGTATATACCCGTCAAGTTCACTTAAGGCGGCCTTTTTATACCACAATAATTCCCACACGTTCGCCTTACAAGAATGAATGCGGGAACCCGAGGAGGCCATCAGCATTTGATTACGTAGTGCACAGCAGCACACATTAATTTGCTTCGCGGTGAAAAAGAAAATGCTTACGGCGTAGGCAAGCCAGTCAACTTGCCAGGCACAATCGACGACCAAAAGCAATCTCGTGAAAGCGCCTTTCACTTGCGTGCGTTTCCAAGAATCGATCTTTAATTGTCCTGAATAAATCAATAAAGAAAGAAGCGCTCACCGCTGTGTTTACTCTAAGTAAAACGTAATTCTGGGATTCCAAGCAGTCTCCCCGGGCTAATTTCGAGGAAAGGTGTCGAGGAGGGAGGTAAAGAATAAGGAGTCGAATTTACATGGCTTTTTCTTCGTAAGTACTCGTTCCCGTTGGGTAACAGCTTTCGCTAATCGTATGTCGTGCATGGCGATTGGCGGAAATTTTCTTACAAATGCCCATAACGTGAGATATTTCTTCGTGTACAGACTGTTTCTCGAACAGGGCTTCGAACAGGGCTTCGCTGGCACATCAATACGCGCAATGTTTTCACCGCAGCCACAACTTTACTAAGAAATGAATGGCGTCAGAAGCACGTGCTTGGAGTATATATTGGAAGGCGGGGCTTAATAAAGTAAAAAAAAAAAGGAAGAACAGTAAGCCTTTTGCTTAATCTTCAACACAACCTGAGGTTGCTTCATGCTTACCAATGAAGGTCATTTTTCTTTGTTTCCATATATTACAATATTACCTCTTATATCGTTGCTCTGTATCCCGATCTTTATGTTATTCGATTCACTTTCAAAATAACTTTCTCTAGAAAAGAATGTAATCAGGTAAACGTCGGTACCTTTGTTTGTTTGTTTATTTGTTTCCATTGCCCTGCTGTCCTGACGGGGCTTTTGGTGACGAGTTTCCAGTTTCCGGCAGCTGCGCAACCTTATGCTACACGCTGTTGTATGTCCTTGACAAGTCCTCTCCATCGTATGGTTAACTAGTAGCCTTTTAGCACCGGCCTTAGTAAAAAACTACTTCAGCGGCTTCCTCCTAGACAAGCAAATACAAAATCGAACACCGATCAGCGCGCGCTGTTTCAAACGAGAAATGTAAATGAACGGACATACGTGTAAACAGAGAGGCTTATTCACGCCCAGTTCGAAACTCTCACGTACAATATGTGCAGAGGAAGTAGCTCGAACACTGCATTCATATTTCACACATTATCCTCCCCACGTGCACAGTATCAAACCGGACAAATTATAAGTAGACCGCCGTCCTTTCGCAATTTCTCCTCCCTCCCCTTCTATATGCATCGATTGTGTTTCCAAAAACTTCCGCCGTTGACAATCAGTCGTATGCCCTTTGGCACACGTGATCAGCGATAAATGATATGCCATGCGCAGACCAGCACGAAGCAAACAACTTCAGTTGTCGTTTGACGCCTTTAAAGCAGAGTATTATAACACGTAGTATAGCTCACATCAAGTGGCCGTCGCCATAAGTGGAATGGCTGTTTTGATGGTGTCTTAGTGATGCATATTGGCGGTCACGTGAATATGCATGCCGAGAGTCAACACGAATACACAGCGCACGCACCTATTCATTCGTTGCACCACACAAACACGTTACGACGTGGTATCGAAATGTTCCAAGATTGGACGGGGGCGCAGTGGTTACGGTGCTCGGCCGCCGATCCGAAAGAGGTGGGTTCAGTCCCTTCCGCTAAGGTCGCATTTCCATGGAGACGAAATGCTAGAAGCCCGTGTGCTGTGCGACGACAGTTCACGTCAAAGAACCCAGGGTGTTCGAAACATCGGGAATACTCCATTACGGCGTGCCTCATAATTATACCGCGGTAATGGCACGTAAAAGCCCCACAATTATTATTTTACGCTCTCTACGTTGAGTTACTATCCGCTTTGGGAGTAAGTGCGGGACGTTTCCTCTCCCAAGGTGTTCCAGCTTTGCCATGGCAACGTAGCTTCAGAGTGGCGCACAGAAGGATGGAAGCGGGCAGCGAAGACGTGGTGATGCAACTGGCGCACAAAGTGAGAAGCGCGCTCTCGGCAGACAGTTAAACGAGCAGGGCGAGTCCGGCAGCGAGCAGCAGCAGCAGTGGCACAGTGCCGGCGCAACTCCAGGGGTCGCACGGCCTAGCTCCATTAGCGAGTCCCGCCCACCGAGCCATATAGCAGCGCACGGCCACCACCTACAAGAGCCACCAGCAGGCGCCCATGCCATGCCATGAGTGAACGCTCGAATAGTTGGGGGCTGCAGTGTCACTGGAGCCGCGCCCTGACACATGGGCGCCTCTCGGGACATCGCGCACCCTCCTCGCGGTTAAAAAGAAAGAAAGAAAGAAAAAGAAAGAGGAATCAAAGAACTAGTGTTGCCAAAGACGCCTTATGCAACGCGTATACCGGTACAACATTCGGGAAATAGAAGTAAGAAAGTGGAGCAACGCTCCGACGACCGCAATCGCGAGACTGGGGTTCATGCTCCAGAAAAACGATTTCCCGGCCAATATAGCCTCGCACTCGGGACGTGTATTCGAACGAAGCACCGACTGCCCGGCTGAATCGAATCATCAACGTGTAATTGTCGCACAGTGTGGGAAGTTTGTCACGTTCGCACGGCGGTGTTATACAGGTAGTGACAAAAAAAAAAAAGGGGGGGGGGGGGGGGGAGGAGAGAATACAGCACGTCCGTACGGACGGCAAGTGGAAGTCAGTCAACAAACTACAAAGGCGTGCATGGGCTTGTTAAATGTATGTCATGAAGCATTAACTCCACCTTCACAGTGTTCACACGATAAACGCTGTACTCGATACAACTGTGATAGCTTTACATTAGCGTGCACATGTTTAGACAGACAGACAGACAGACAGACAGACAGACAGACAGACAGACAGACAGACAGACAGACATCAGCAGGACGAAAGTGAGGTAAATCACCAACCAGACGATCGTTTGGTTTAGTATGGTACACAGAAAGACGAACAGAATGAGCACCTAAGGCTAAAACAGTGCGCGACGAGAATTCTGAGTGCAACTCATTGCTACAAGTGTAGTCAACCGCATCTTGCTAAAATGAAAGGAAGAGAACGAAACCTGGTTAGTTTGCTTTGAACCTTAAGAAACAAAAAATAAGAACAAAGTTTTTCCTATCGAGGGTGCTAGGACGCGAACAAACTCCAGGATAGCTAGACAACTAGTGAAGTCGCGGTAAACATTTATCTTCCAAAGCTTAGTAAAAGGTCAACGCACACCAACTCTATATAACAGCACAGAGGCGTCGGACGGAAGTGAAAGTACTCTTCCGCATTCTCGTATACGAGTGAAGCAGAAAAGTGAGAGGCCGAGAAGACACCTCGAGGGCTACGAAGCAACGCCAGAACCTCCCGAGTTGCTCATGCCTCCAAGGGCAAGCCGCGAGTAAGACAAGCAATAGAAAGCATCGCGAAAAAAAAAAAAAGAAGGGGGGGGGTGGGGGGGAGGGGGAAGAGAAAAGAATCACGCGAGGGCACACCCCGAGGGGCCGACCAACCCCATCTACTCCAGCATCTACTCCAGCTAAAACTGCCTCGCCCGCTGTTCACTAGCCGAATTATACAATGAACCAACCGGGTTCTCCTTCCGCTCCGGTTCTATTCGTATTCGAAGTGCCATCGCACAAACGAACCTCTCTCGCCCAGTCGACGCACGATGTGCTGCATTCCAATACACATTTTTTTTTTTTCTTTACGAGGTCACTTTTCTTTCTTGTGGCAATGGACTTAGGTTCAACCCAATTAGGACTATATGACGGCTCCTTGCGCAAAAGAAACACCGCACTGGGGGGCTGATAACACGGATTATTCGTTCGCATTGAAAAATTTCGCCGCTGGCCGCCGCAATCGCCTTATGCGCGCCGTCGAGATCGGTCGGCGCGTGTTCTTACGAAACGCGGCTTACACTGTGGATAATTCGCTAATTAACACTGGAATTTTACGAGCCCAATTGAAGATATTATTACGAGGCACGCCACAGTGAAGTACTCCGGGTTACTTTTGACCACCCGGGATTCTTTCACATGCACCTAAATCTTAGCACACCGCACCTAAACGCGGCAGACGTGGCCGGTAATCGAGCCCGCACCCTCAAAGCTCAGCAGCACGACAATAATGTAATCGTTGAATCTAGTTAACGAAATATTTATTCGGGTGATTTTAGCTCCTATATGGACGCCCGCCATGCATGACCATTTATGCCCCGCCACGGTGGTCTAGTGGCTATGGTACTCGGCTGCAGATCCGAGGGTCGCGGGATCGAATCCTGGCCGCGGCGGCTGCATTTCGATGGAGGCGAAATGTTGAGGCCCGTGTGCTGTGCGATGTCAGTGCACGTTAAAGAACCCCAGGTGGTCGAAATTTCCGGAGCCCTCCACTACGGCGTCTCTCATAATCAGAGCTGGTTTTGGGACGTTAAACCCAACATAACAACAACAACAGCATGACCATTTATCCATGCATAACTGAATTTCCTTTTTCCCGGAAACCCTTTCTTCAAATGTAGAAACACTCGGTGTAGCACTGAGATTATGTAGACAGAACGGCAGCAAATTCGGTGCCGCAAGCTCCGAGGTTCACGGCTATGCGGCACCGTTCCTACGTAATTTCTAACGGATTCCAAATTATTTGCGTGCAGAGATGCTCGTATTATAAGTACACGTGCTCGAGCAACCAGGCACCGTGCGACAGAAAATGTACCTCCCCCTTAAATAACAGTCGTTTCACTGCAAGCATGACGGGTCACAAAGGCGGAATCCCGCATCGACTTTCAATTACGAGGCATGCAGATGGTGACGCCACCGCGAACTAAAAATAAAAAAGAAAGAAAGGGGGCGGGGAGGGGGCGAAAGAAAAATATTCTGCGCTTTTGCAATAACGTTATATGCGCCAATCAGTGCAGCCTTATATGCGCAGTATAACAGCACAGAATAACAGACCTCTAAAAATAAATTATTTGCGCGGTTTCCTTTCGCCTGTCACGCCGAAACAAGAAACAAAAAGCTCTTTTTTCGGCGTACACGGCGAAACCCGATCCAGACAAATCGGAGTATCCGATCGTTCGTGCACTTGGCTTGTAAACAGAGATGACGCGTGATTACATCACATAACCGGGATGATTGGAGTCACCGATCGAGCGCTTGAAAATTGAAATTGAGTCGCGCTCCTCCATTATTTGAACACAGAACGCGGGGAACGCTGCATTGTTGCCCTATTTACAATCACTATAGGCGGCACACGGGATGAAAATACATACGTACGCGGAGCAGCAGGCTTAGATTTACACAGAAAGGAGGGGCGCAAACGGCTGCCACCAGCGTATTACAAAGGAAGCGGGTCCCTGTGTTGACACAGAAGGATTTCATAACGCTCCAACAGCCGGCGGCGCTAGCCAAGTTTGCCAGGTATATAAGCCTGCGCGCGCTTTCTTCCTTCACGGAGAGACGAAAAGAAAAAAAAAACAGAAATAAAAGGAACCCCTACAACTATACAAGCAGGCCGCTATGTCGACTGAACAAAAATGATCCAGCGGACCAACTTCGATTGTCGGGAGTCGCGCCTACGCCTCGTCGAAGGTAAATAAAGAAGCGACAACAAACGCTGCTCGCGGAGTTGTAGAAGTTCCCCTGTTCTGTTTTCTTTTCTTTTCGGTAAACCCGCTATCTCCTCACGCCGCGTGCAAACACAGCCAAATCGCAGAAAAAGAAAACGAAGATTGATTTCTTTCTTTCCTTTCTTGTTTTGAAAACAAGTTCCGAAGGCGGATAGCACGTATATTCGACGGCAAGCAGTATGGAAAAGTCAACACACGTTCGCTGGCAGTATAGTTGAGCTTGAGCTCGCAACTATATGAAATGACACGCGGTATGGAGGAATGCGAGCACCCGAACCCTCGAAGAAAGGCTCTTTGTGATTGTTGTTCTTTAATAGCTGCAGATATACGATAGGGTAGGTGACACTACACTCTTCGCACGGTAACCTTTAGTTTATTTTATAGGTACGCAAAAATGTGAAAATATGCTCCTTTATGAAGGTTAAAGTGCTTTTAACCTTTAGTAAAGGAGCATATTTTCCCATTTTTGTGTACCTATAAAATAAACTAAAGGTTACCGTGCTAAGAGTGTAGAGCGAGCTATACTGCCCAAGGAAAAGCGCAGGTAAAGCAGTGATTATATTAAGTCCAGCATCCGAAGATATACCGGCGCTCAGTGAGTCATATTGTGACCGAAAGCGGTGACATCGAAGGGCTATGGGGTGTCGCGAACTACATACACAACCCGCACACCTATAAGTTTCATTGCATAAACAATAAGCCCTGGTTTTAAAGGCCAACTCCGGCGACTTGTCGAGACCAATGGACCCCAATGAAGTTCGCTGGTTACGTTCTTTGGCACACTCGCGTCATTTGCGCGAAACTAGAAACTCTAAATATGCGCAGATCGTTTATAAATTAATTATTACTGATGATATAATCTCAGAGTGCCCAACGGGCTTTATACACTTATTAGCAATGTTGCAGGGTAGCAAACTGGATATTTTCCCTTCCGGTTAACTTCCCTGACTTCCGTGAGAAGTGAAGGTTAAGAACAAAGCTACTGCAGAATTTACGACCATAAAAGTGATGGTAGGTGGACGTCTACGACAAACAGCAAACGGCTTGTATACCTATAAGAGAACCTTGAAATTTATAATAACGAGCGCTTTATTTGGCAGCAACTCTCGGACAGATGACCACACGCTCAATCCACGAATGCGCGCCAACAGGCACACCACGGTGATGCGATATGGCACGAGTTTCACGACCGATACAAACAGAAAAACAAGGGGGAAAAAAACATGAGAGCAAGCATTTTTTTTTTTTTGTTTCTTATGTACACCACCGAGAACTCGCGAAAACCAGCGACGGTCAATAACGACGCCCCTGTATTCGTCTTCCCTTGTTCGCTATCGAACGCGAAAGGGAAACGCGCGCAGAATCCACAACAGGCGTGTTGGCAGCTCAAGGAACGAGCGTCACGCAAGCAGCCGGCACTCCGACAACGGTAAGCAAACGCTAAGAGCGAGCAGCAGGAGCAGCAGCGTGAGGCCGTGGAACGCACTACGGCCAAGCGGTGCGTACACGTATCCAGGGGGGCAGACAAAACGCATCGATACCCGCGCTTCCGTTATTTATATACCTCGACGGATGCGTGCGTGCAAACCTTCCGCTCTCTCTCTCTCTCTCTCTTGACACTCTCTGGTTTGCTTCGCTCCAGACTGTCGTGCTCCCGGCAGGCTCTGCCGAAAATAGCATCCTTTCCTTAACCGAACCACAATTACTATTAATGCGATAGCGTTAAAAAGCTCGTGTCAAAGAAAATCCGGTGCCGACGTAGGCGTCCAGGGTGGATGATGACTTCTGGTGTTTTACGTCCCAAAACCACGACATGATTATGAAAGACGCCGCAGTGGAGGGCTCCGGAAATTTCGACCACCTGGGGTTCTTTAGCGTGCACCGACATCGCACAGCACACGGGCCCCAACATTTCGCCTCCATCGAAATGCAGCCGCCGTGGCCGGGATTCGATCCTGAGATCTTCGGATCTGCAGCCGAGTGCCATATCCACTAGACCACCGTGGCGGGACGTCGAGGGTGGAAATAAAACCATCTCCAGCTACCGCCGTGTCTCCCGAAGCACCCGACCGCGCAAGCGCTCCGCCATGGAACGGGTGCGTTATTGAACAAAATTGAATGTCTCGAAGTAAGATCCACCAGGAAAATTACAAATTACGACTTAAAACCTACACACATGACAGCTTGGACTGTAATTTGAATGTGCGAGAAAACATAATGCTGTTACGGGAAGTCGATTCGATCGAGGCCTAATGACGCTATACCATTCACTATTGAAGGCGAAACTTAAGCGTACAACAACATTCACTATTCCGGATTCTGAGTGGTGTACTTGCACGGTAAACAGATCGCTAAAAACGATTTAGAACAGGGAATGTCACAGGATCCAACGTTTCGACAAGTGGACTTGTCTTTGTCGGGACGGCAAGTACACTTGTCCAAATGTTGGCTCCAGCAGCATTACCTGTTCTCCACCGTTTTTAGCGATTTGTTCTTCGATTCAAGCCTCCATCTTCCCCCGAACTTCTCTTCTAGATGGTACTTGTACGGTAGTGTCACACTAATACTGTGCACCGGCAGTATTCAAAATATGCAACAGAAGGTGCAGCGCCTCCGATTCGCTCGTTTCAACGACTATGGATTGTTGAGCATCTGAAATAACTACGAGTCACTGAAAGGCGCGATTTTGTAGAAAGACATCACAAACTGACACTCTCGTACCGCCGACACAGCCGCTTCCGAGGTTGATACTGAAGCCAGCCACCTAAACGAGGATGACACACAGCTGCACTAGGGACCATTTGCTTGAATATTGTCTAGGATAATCGCGGCGTGATGTATAGGGACGACTTCACGCGAACACACTCGTAGATTAACCCATCTTTTATCGTTCTTCGCGTAACGTACGTGATACACGCGTATGCATGCTCTACAGGCCCGTACTGAACAAACATTTGTTAGTTCCGTCTCTATACGCAGTGTGTCCGTCCCTGTGCGATAACCAGAGACGATCGCGAGTGACGTGATATCGGTTCATCAGCTAGTACCGCAGCATGTTAGCTGTTCGCGTGTTTAGTAGACGAAAGACAACTGCTGTGAGATAACGCAAACAGAAAAAAAAAAAAAACAGAAAAACACGCGAACTCGTTTTGCGACTTTGTCGATCCGGTGTTGTGTCTGTCTCGTCGTATAGGTCTCTCCCTCACCCCTCGGCTTTCATCCTACGGAAGGTCAATCGTGGATCACTGGGCCCAATTTCAGCGGCCTCTAAGTGGTGCGAATAACAACGGTTCGAAACTATAGGGACCAAAACGGCTTGTTCGGGCACCAACCAGAGCGCGCCTGCTGATTATACGGCGCCAAGCGTCGATTCCGTGACGCAGCACGCTTCGGAGGGAGTTTCCTCCCAACTGTTCAACGCAGCGGGCCGGCGCGCGACACGCACGACGATCAGACACAGCTCACGACGCTAAAGGAAAACCCGCAATAATAAAAAAAAAAGGAAAAAGAAGAAAAGCCGAAGCAGAAGAATGAGGTTGGACAATGAAAAACAACTGGGGAGCAGGAAAAGGAGCGCGACGTCGGGGAGCAAGGAGGAGAAGGGAGCACGCGCGCACGCAGTTGGCAGATTCTGTGGCAGTGAACCTCGAAATTAGATGCCGATATCGGTTTCGCGCTCGATATCGGCTTCTTCGAGACGCGCGAAGGGGACACGCGGGGATGAAGTCTGGAGAGAAAATGTCTCGCTCGCTGTCACCCCACTACTACACCCTTCGCCGTCGTACTCTATATACCGTTTCGCTCGTGTGTATCGCTTGGGCCTGTTCTTTTGTATAGCACGGCACCCACCGTGTCTCGCAGCGTCTAAGTTATACAGCGCCCACGAATGGCGTGCACGTCTCGGGATGCATTTTTCTCTTTCGTTCCTTTCTGATGTAGGGAGCTTTATTTTCCTGTTTTTTTTTTTCCTAACTTCCTTCCTTCTTCGCTTGACTCGCAACGCCAAAGTGAGCAGTATCCTCCCGATCGGCGAGTCTCATCGCCGCAGGAGGGGAAAAAAAAAAAGGAGGAAAGGGAGGGGGGGGTCATTCGTGTACGTAAGAAGTGCAAAACGGTGGTTAGCTGGGTTTAGTGGCACGACGACGTACTGCTCTAAAGAGCAACATCAAAAAGGGACAAAGATTAAGGGCACAGACGACACAACCACAGAAATGGTACGAGATGTCCTGACTGACCTTATATACGAAGACCGTAATTAAGTATCGTGGGCAGTGTTCGCTGCCACGGTCTCCGCTACTGACTTGCATTTGTCGCCTTTCGTTAACAGTGCACCACCTGAGCTCGCCACGACATCTGGTCGCGTAATGCCGTCGCTTCATAGGCTGCCTTAACAATGCTCCCGCGATGCAATATTTACTCGGACACTGGGCCGTCGTAGGCTGAGCGGAACACCAAATTATAGCTTCGTGCCTACCTAACGCAGTTTGCAAAAAGCATAAAAGCGAACAAGGAGCAGACCTAAACACATAGTACACCACATGTATGAAAGGATCGATTCAGAGAGGAAGTTCTGTCATACCTTGAGGCAGAAATGACCGGGCATAGTGGTAATCCACATAGCCTCTTTTTTTTTTTTTTTTTTTAGTGCACGAGAACACACGATGAAAACGAATGCCACGAAACGTGTTCATGCTGTCGCTTTCTATCCTGTCTCTTACGTACGATCTGTTACCCTGCGAAATTTCAAAACGCGAGCACGCAGGCAACGACCAGAGGTGATTCCTTGCGACGACGAAGCGAATCTGATCAGCGAAAGCGAACAATCGCATTCGAGCCAAAGTTACGGCGAACCTGTGCTACACGTAAAGATAAAAACAGAACAAAACACACACACACACACAACCGAAAAACACGGCAGACGTAAACAAGCATATACGGAGCGTATAAGAGAAGAGCAGAGCTCCATGAAAGGGAAAATTAGGGAAAGCAGAGCTCTGCGGATCCAGCTGGACACGGTTTAAGCGGTGACAAATGTTCGTCGACGGCTAACAAAACAACCGAGTTATAACGCAAAAAATAAATAAAAGAAAAGTAGAGTAAGAAACACCAGACACGACGGTCACAGAAGAAATGAGTCGCTGAAAGGAAGCCCACGCACCACGATAGCATTCACAACAACCGAAAGGAAAACATATCCGAATACGCATCGCGCATTCCTGCATCGCGCGGTCGAGTTGCGCAAACCGGAATATTGCACTCTCGCTCGCACGTACAACGGCCGCGATTGCCAAGCCCAGTGCAGGAAGAATGCAGGTAATGTACGCGACGAGGCATCCGGAACACTTCCCTCGTGCTCGCAACGCGCGGCCTTGCTTTACTCTCTCTCGCTTTTATTTCCTTACCAACCGGGGCATTATTGTGACAAGCCGCGACGTTACGCATCTCGCACTTTCCGCCTGCCGGACACACCACTCGGGCGTCCTTTCTTCAACAGGCGACGGCATTCCTGGAATTCCGCCGCAGCCGTGGCCTCGAGACGTGAGCCCGTGTGATGGACCGCAGGGGCGCAGAAAAAGTGGCCGCTCCTGGCAGGAGTGGTTCGGCCTCTCTCGCTCGTCTGGAGTTGTTTATTGCGTCGAGTTTCGGCACGTATGAGCGGCCTGCATGAACGCAGTTGTAGCGAGCCGTCGTGATCTGCGCGTCGATGCAGTGGGCCACAATAATGACAGTAGCGTTTACCGCGTTCCCGTTATCCTGCTGGTTGGAGTTAAACGCAGCGCGGCCGGAACACTCGAAAATCGAGATGCAAGCGCTCAGCAACCAACGAGTTTTTCAAGGGTGTTGATTTGGGCTAGTGTGATCGCAATTCGCAGTTCGCCGTATTGCGCAACGCTTGGTAACCAAACGAGCGCAACAAGCCTTACCGTGCTTGCCTGTGGTTTGCTATCGTCCTCCGTTCATCCTCCGCATGAAGCTTTTCAAATTGCCGTACAATAGTATTATAGTTGTGTGCGATGCTGTGCATTATCACAAGGAGCGGGAGTTGGCGGTGAATTTGCCTTACAGCTAGGCGGGGTCAAACTGCCAGACGTGACCAGATCTAGCCAAACCAAAACCTAGTTTAAAACTAACCTAACCACTAACAAATGAAGAGCTCCGCCAGAACGTCCCTTTTCGCCATGACCCACTTAGTCAAGTTTCTCGCATAAATGTAGTAAAAACACCAGGCACTTTCTAACGTACTATTCACGGTCCTTGTGGGACGACTGTTCTGCATAACATTTATCAAGGTTTTTGAGCCCCGATTTTGATCGCCGCAGCAGCCCCATCTGATAACCACTAGAACTAACGGCAATGCCAGATAACCTAACGTTGCCGTTATAGACCCCCCTCCCACGTACGCCATTATTACGAAAGAAGGAAATCGTAGCTCATTGACATACAATCGATGTTTCACATTTTCAAATGGACGGGATGTTGTCAGGTTAGGGAGTCACGTCTGTGTCACCGCGCAGAAGCAACTATAAGAAAAACGAAAGTGCTTGAAGCCCCCGAGAGAACATTATTAAGTTGCAATGTGGCTCGCTGCACTCACTTATACTTGGGACTGACCATCAGAAACGCAGGGGATACACAGTCTTACCATGGCTACAGTTTAAGACACGCAAGGAAGAAGCACAAACGATACATCTCTATCCTGAGGGTAGAATACAAAGCAGAGCGTGCCCAACTCTCTCTCTAAACTTTATTATACCCCTACTCGAACTCCTGCATGCTGCTCCCCTTTACTTGTGAACCGCATTTCTCGACACCGGCGAGACAAAGAAATACTCGAGCCTGAAAAACCTTCCCAAGTCAACTCGACTGTGACCCCTCCGGTACGTTCGAGATGAGCGAATTTCAGTACTTTGTGCTTGCTTCTTTCACTCCACGCCTACATACGACGAAGAAGTCGGTTCGATACCGAAGGGCCATTCTTCATCCTTCGAGCAAGAGACAAAGAAAATATGGATTCGACTGCGGTACGCGCCGTCATCCTCGAGGGTGGTTGCAGGCAGGAATGATAATAAAATGCTACACACGGGCGATAAAATGTTCCAAGATCGAAAGGGATGTGCGCCAGCGAGAGGCGCTCCTCTACCGCGGCTTAAGATCAGACTGGAAACAGCGCGCCGAGCCTTTTTTCCCAGCCTCCGAGGTCGTTGAAACTGCTTGCGAGGCACTGCCATGGGAGGCGGGATTCATTAATCACGGCGTTGCGACACGAAATAGTATATAAGAAGCTTACCCGCCCTCACACGGCGCGACGCTTTTCGCTTTAAGTATCGCGATACGCCGGAGGATATATGGGGGGACTGGAAGGCGTCCTCTGCACCTCTCTTCACGTCCTCCGCGCGCACAGTCCATCAGGCGAACCTCACGCTGATGCTGGACAGCTCAGGTGACCACCGGTGATGGCGCTTGCGTCAAGGGTTACCAAACCCCTCTCCGCGCGCGCGCACACACACACACACACACACACACACACACACACACACACACACACACACACACACACACACACACACACACACACACACACACACACACACACACACACACACACACACACAGTTTGTCCCGCATGTTTTCCGAAAGTTTTTAACGAACAATATTGCGGCAGCAGACGCTCACAGATGATCACCGTTTCAGAAACACAGGAAGGTTCATCAATCAACGTTCTCAGGTGCACTTATTTATTTTGTATTTAATGCAAGCTCTACACAGCACCGCTTTCCGCGATGCTTGGACTACGATGAAGAGAAGTAGCTGCAACATAAAGATATCCGCGGCCACAGGTTACGCACACGGCGTGCAACATGCTCCTTCTATACTGTATACAAACGCCGACTGAAGTATGGTACAGGAGGAATAGGAGGAAAAACTTTATTAAGTAGGTGATTTAACGGCAGTCCTGGGTGGAGCTCACAGTTTAGCCTTCTATACAGGCTCTTGCGGCTCGGTGAGCTAAGTCTAGGAACTGGCTCTCCCGGTCCTCGCTTGCGAGCCATCCCGCCGCCGAAAGAAGTCCGCTACGCCTATACATGGAGTGAGTTGATCTTCCCTGGCCAGCAATGTCGAAAATTCAAAGCGTCTATGCACAAACCAAGAACCACAGTACAACGAAGTATACTCATTACGAGCTACGGTTGGGAAAAGGAAAGACCCACGTCAACACAGTGACGGCACTTTCTAGCTTCCTTAGAATAGTCAACAGGCAAACTATTGAGCCGCTGTGAATTACGTTCTGCGACAAGTTTCAGCATAAGTTATGACTACAGAATGCGCACTTTCACTTTCTTTCACGATTTTGAAATAGTCAGCACCTGGGCTTATCGGACGGTTATAGGCACAGGTGACAGATCTGATGTGCACAGATCTGATGATTTGATTGATTCCTGGGGTTTCACGTCCCAAAGCCTTTGTGTGATTATGGGGGAGGCCGTAGTGGAGGGTTCCGTAAATTTCGGCCACCTGGTGTCCTTTAACGTGAATTGACATCGCACAGCACACGGGCCTCAACATTTCGCCTCCATCGAAATGTAGCCGCCGCGGCCGGGATTTGACCCCGCGACCTTCGGATCATGCAGCCGGGGGCTGTATGGCCGCCATACCACCGTATAACGGTGCAAGTGCACAGAGCGGAGTACATGGGCGTTTGCGTATCAACGTATGGCTGGAGGCACTTCACAGAATAAAGCCAAGCGCGCGAGACGAGCTCATAATTTAGATTACACGCACGTATGTGCGAAGGAAATTTTGCTATAAAAGCACCTAATACACTCCAACTTATAATGCTCATCTTATGTTGTGTGTGTGTGTGTGTGTGTGTGTGTGTGTGTGTGTGTGTGTGTGTGTGTGTGTGTGTGTGTTTAGCTTTAATTAGGGATACCGGGCTCATAAGAACCTAACTTACCTTCCCATGCCGTAGTTTCCTTTGCGTATACACCTGTATAGAGTAAATCCAGAACAAAATACGGCTGCTGTCACGTGCGGCCGACCGCTAAACGTGCGCTCCCATCAACGTGACTGCCTGCAGAGCACGTAAAAGTCTGGTTCAGGAGCGGCGTTTCTACGCTATGGTAGTTTCTAACGCAGTCTGAGTAGCAATGTCAATCCTACCTGCACCGAATATGTATAAGAGAATCACTTAAAAATGCGAGAGCTAGCTTGCCGTTTTCATCATGGCTCACGCTTCGCCAAACGCTCGCGCTACCCTCCCCCCCCCCTCCCCCTCCCTCCCCCCCGCACACACACACACAGCAATAAAGCAAGCAGACGAAGCGTCTGATTCGTCTGCCTACTTGAGAGCGAACACTGATCACCTAAGGAATATTGACGTCTAGTTAAGATTTCTTTCTTTTTTTCTTTTGAGGTGGTCTCCTTTCTACCAAAACAAACAGTTCGAATCACTCAAGTCGGCTTCCTTAGCACAATTCTCACTTACGTTCAATGATGCTCTGTTCAAAACACCTCATGGCACAACATCGACTGCCGTGGAGCTTGAGGCACTATGCACCGCACTTTGCACGATCGAAGGAGAACTGCAAAGCAATCTTTACAGGCTCCAAGTCAGCCCTTCAGTGCCCGTTATCGGCTTTACGTCGCGGGCCGCAAGACCAATTAGTGCTTGAAAGACGACGGATGTATCATCAGTTAACCGACAAAGGCCGTGGTATCACGTTTCAGTGGCTACCAGGCCACTGTGGAGTAATCGGCAACGAGCACGCGGATAATGCTGCGAAACATGCTCACGAAATTGGAGTGCAGCTAACAATCCCGCAATCAAGAACGGACGCTGTAAGAAAAGTTCGCTCGCTTGCGCGTGATGTGGCTGTATCGATGTGGAATACTCGCGGTCTTGTGCACACCCGCCTTCACCGCCTCGACCCATCACTCCAACTTAAGAGTTCCGCCTGGACTAACCCGCTTTGGAACGACCGCGCTTTGCCGCCTGTGGCAGTGAGGAAACGATTGCTCACGTCCTCTGTGATTGTCCTACGAACTGTTCCCAGCAACTGTCCCTCGCCGCAGAATTAGCACGCCTTGATGATCGACCGCTATCTGAGCAAACCGTATTGGAATGACGAAACGACAGAATCTCCCAGCAGAAAGCCACGAAGGGTGTGCTCGAGTTTTTTGCGAGCAACGGGCCTCGTTGGCCGTCTCTGACACTGCCGTGTTTGTGTGTGCACGCGATTCGATCTCTCTCTTTCTCCTTTTTCTTTCTCTTCCATTCCTTTCTGTCTCCCCTTACTCCTTCCCCAGTGCAGGGTAGCAAAATGGATATTTTTCCTTGCGGTTAACCTCCCTGCCTTTCGCCCATCATCTCTCTCTTTCTTTACGTTCAATGTAAAAGAACGAAGAACGACTACGTCAGCGCCGAATGGGCAGGAACCGTTAAACATCACAGTTTTTTTTTTTTAATTTTGCTGGGAGGACCATGTTGCAGGGCACCCTCAATGCTGCAGCATGCAGATCTCGTTAAAGAGAAGTCTAAAAACGTCGCAGTATTCAAATGACAAACTTTAGCAAAGAGCACACGCAAGTAAAATGGCGAGGGCGCAACTACTACGCATTTGAAATGCATCACGCAGAGCAGAGACGGAAAGAGACCCGCGGACCAGCCGAAAACAGAAAAGCGACATCGACTACAAACACAGAAAACTGGGCGAATGGGAAACACGGAGCGGACGTATAGCGCACGACAAGTTGGGAGACAACCAGTACTAGTAACGCAACTAAAAAACAAAAACAAAGAAATGTAACGAGAAGAAAGAGAAGTCGAGTGACGCGCATTCCAAACGGCGATCGGTGACAGGCGGCCTGCGGGGAAAGAGACGACGTGGAAGCCGGCAGGCAGTGGCAGCTCGGTGATTGCGCCCGACGCTGTTATCGGATTAGCCTGATTATACTGACGCGCATTGACCGGTCCGATTGAATTACGGACGGCGGCGGCGGTCTGCGCCTTCCCCTTATCGCCGCCATGTTTCACTCCTTCCACTCACGCGTCCGATATTTCGCGCCACAGGCGATTCTTACCACGCGCGACCCAGGAGCTCGGAAAAATCTGGTCGGCGGTCGCGTTATCGGCCACTTCTTGGCAGCAGTTCCGACGTGGGAAACACATATCCAGAGTGTGGGTGGTACTAGATAATCACTTCCCTCCTATCATTTTTTTTTGTTTCTTATCTGGTACCGCGGTAACCTACTTACTGGTGATAACGAAGACATCTTCGCTAGAGTCTGCGGCTAAAGCAAAAAGCAAAAAAGAGAGAGAGCATAGGAAAATGAAAATTATCGTTCTGCCCTGCAACCTCCCGCGGAGAAGTTTATATGCTACAACAGCGCAGAAACTTCAGGTGCGCTTCGCGCTTGCCTTTCGTATACTCACATTCGACAAGGTCCGTGCAGTTCAAAACTAAGCGCGTGCTCTGCAACGAACATCTAAGCATCTGATTAGCAGCAAACAAATCAAAGTACGCCCTTGCAAAGCGCACGCTGGTAGAAGCTCGACTTAGCAACAACTGACGCCGTGTTAAAAGCTGCTTGCCTGAAAGAACTATCCGAGATACGCCGGAGCCGTCAAATCATCACAGCCAGGGCGCTAACGCAGTACCGTCGTAAGTGCGGCAATAGACGTCGTGCGTCTTGACCATTTACCACTTCTCTAACTTCAACTTGAAACTAACTTGAAACATCTAATTTCACTCATCGGAATCATTTTCCTTACAGGCACTACTGGCCCACACGTTTTCGTGCTCATTCACTCGATGCAACTTGCTCGCGTGAGTCCGAATTAGGCGAGCGACTTATGTCGTTATGGCTGGTGGCACTTCACAGAATAAAGCCAAGCGCGCGAGACGAGCTCATAATTTAGATTACACGCACGTATGAGCGAAGGAAATTTTGCTATAAGAGCACCTATTACACTCCAACTTATAATGCTCATCTTATGTTGTGTGTGTGCGTGTGTGTGTGTGTTCAGTTTTAATTAGGGATACCGGGCTCATAAGAACCTAACTTACTTTCCCATGCCGTAGTTATGAAACACAGACACAAAACAACAACAACCAAATCAACACCGACTATCCTTCGTGACGTCTGTCCATTCTTCAATGCTACTTGATATGTTGCTATATACGGTATGCATACAGCCATCGTTTTCAGCTGTGTCCATCGTGCGATTAAAGTACATGTTCCGGCAAAGCTAAAGTCACAACGGTATCTTTCGAGTGTACATCAGTGGAGCCCCCTTCCAATTATCGCAAAAGCCCAAGTGACGGGTCCACAGCGATTGCATCCCCAAATAATGAACCAAAGGCTAGTATAGTCAGTTACGGCGCACTTGTGATAGCTATGTGTACAGCACATAAACTGGTAAGCGCTCAGGCACGGCCCGTCTATTTAGGTTTCGCAAAACTTCAAATCCATTTCGCTCAGACTATGCTGGCAGAACGAGTTCCCGAGCCTTGCATCGCTACTTCGGGGCGCTAGGTAACCAGGCTCTGTGCATTACCCGTAAAGTTAAACTCGTTGAGATAAGCTGAGCGCAGACGCGACACGGAGTAAAGCGGCTCTGCGTCCACAACATTCGCGTTTTGGTCAGCGAACAGCGCCACGAGAGAGGAATGATTATGAAGGCTGATCGCTTGATTATGGAAATCGAATCCGAGCAACCTAACCGACGACCAGTCAGTGCTACTAACGTCGCAAAGCGCCGTGGAAGTACGTCGGGCAACTGAAATTCGAAGAGTTTGGGTTGTTGCGCGTAAGAAAAAGCAGAAAATCAAAGAAAAGTGAGAGAGAGAGGTTCTAAGCTCCAAAATTCGACAAGAGTATCTTATACAGGGCAGACAAGGACGACAATCACGACGCGGTGGCTTTAACACTGTCCTCGAGGCGGTGTCGATTGGTTGGAGACACACTAAACTTTCTTTAGCGGGAGATTTCTGCCCCCCAGAAAGCTATGAATGATGATTAAGACATGATCATAACTCTGCGATGAGGTCACGTGCGATACACGACAACAATGGGTAATCTGCACAAGCGTTTGCACAGGAGATTTCTGTCTGCGGGGAACACGCATGTTAGTTAATCTGAAATTATTACGCAGCCGTTCCGTTCACCACTTAAAAAAAAAAAAAAAACCCTCGGCGAACGATTCCCACTTTAAAGCATTACTCAATCCCGAGCCATTCCCACTATCGGAACAGCTTTGCAAATTGGGCGTGTGGTCAGCCGACACACGGCCAAATCTACGCTGTTTTATCGGAACAAGGCGCAGCCATGTGCCTCGGGGAAGGTGAGGGCAAATACGAAGGAGAATGGTAAGGACCAGCGTGAAGGATACAGGCCTAGCTCCGAAGGCGCCGCCAACCTACGAGCCGAACCGCACGCGCCTGCACTGGACGTAAGGTCTTGCGCAAACAACGGCTCAAGGGCTTTATGGTGGCACCGTCGTGTGTAGGTGCCTCCCAAATACCCGCCGAAGGCGACGACGCCCCCTCTCGCGACGTCGCAGAAATCCGCAGGGCCTTCGACTGCACTGCAGCGCGCGCGTGAAATGCTGCGAAGCCGAGCGCACGGAGCCGACAGCTCCCGCCAGAAGCCCACGGCAGACGCCGGGAAGGAGTTCTCGAGAATGGCTTGTCGGGCGAGTTGGTACATAATAATTTGGTACACAAAAGCCAGCAATACAAGGTAGGAAAAAAACTTGAGGTAGAAAGAAGATGCAGGGACAGTGGGAGTGCTGGTGCGCCATCTACAAGTTCGTCTATACGTCCTTTTTTTGGAGAAAGCGTAGGCAGGAAGAGACCAGCGTACAAGCAAACGAGTTCACGGGAATGGCTTTTTTTGGGCCAGTTGGTACATAGCACCAACTGTGGCTGTCGAGTTCGTACATAGCGCCAATTTTGGTTGTCGGCTTCGAGCGCACGAAGCCGACAGCTCCCGCAAGAAGCACACGGCAAGCACCGAGAATGATTCGTCGTAATTAGAGCTAAGCTCGAGGAAATGAGGCCGCTGCGTGCCGCTCTGAGCGGGGACTTGAACCATAACATAACAATACATAAAATAGGTAGGTGAGGAGAAAAATTTGTTGTGAAAATATGTGCGATTCGGGAAAACAAACGTTTGTAGAGGAAGAAATAAAGGTAGAGCTTGGTGGCCCGCGGTCTACCGCCCCGTTATAAAGGGGATGCTCCTAACATCCATCCATGCATCGACTAGGGCGCCTATCGAGGCATCCTAGAACCGTCACTTCTCCCTATTCCCGCAGATAAAGGAAGCGAAGCGACCCGCGAACGTGCTTCTCCTTAATATGCAGAGATCAGCCGAAACCGAAACCCAAGACTCTCTCGCGCAATTCACGTATACGCTTCCTGAGGACGATCGGAAACGTCGTTCAGTATATCATGGCGAATTACGGATTTCTCTCCTTATCGTCACCTATGAGCTACCTTTCCAGAATGGAGCATATAGCCAACAGCGCTCAGTCTGGTTTCTACAATGGTTAACATCCCTGCCTTTCCCTCTCTGCTATTTCCTTCCTGGTTAACATTTACTTCCCCGTATTTATCTCTCTATCTTGTCTACACGTGCAACGAAGTCGAATTTATGCCAGTAAGACGGCGTAACACGCTGATACGATGTTGCAGTGTCACAAGTTCGACAACCTAAGATTAAGTTACGGGGAATAAGTTGAACCATAACATGCTGTTACGGCGTTGCATTCACGCTAACACTATCTTGCGGAGTTGCACTCATCACAGTAATATGTTATGTTTCAATTTGTCACCTATATGCGAGCAATTACGGAACAGGCTGCTCATTAGATTTTTACGAATGCGGCCACCGCTGCGTGAAACGATGCCAGGACGTCGCACTCGGCATCGGTACGCCATAGACAATGAGCCAAATGACGCGGAATGAGTTTAGCTGCATTTTAATTAGACCAGTGCGAAAACATACCAAAAAGTACAGAAGCACGGAATGAGAACAAAAGAATAAAAAAACACGAGTGCGGACAGTTAAACAGTTTACTCAAGTGACAAAAGAACAAACGCTTTGTGGCTTTACCATCGAAGAACAGTTACCCTATATCTTAGCTTCAAGTCGGCGGACTGTGTTTGAACCGCGCGATGCCTCATTTAGCGACCACGTGCGAGCGTGCATGCGGCACGCTCGACTCGGCAAGCCGACGAGAAATCCCCCCGGAGGGCTTCGGGGAGCCAGGAAAACCGGGCCATTTCATTAGCGATGCTCGCATAGCACGCGCGCCCGCATCCACCGCCGAGACCCTCCGGCCTCATCTGAATCAGCAGCACTTTCGCCTAATCGACGCGTTCGGCTTCCAAAGGGGAGCCGCGGTGGTGATGCTGCGACGAGAGGGGAAGCGAGCATCTTCGCCTGAACACGCACAAAACGGCGACTGAGAGGGGCGTTGGGTATACGGCGCCAGTCGATCGGATATACGCAGGACAAGCGCGCAGAGCCACAGTGGATGCCAGTTAAGTGTGTGCAGGCTCGCGCAACCTACACATTGACGGTCGAAATCTCCTAACTTTCCATACGAAACCGATACTTCCCAGCTCTTATTCCCTTCGCTGATAATGTGTGCGTCATAAGAATTAGCCGGGATTTTTTTCTCTCACGAACGATAGGGCGCGAAAGCTTTTCGGGAATGTGGACGTCCATGGTGCCTGCGGCGATATCGATGACATAGAACATTTCGCCTGGCCTTGCTCGCAGTGTGACGCGGAACAGAAAAGCGCCGGTTCACAAGAAAGAGAGTTTTTACGCACTCGAGCTTCGAAGACGTCGTTTTCTTATAGTAATAACTGATGCAGTTTTACTTGACAAAATAACGACGTCATTATGGGGCACGCCCCGTAGAGGAGGGCGCCGGAGTAAATTTGACCACGTGGGGAGCACCTAAATCCGAACACACGGGCGCTTGCATTACGCCCACATCGAAATGCGACCGTCGCGGCCGGGATTCGATCCCGCGACCTCGAGTTCTGCAAGCCGACAGCTCAGCCGCTAAGCTACCACGGCGGATAGACGTCATGCTCAAAAACGACAGTTCAACGGCTGTTGATCGCCTCTCTGCGAGACATGAGGTTGATCAACGGCTAACGATATACAACCACCGGTATTCGCGTAAAGAGTGCTCGCTGATAGGCCAGCGCCCAATTGACTGTAACAGAATACTGCGTCAAGGCCTTTCAATGATAACCTCACTTTACATTCCCAGCCGTACGCGTTAGCCTTTCCCAGTATAGCCCTAGCACGCGCGTAATTCTAGGGTTGAAGCTCTTGTATACATAAGAGCATGAGCTAACACGAACATGCAGGCGCTGAATCGATACAGGCATCCCTTCCGCGCATCCCTACAAATGCCTCCGCCCTTCTACAACCTATTCGCAGCGTCCCAAGTTTGTTGTGCGGTGAAGGAGAGGTGATGCTCCGCTCGAACCCGAAAACGCTTAATCTATTCTTAGCAAGGCGCCGAGGCTAACGAGCGAGCGACGCTGTGGCCGGTAAAGAGAGCGTATTCGTAGCCGTGCTCGGCACTTGCGCCCAGAGTAGAATAACCCTATATACGGCTGATGCCATGGCTGCGTGGAATACTAAACTGCGTCTCTGAAACTGACGCGTCGGCACAAACCGTACGTCGCAAATTGTACAGAGACGCGTTTCCGGTGACCAGAACGTTTTGACTATGTCTTATCGACGAATCAAAAACCGCCTCGAAAACATTTCTTCCGACTACCTTAGACTGCACGAAACAACTGATCAGCGCTGTGAAAACGTAGAGATCCTGTTCCCGAGTTCCGTCGGCTAGGCGTAACCGGTGAATGATATGCAATGAACATAAACGAGAAACGGCGGTCCCTGCCTTACACAAGCCTGCTTGTATTTGCGAAATATCTCGCCAGCCGCACGACGTAGCACCTGTAGTGCTGCGCTGTATAGTACGCGTTGGGGCCTTCCCGATCGGCCACGGCAGCCATCTTTCAATGGAGAGGAAATATGCCTGAGCAAGGCGTTCAAACGAAATATTCCATTAAGGTGCACGCGTAGTCACATTAAGCGCGCGCGCGCACACACACACACACACACACACACACACACACACACACACACACACACACACACACACACACACACACACACACACACACACACACACACACACACACACACACACAAGTATAGCGCATGGCACTCGTCAACACAGTGCTTGTCCAGAATGTACCGCAACGAAAAAAAAAAAGGAAGAACGGAAAAACATTTCCGCCAATCGCGTTGATGAAGATTACATTAACGAAGTCGAATGGCCAATTGAAAAAGCACTTGCGCAATAAAGGCTACGTGAATTAGCTCCCCGAGCCTTCCTTTCTTTTTCAGTTCTCTATCGAATCGTGTCACAGAATATATACATAGATGTCTTGCGCCACTCACCAGGCAGACAGATCTCCTCAAGGGACCGCACGTAAGGATTTCCCGTATAAGTATGCTACGAAGTCGTGACACGGAATTGAATGATACCGAATGTGCCAGCCAATAGTAAGGGGCCGTTGCGAAATAAAAGCGCACACAGTTCAGGGTGCGCGCGACATAAGGCCTTTCGCAACCAAGAGCGGTTCGTACAATATAGCAGCCGTCCAATCAATACACCCGAAGAGGTGATCGAACGTGGCGGCCTAGGGCAAAAATTTCATTGAAGAAAAAAGAAGAAAAGCGAACTCAGGCCATGTCCCACAAACGCACTGAGCTTCCCCCACTGTACCGTTTCCATGACAACAACAAACTGCAGCTCATAACGCTTCTGTGCTTACGGATTTGGAAAAGTGAAACTAAAGGCGCATATGACGTTATTTCCAGAACGCCCCACCGCGCCTCAAAGCTTCACTTCACCGGCTCAATTGTACTGTATTTCGCACATAAATTTAAGAAGTCAGAATTCAGACGTCTGAATCATTTGCTAAAATTACGCAGTCCCAATTCACGTGTCAGTTCAATGGTATTTTCCAAGACATAGCCAGTTGCACAAGACCAAGAAGGTCGGGTCGGCCTTGATTGTCACTGATTCGAAAAAGACGTACTGTACATACTTGCGCCTTGTGTTCCTCCGTCCTTAGTACCTACTTCCAACATTTTTAAAGGTCGGAGGTATTCACACGTTCAAAAGCAACGAGGAAAGCGCGTCTCGTTTCTTTTACTTCCTAACAGCAAATGACTTTCTTACCCGGCGTTTCATTTAGCCCCAGATCCATGCAACCAAGGTCATGACCGCATGCACGCAACGATTACGAAGTGGGGCCCCGTATGAAGACATCGCTCAAGACTGTGGCAGAGTCATTACTGAAGATCAATGCGCAATCGATATCATTAAAAGGTCAATCGACCTACGGTTACACAGAGGGGGCAAGCCTAGAGGGCCGCTATTGCTTTTTGTTTCCTCTCCTCTTTGTGCGCTCAATGAATAAGCAACGTAACGAGGGTGAGTTGGTAACGTTGGCGAAGCGGGCGAAGGCGCGTATAAAAACGGCGATAAGTGAAAATTGATAAGGAGCAGCACGACGTGATGCTGCTTTTGCGAAGACATGGACTACACGCACTTGCGGACACTTTTTAAAACCGGCACGTACAGTCGGCGTCAAAAGTTTAGCGTTCACCGCGTGTGGTAAAATATTAAATTTCGGAGCTGTTTGTGACCGTATCGGGCAAGCCTGCTATGTATGTCATTGTTCGCATGTACTGGTACACGCCAGAAATCTGCGTGCCAGGCTGCGTTCCAAGGATGCGGAAACATCCAGCTTCCTTTCTGTGTCACGTGCTCGCTTAACTTTAGACGCTGACTTTACGCACTGACTGCGGAAGCTGTCTAACTCTCGAATCAGCAACAACGTTCACGACTTTTAAGACGTAGCAAGGACGTCTTATCACTACTTATAATACGGCACTCTGTTATCACAGACCGAAATAGACGTATCGTCGTCTGTTTGAGAACCATTTTAAACAACAACAACAACAACAACAACAACAACAACAACAACAACAACAACAACAACAACAACACAACAACAACAACAACAACAACAACAACAACAACAACAACGAAATACCAACAAAAACAAAGAAAAGAAGAAAAATCATTCAAGTAAATAGTTTGCTTGTCCGGACGTCTTCCAGTTGTACCCTTGACGATATTAATACTGATAATCATCTCGAAATAATTGTCGGTCAAAAGTGAAACGAAGGCAGTCAGCGTATGGAAGAAGCCCCCAGTACTCACGCAGGACTGATTCTATTCACGCAGTCTTCCTTTGTCGGGATTGGGTAATGTGACAGCAGCTAGCAAGGCTGTGCGAGCGCAAAGTTGCTGCAAGTTTGCCCTCATTGGTAGGCTTAGTCACATGACTAGCGCCAGGATGCTCGGGCGGCAAGTTACGCCACTTATCTATGGCGCAGCCGCGTTAACGGTATGCGCGTAACACAACCTTTGCCGCTTGGCAGTGCGTCTCGAGCACTCTCACTATTTTTGCGAGCATCACCACTGCAAGGGCCGGAGTCGTCACATATAGCTCGCTCACCATCGACATCTATACGCATGTCAACGCAAAACTGCGTTACCTCAGGAGCAAAATGCTCAAGTAAAGACGATTTTTTTTTTGCAATGAGCACTATATTAAGGAAATTAAAGAAACTGAATACTTAATGAATCTGAATCTTAATGATAAGTTCATGTGGCCGCGTGACTGTATATATTTGTGTGCTGCTCGGTGAATAAACAGTTGGTAGTCAGCCGCTTTCCTGTCTTCCGTGTGTTTTTTTTTTTTTCCTGTGTTCGTCTGTTTTCCTGGGCTGGAATACGTCTTTTCATTAATACAATGAACCAACTAGCCCAACAACGTGTTTTACTGAAACTGAATACCGCAAAGAATTCGAACCTACGACCATTCACAGGCGCAATACATTTCTCCAAAACGGGAGACTATCAAGAAAAACTCAACCGTAAGCACAAGCAATGCTGTCACGTGACTGCAGTACGCCAATGAGACTGTCGAACCAGCGTTCTCGAGCTTCTCAGCGCGAATCCTTAACCACGAAGCCACCAGGCTGCCACAGCGGGTTTGCCTATACGAAGTCATGCATAGCTACACTACTATATATTCACGCGTGTACGATGCAAGCAATCGTCGCAACTCACCCTAATCCTGTCCTGGAAGCTGCATGAGCGGTGCACGTCGTCCCGCGGTCCGTAACGGTCGGCCTCGGTCTCCAGCACGTCCAGCGTGGCTTCGGCCTCGGCCAGCCAGCCCAAGAACCGGTCGAGCGCTTTCTCCAGCTGGTGCATCGAGCCCAGCGCGGACTGCAGGGCCTGGCCACGGTTCTGCACGCTGCGACACGCAGGGAGACCCGAGTGGGTCTCTCAGATCTCCTTCGACGAAAGTACACGCGACACCAACAGGCCGCCTCGAGCGGAGGGGCGCTGTGGTTGACAAAAAGCCGAACGGTCCTCGCGACAGCTGTCGCACAGGATCCGATTACCCTGATAGAACAACCTACATTACGCGTTCCTCAAAATGGCCGTTAGGCGGGCTTGCTGGTACGAACGAGCACTTCTTCAAAGAGCGCAGAAACGGGACACACAATAAAATACACATGACACGGGCGATGACTTCCAAAAGGTCGCCTGCTGACGCCTGTCTGGTGTGTACGTTATTCTGTGTTCCGTTTCCGTGCTCCTCACAGAAGCACTCAGTGTTTGCATCAGGAAGTCCAGCTATCCGCCATTTTGCAACATCGCTCAACCAACACCACCTGCTCAACCTGCGAATCGTTCCGAGCGCGTCCGCGTGGAAGGCACCTGAAGAACCGAGCCATAGCCAAAACATAACGAAGCGACGAACATTAATCTTGCTCGGCATTTTGGCAGTAACGTGCAGCAGCGCCTTGCTGACTTGATGCCTAAGGCGGCAATATAGGTGCGCGTTGGGAATTCACAACTGGCAAAGAGCATGCATAGCTTGTTGAGAAGAAGGTAGGAGTCGTTAGACACGCACAGCGTTTATTGCCGGCATCAAATTTACGGCCTCGCAAGCCAAGAGTATGCTAAACATGTCCCTCATTCGGGATATTTTACTACGTTAATTGGGAGACGGAAATAATAATTATCTTGCCTGTCTTAGAATCGTGGAAGAAACAGCGAGACGCGGTTGGGGAAAGAACGGGAACACAGATAGCTTTGCGACACAGATTTCTTTGCGACAGAGCGAAAAGACTGAAACAGATTTAAACCGGACGTATGTAACAATTTTAGTGTTCAGCCATTAGTTTAGGTGTCCGTACATCCTAAGCGAAAGAGAAGAGAGCTCGTCACCGAGTGAGCTGTTGGGAGGCAAGGCAGGCCGCCATGGCGATACCCGCTTTAATAAATATTCTACCGACAGCCATAAATGCCTTGCATTTTCGCTCCTTCTCGCGGATTGCGCGGATCAAAATCAAATGGGTCGATTTTCAGTGCCATCGCACCGCCGTCCTTTTACGGGACGCTGTGGAGAGGCAGCCTGTAAAGCGGAGAAGGGAGAGGCCATACCTGACGGTGAGGTCGGCAAAGCGCTGGTTGATGCTCTCGACGGCCGCCATAAGCCTAGCGGGGTCCTCCTGGAGGGGAGCGCCCACAGAGTTGGCGCGGGGCTCAGAGGCAACCTTGTGCGCAAGCCGGGTCACGGAGTCCACTGCCGCTTTCCACTTGTTCAGCTCGGCGTTCAGAAGCTGCGCAACAAATAAGCAATGTAAGCGCGTATCCAGAGTTTTGTCAACACGCCTGTAGCCGTGTACCTCAGAGCCCGCCAAGCAGTAGCGGCAGCTGTAAACCTCGTACTTAAGAGCATATACTCTAATTGACGGCAGGGTCTATCGCGTGACTTTCCTTTCTCTGACGACAAGCGCCCGGTAGTTTTGGTCTCAAACGCCGGGCGCGTTACCAGCGTGACATAGCTGTCCAGAAAGAAGTGGCGAGCGCAGAGTTTTCCACAAAGGAAATAACAAGCGCACCAGATGGCGATCACAGTCGTGGATTTAAGTCCGGTATTCCAGCACTTTTCTCAACGCCTCTACCATCTAAATAGCTCAATGGAAGCGCCACTATTTGTAGAAGTGGTCACGGCACTTGATGGAAGAATCTCGGCAATTCGTAGTAGAGCTTCCTTTGACGCTTCGAAGAAAATGTGGCGTCGCCGTCGTTGGTAGTGAGCGAAAAATTCTGGTGGATCCAAAGGGCAAAAACAGGCTAAAGAATGCCCGTACTGGTGCCCAATTTCTCGGGACCCGTCTAGCAAAGACAACAGTTAAACGAGAAAGAAAATGGGGTACACTTGCGTGGAATCGAACCCAGGTCTTCCAGGTGAGAGATGAGCACGCTCCCGAAACGCCAATACCGTTCGGTAATACGCGCTTAATACAGATGAGCATATATAGCGAGTGTGCGCGTCATCCAGCGCTTTAGGCCCTGGCGCACCCGTCATCACTATAGCGGCGTCATCCGCTAGTAGAAGTGATGTGTTTAGAGCACTGAGGCGAGATGGCGCCACCCTCCTGTGACTTATGATGCTAATGAGGCACGGTAACGCTATCGCGTCCCACTCTCAAAGGCGAAGCTTAAGCGTCGTCCAATTTCTTTCCTGTGGAAGGACCGAACTGTGGTCGGCATGGTGAATTTCGACTCCAAGATCGCTTCTGCTTTAGGATTTGCCGTCAACTGAACACCAAATGGGAGATCATAACGAATACATGTGTCAATGGCAAACAGCTTGCCCGGCAAAAAAAAAAAAAAAAATCAGGCAAAGAAAAAATCAAGACAAGTACCTTTGTTAAAATCACGATGACAAATGGTGTTATCTTCATCACCGTTATCAGCAACATCACGATGTCACAATTTCGCTTTCGTATCTCTACATTCTATACGAAAAGTGGCTCTCCAGAGCTTGGTGTGCATTTAAACCTACTTTCACTTGCAGTAAACTTGTCCGTCTTTGTCGCTTGCAGGATATACAAAATGAAATAAGAAACTTGGGCACGCGAACGGAGGCAATAGCTTCCCTGGGGCTTGCGTTTCCATGTTGAATTTCAACACAGCAAAGACTTTCACCGGAGTTTGCCAAATCCTTCTCCATGGGTTGCACCGCTGAACTCGAGGACACGAGTTCGATTACCTGACACGGCAGCAGCGTTTAGATGTGAACGAAATGCAGCAACACTCGTGTGCTTTGTCGACTAGCAACGTCGGTGGACGCGAATCGAACGCACGTTCTAGAGCTCACCGGCGCGACACTGTCACTTTGGACAAAAGAGATCGTATCACGACAGTGAGCCGCATCAACGGCCAACCACATAACCTGAAAGTGTACGTAAGAAGGCTGGTAAAGAGGGCGCGTCCTAACACTTGTCGGGCGATACAATAATAGCTGCGCCGGAGGCATCTGGCTGCACCCCGAGACAATGCCGGGGCGCGGTGGGCACTCCTCGCTCGCTTCGGTGATGACCCGTCCGTCTTTTGTCTCACTGCGCTGTCGTGGAAGCCTCATTTCTGACAGGGCGCCAACAAAGGACAGCGTTCGGCCCGCCAAGCTGTCAGAAGCTCCCGCTTTTGTCCCGTATCCACGACGGAACGAAGGCGGTGTAAATGCGCCCAGAGCGAGCGGCTGTCGCTTTTCACAGCGAGCCCGGCAACACGGACACGGTGGCAGCCACGACCGACTATCACTCTAGCAGTGCCTCAGTTGACGCGCACTCACGTACACAGGAGAACAAACAAAGTATAAATAAACGCAGATGCGTTACGTACACTGGATGTGAAACCACGGCGTTTATGGTTGTTCCTATTAGATTCCCTAGATTTTAAATTTAGGTGTGGCAGCTACGGAACAACGACGTCAATACCATTCCAACGTCCATGTGACGTAACGTTAGACACCGCCTGCTACGTGACATCATATAAATTGATGTGGACGTCATGTGGTCGCGTCACCACTTGGTCACGGGACTTTTGGTACCATGCGCCGTGGATGAAACCATTTTCTTTCTTTCTTTTTTTGTCCCATGGGGCACAGAACGTTTTCACGGTTATAGAATATAACGGAGAAATTCAAAAGTGTCCGAGACAATTTTTAGCAGGGGCATTTAACCCGTGCGGCTCAAAATGTCTGAACAAGAACGCTCACTCGTTTACTCAATAAGTACGTCTAAGAGCAAACGGGAGTGAGAGAGAGAGAGATGATGGGCGGAAGGCAGGGAGGTTAACCGGAAGGAAGATATCCAGTTTGCTACCCTGCACTGGGGAAGGGGTGGAGGGAGACAGGAAAGGAATGGAAGAAAAGAAGAAAGCGAGAAAGAGAGAGGTCAACTGGCGCACACACACAAGCACGGCATGTGTCAGAGACGGGAGTGAAGTAATTAATTACGGACTGTGTCAAAAGCTAGGTATGGGCACCGTGCGCGCAATTAGACATGACGGCGGAGCATATGCATGCTCACTCTGAAACGTACTTGAATGCACGACTGCAGCTGCGGGACTGTGTGACGAGTGGCGCTGACACTTGCAGGATTAAATGTACAGAAATAGCCAATAAAGCGGGCGGGGGAACGACCGCCGTCGTAAGTTCGGTCCCAACCGGCAGCAGGTGTTATTTCATGCGCTTTACTTCCTTTCCATCTATGTCACAATTACTACAATGGGTAAAAAAACTACATTTTCTTTCCTCTGTGCCTTCCTTGGCCTCGCTGTCTGTTAGATTGATTATAGCTTGTATCCAACGAAGAGACGAGCACTTGACCCTTTCTTCTTGTTTCGTTATTCCAGTACCCGCACAGTTCCCGTACGAGACACAGATGAAGAAGTTAGGCTCATGGCGCTCAAGTATGCCAGCGTAGCGATTTCAAAGACGCCGAGCAAACGTCAAATCAAACGTGCATAGGGCTGCGCATTCGTTGTAACTGCCGTCTGTCGAGGAAAAATTTCATATCCGCATAAAACCTAAAGAAAAAGTGTGCTAGTATTTTCTTTGTTGTTGTTGTTGTTCGAAGAGTTTCACGCCCCTAACTAGCCTAGATCGTGCACGAAATAAGAATACAAATGCGGGAGGTGTGAACCCTCGTCTGTGCTGCATGTATTCTCTTATGAGCTCGCAAGCTTCCAATGCAACGCCTAGCTATGGAACTACGTCACCTCCAGTATAAACTAAGCGTCCCAATCCGCCCCACGGAAAGCCGAAATTGCGAAGTGACGCCGACGGAGAAGAACATTGTCGCTCTTCGGTTCCCGTGCCACGCTTTTCTCTCGCTCTCTTGTCTTCGTCTCCTTAACTCGTAAGCCTTAAAGGAGTGGAGGGCTCCTCGAAGCGAGGCGATATCAGTGGACGTTCTACCCGCCTCCGGCGGTGTCAATGAAGCGACGCGAAGACGCCCATCTAATAAGCGCCCGCTGTCCGACACGTCGCGTCGAGCGTTAGCACCGCTAAACACCGCGCCTGCCGCCCGTGCACGCTTCCACATTCGCCTCAGCTAGCCGTAACGCCCTCCACCTATTTTCTCCCTGCCGCCAACAACACCCCGAAACAACAGCAGTCTCCTTTGCCACCGTCTCAAACTTTGCCCCCGCTTACTACCGGCAACGAAAGCGACCAAGCAAAATGAAACAACTAGAAGAACATCAGGACAAGTAACAGCCTTGCTAGTCGATGCGGAAGAAAGTAAAACAAAACAAAACAAAGAGAAAAAGAACAGTTATTGCAACGAAGAAGGCAGAAAGAAGACAGCGTCTCGCACCGTCGCGTTAACTGAAAGAAATTGCGATTCGAGCATCGAATGTCAGCTATACGCTGTTGCTTAGGCTGCCGCTGGCGTACAGTCCCTGTTGTCGTTGCGCCTCCCTCCTTTGGATATTTTTCGCGAGGGCGCGCTTTCGTGCGTCGGGGACTTTGAGACGGCGGCAATGATCGAACCTCTTGAACGGAAAAATGGCCCCGGATGACCCCCCTCCCATTTTCCGAGCTCATCCCTGCAGGACGCTCCTTGCTTCCTGGCAATCAGGAAAGAGGCTGAAAAGGTTGGCTTGTCTGCAGAGTTCGGCTGCCGCCGAGGCCACTCTTTTTGTCGTGTTCTTACAGCGACGGGGTGTAGGGCTAGGGTTTTGTGTATTTTTTATCCGTAAACAAAAATTATGGGCCGGATACCAAAGGTCGTCAAAAACGGTGGGAGATACAAGAATCTTCAAGCATTATGACAACAACAACAACAACAACAACAACAACAATAATAATAATAATAATAATAATAATAATAATAATAATAATAATCAAGACAACAATTACTTACCTCGGTCTGTACTAGTATATTTTCGGCTTCAAGTGACACACACACACACACACACACACACACACACACACACACTTTCTCTCTCTCTCTCCCCAAGGGCAAGTAGAACGTCGCGGACCCCTCCCGACGCCCATAATTTTAATGAAGGATTGATCGACATCTATGCTGTCGTTATCGGAATGGCGAACTGGTTATGGTGCCTAACTGCGGACCCAGAACATGCGGGTTCTAAGCCGACAGCAGCGCTGACATTTTCAATGGAGGCGAAAATGCTAGAAACCCTTGCACCGCGCGTTGTCAGTGCACGTTAACGAACCCCTGGAAGTCAGAATTTGCCGAGACCTCCACTACGGCGTGTTTCTCTCCTTTCTACTCTTTCACTCCCTTTCCGCCACCCTCACGGACGCTGAGCCGTGCTCCCGATACGGGCTGCAGAATATTGCATCCTTGCCTTAACCGAACCACAATGATATTACAACAAAGCGCCATACTGAGTAGACAATTATCGACTATACTAAAACGGGGCTCCGCCAGTGTTCCCACTGAAATCACACGAAGAAAGCTATACCCGTACTAAATGAGTTACTGATGTTTGCGCAAGTCTGAATGATATACTTGCAGAATTATGCATTCTGTAGCAGGACTGTGTAAGCGTCGTCCATTGTTTATGCCTTTCTCCTCTCTTTCAATCACCTTTCCACCGCCTCTCGTGGGGTATCCAGGCAGAACTAAATTTGCTAAAGGTTGAATACTAAATGGAAGCGCAAAAACGCACAGACTCAAGTGAGCAATCGAGGACAAGCGTAAACTGACACTGTTTATTCATCTGGAAACGCCAGAGAATATATATGAAAAAAAAAAGTACAGAAAGCACATGCGCCGAGATAATGGTAGCTGTTAAGTTCGCTTTCTAAAGTTTGCTAAAGTTCGCTATCTTTCTGCGAGGTGAACCTCGAAAAGTAATGTCATATTCTAAGTTCCACCGTACTCCTTCATACTCCCCGCTCCCCATCACATGCGGGAAGGAACACAGCGCCACGCTAGTTTGAGTGTACGGCCTTCTATACCGACCTAGAGGTCCTGTGTTTCACCAGGGAGTGAACCAGTGCCCGCTCGCAAACGCCTCCCGCCTTCGCACCGCCGCAAGCAGTGCGAACAATAAGCCGGACGGATTACTCGTATCTCCACGCCACTTTACCGGGCATGATTTGCCGGCGTGAGAGCGGCTCAGCATTACGGCTCGGGTTTTCAGGCGAAGGATTTCGAGGGGAAAAAATAAAAAAAGAGCAAGAACGACGACAGGCGGGAGGACGCGCACAAATTGGCAAGCGCTCAGCAGCGAAAGGGCGACGGAGAAATAACCGCTCCTTTCCACTTTCCAACTCCTCGCCGAAGCTTCTTCCATGCCTATAACCGTCGCGCAAAAACAACACACAGAGACTGAGAAAGAGTCTAAATCCAAAATATCCCCGGCGGTCAGTCGGGCTGGAGGAAATCGACCCGGCCCCGAGCAGCGGCGCTCCGAGTTCGAAGCGCGCGGAAGCGAACGAACACGCAACTAGCGACCGCTTCCCTTCGCGCGGAGTCCTCCACCGCAGCACCATCGACGTGTGGCGGGCGGGTCGAGATCGGGAGAGGAGAAAAGCAAAGCGCGTCAAAGACAAAACGGAAGGAGAAGAAGGAAGGAAGGGATGCGCGACGAGCGGGAAACGCCGCTAACGATGGTGGCAACCAGATCTGTCGATAGAACGCGCTCGATCTGGCGCACGGTTCGTATTGCCACGGGCAAGCAGGAGAACGCGGCGGCCCGGGGGTCGCCTCGAGCTACGCGCAGTGCGACCGATGAAAACGGCGATGGTGGTGGAAAAGACAGAACGTCGTCGACGAGGCGAACCGTGGAAAGGGGGGGGGGGGGTGGCCACAGATAGAGACAATCGGGAACAGAACGAGAACTAGGCACGAAGAAGATCGACACGCAGTGAGCCGAGGGTAGACCACGTAGTGCACCAGAGGACGGTGGTGAGCGGGGATGAGAAGGGTTCAAACACACGAGCTGGAGGAGAAAAAAAAAAACACTGCGAGAAAAATAACAGCGAGGGCGAAGGGTGCAGCTGCTCCACGCAATAAATGAAAGCACGGAGCAACGAGCGACGTAAACAACACACTAAAAAAACGACGTAGACACAAATCATCGAGCACACAAAGAGACGAGTCACTATTTTCACAATGGGCCGCCCCGCAGCGCACGAAGGAGATAATGGAAAGTAGATTAGCGTGGCAGCAGACAACAAGGCGCGGCGAGGAACTCTGCCGAGACCGAAAACGTGGCACCGGTCGCTACGAAGAAGTGCGGCACGGGAAAGGCCACGGCCTTTGTTTGTTTGTTTATATGTGTGAGCGAGCGAGATTGCGCGCGTGAGTTGAGAGGAGCGAAACGACCACCTTCGATGTAGGGCCCAGAGCACAGGCTCTGCCTCTAGCATCATTTTTTCCCCCTCTCATTAGGGCCGACGGATGAAATCAACTGGCAAGACGAAAGATTCAGACAGCCGCGAAGAAGGAAGTACACGGAACTTCGGCTGAGATGCCAAAAGCTGCGAAAGACGTAAATGCCCGGTGCAATTGAGTGTGACCTGCAGGGTAGGACGAGTCGGTGATCGTTCATTCTTAAGGGTTCGCTAAGCAGACAGTATACATAAGACAAAGAAGCAGAAGACAAACGTCATGTCCTCTGTTCCTTTCTCTCCGCATGCTTACCGCAACCTTAAGCATAGCCGGTGGGAATACGCAGCTAGCCCCGCCAAACGATGCAGTATTTCACGCGCGCACACGAAGAGCGAGCTCTAATTGCGAGACGGCCGAACGGTCGGAAAACAGCGTTTCGTAAGTAGCGGGCGGCGCAATGATCATCGCGCCCAGTGAACGCAATGATAGGACCAACCGGAGCATGCGTCCTTCACTTTCCGCAAGAAAGGCCGACTGCGCCTTGTTTCTCCATCCTCGACGCGCCGTAACGATTCTTTACGTCAGGCAGAGCGTCCCCCGTATTCTGTGCAATGGTCTTGCGATATTTCTCGTGCGGTACGCGCAGACAACAGAAGCTGGTACCCAAAGCTTTGCATGCACAATCACTTTAGCTTGTCACCAATGCGCACGCATCAAGCGCTAGCCACTCGTGTGTGCACGTAATAATAATAATAATAATAATAATAATAATAATAATAATAATAATAATAATAATAATAATAATAATAATAATAATAAATTCCCATCAGTACAGTGGATTGAATAAAATGGATTTTTTAATAGCGTGTGCGTACCTAAGTAACAGAAGGCCGCGGAAGCCAATTACTAAACTTTATCGAGTTTCGAAACGACTCTCTTTACTGTAAGGCACATGACGTCTGCCGTTCGTAAATGGAGAAAATTGTGACTCTATTAAACGCAACGCTCAGAGAAGTACAGTCGATGATCAGACGCAGAAGCTACAGAGCTTTGCTGCTGCAGGCTCCAACCCATACCGCATCCCCTGTTGCACTCCGATGGGAGCAGAATGTAAAGCCGAAAGAGGAGGAGCTTCAGTCCGAGAAAGTTGAAACAATCATGTGGCCTTCCATTAAAGTGTCCATCACAGCAAGGTTATTTCTCGGACGTAAAGTTCAACCAATGAATCAAACAATTCTGCGTTGGATTCTTAGCTACCTTATATGCCGTGAAGCGACGGCTTGGCTCCTGTGATGTCGCGGGCTCACTCGGTTCACGCGACGCTGTAGTAAAGATACGACACAAACCCTCAGATAACTACAGAAATTGCGCGAACGTTTTTTTGAGACGTCACAGTGTTTGAAATGGTTTATATCAGGTGCTGAGAAAATGCCCGCGAGAAACTAGTAGTCTTCCACATGGCGGCGTCAGTACTTTCAAGAGGCGCAGGCGCTTCCACACGTGAGAGTAATTTGGCCATTTAGCTTTTTTTTTTTTTCGTGTATCTATGAAAGCTTGGTCTATAAAGATAACATCAGTAATATAATGCTCCTAATTTAAGGTACAGGTTTCAACGGACTGATATTCTGTGGTTCGCACGTTTGGCATCTCCATCTACAGATGGCGAAATTACTCCTAAGAAGCAATCAACTTACATTACTAATTGCCTCTTTAGAATTTTTGAGTTTTATTAGGCTACATTACGAATCAGAAGTGGTCAAAAGCGATAAAATTAGATTACTATTACTTCAGAGAGTGAAGAAATTACTCCGAAATTAATTTAAAATGTTTGTGATTCATGCAGTAACTCATGCAGTAACACTATTACGTCTTTGAAACGTTCGCACCATGTTGCTGAGCTGTCCGACAGCCTGCAAAGCGTGGAGTCGCCGTCGACCCCTCTTGCCTGAAGTTTCGAGGTCAATGGCCTACTAACAGCGTTATTCGAGGCATCGCGTTCCGATGCTACGGGGATTTTCTGAATTTCTGCGGGCCTGCCTCTCAGATGAACTGGTCTGTGTTATCTGCGTCTCATCTTCTGCTCAATTTTTAATTACATAAGAGAAGCGGACATGCTATATTTTAGTCAAAAGTAATTGGAAATGTAATGAGTACTCTAAATAAAATTAGCGCAAGTAAACCATTGCACCATTAAATTACCAGCCAACGAAAGGAATTCGTTACATCACTCATTACAGCAAAATGTAATTTATTGTATAGTCGTTACAGCAGTTTCCTTTTGCCTATTCTCTTTAGAGGATTCCGTCCGTCTTTACACTTTTGAAACACACACACACACTATAATAAAATGGACGACGAAAGCAACCTTGGTAAATTGTCGTTTGCCTGACGCCGGCCCAAGAACTGCAAGGCGGAACAACGCGAAGCTCAAACGCATTCGGCGCACGCGTTCGGCTGAGCGAGCAGCGCAAAAAGCTCGGCGATTCGAGCGCGGTACGCCGAGCAAGGCTAATCAGAGAAACCAAGCTGCCAGTGAAAGAAAACAACAACAGCAACAACGACAACAACAACAAAGAGAAGAGAGAGACTCAAGAGTGAGAAAAGGATAAAGAAGGGAGGAAAGGTACGCCGCACAACGCCGAAGAAAACCAGGGAAACGACGGCCGCATCAAGGGCATTTGATGCGCAGCGGCATCTGCGACCGACAACGGGCGTTAGATTCCGCCTGCGCATAGTACCGTTTTCGCATCTTCATGAGATGTGACCCGCCGTCATCAAAAAAACGACGAAAGGAAACGTCTTTAAAGAAATAACGCACAAACATCGCCTCTCGCTCACCTAAATGAAAAAGAAAACAACAAGCGTAGTTGCGCCAGCAAGCTCCCAATAAAAAAAAAAAAAAGAGTGCGAGCTCAAGAAAGAAAGGGCCACGAAAATAATTTTTCTTTTTCTTCCCCACCGTGCGGCACTTCTTTTTCTCGAAAGGCTCGGTGGTGGTGGCTGTCTTTCTCGTCTTTCAGCCGTCTTTATTTCTTGGCGTTCATTATTTTCTTTTATCGCCTCGCCGCCGGTCCTCCCCCGGTCTCGCCTCGTCGCCTCTGAGCACATCTCATTCCGTTCTCCTTTATCTGCGCCGATCTAGGTGTCCGCTGGGACGGTGTCCACGTTCTGACTGCTCTCTTCGCGTTTCATTCGCTCCTCGCTTCATACGCACTCATTTTCCTCCCTCGCGTCCGCTGCTGCTTCTTGGTAAACGAGTTTTCCGGAATCTCCAGGCGCCGTGAGGGACGCTGTGTTCCGTGGTATTTGCTTTACAAACGAGCCGCACGGAGTCGTCGAGAGCGCCGAGAAATTCATTGTCTGCGTCCCGGCTCAGCCACCGTACATACATGGCCGTGAGCAGCGGAGAAAAGAAAAAGGAGAAAAGGAGCCCGGAGGACATCGCCTCTGCATTTCCTTCCTTCGTGTTTAAAGGCAATGACGGCGAAGGAAAAAGCTAGAAAAGCGCTTTTTTACACGCCGATTTGGGAACACTGTTAGATGTTATCGTTACGTTCAAATTTGCGCTTTCGCACACCTTTACGAGAGCGACAACTTCACCTTTGAAAGAAGCTAGCACGCTGCAACTATAAGAGCTGCGCTATAACCTGCCGTGTTAGCTTAACCGCTAAAGTGCTGCGTTGTTTATCTCGAGGAAGAAGGTTCGAATTCCGGGCACGGCGGCCGGATATCATTCGGGGCGAAATGCAATAAAAACCGTGTACCTAGATATGCGCGTACGTTAAAGAAATCCCAGGTGCTTTACTTATGGCGTGCCTCACGCCAGGGCTTTAGCACGTAAAATCTGATAAATTACTCTTGCCTTTTCGTAGGAGGTCGCGATCCATTCCAAAAAATCTTTCTGGGCTTTCATTACGGGTCCTGCCAGCCGGTATTTTATTATTGTTGTTTTTTTTTTGCCAAACTCGGAATTCACAACTTAAAAAAAAAACAGAAAAACAGAATGAAACTCGCAAACCGTAATGCATATTTACGCAGACCTCTAGCAACCACACCGCATAGGTAGCGTTCGCAACAAAAGCTACCAATACAAATGAAGCGAATTATTTAGCCCAAGGGTTTGCATGAGCACCTGCATTTGAAGCGACTTTTACGTGCCGTATTATGAGATGATCACTTTTGTCGCCAAAGTGTCGCCTTCAGTGAGCACTGATTGGCTGACTGAGAAAAGGCGCGCAAGTAGTCGCTTCTATAATTGGGCACACGATATTGTTACGAGAAAGACACAGACGACGGCTATTTACAATGTATTTACAGGGAGGCTTTTAGCAGCAACCAAAATAGTGGACAGTCCGCCCAACAGCCAGTCCCGTCTTCGTCTTCCCCTCCATAGATGGTATGTAGATGGTACCCATAGATGGTACCCAAATACTATGATCGCTTCGTAGCATTACCACCGGTGGTAGATTGCAATATTACACGACCCGCAAAGCGAGACTGTCGCCGTCAGCGGTCATACAAGGTGCCGGACTGCTCAGCGGAGCTCTGCAGTGGACACGTAGTGCTCTGGCAGTACACAGCACGTTTTTTTCACCCACTTCAGCCGACCAGAACGATAGGGTTGCCGTTCATTGCACTATGAAGTGCGGGAATACGAAGTTGTTACATTGAAATTCTGAAGCTTGCCCTGCAGTGTGAGAACGCAGTCGCGTTACAACCGAGGCGCACGATGGCAATGAGTTTCGCCAGTCTCCAACACCAGCAGCAAACTGCACTTCTCCAGAGGACACAATTTTAGCGCTTCAATTACCATCGTCCTGTGTAACATCTACATCGTCGTGTAACAAACATACACGCGAGAGTTCTACATTCGACGTCGGAGGTCGAGTTCACGCTGCACTGCATTCGCACAAAAAGCGTCCTCTTTTTCTTTTTTTTTTTCCCCTGGAGGAAGACCAAAATTGAAAGGCAATAGCACACCGCGGTGGCACGGAACCGAGACGACACGCGCGGCAGTTTACGCGACACGGCTCACTGGGTGAATGTTTTATGCGCGGGGAGCGCGAGAGCGGTTCTGCGGTATCCCGGAGGGCCTTTTGTCAACGCTCCTGCGTGGCGGTGGACAAAAGGACGGAGGTGCGAGGAGGAGGGAATTGCTGAGCTATGAGGTCGTCGCTGATAACAGACAATTAGCCGAGCAGACAGGGTAAAGCGACCACGCAAACACGAATACAATGCCAGCGAGGATTGCAATCACGCTCGAGGCATAATTGGGGACAGCACAAAGCTCACTCACTGTACAGTTTCTGCTCGCAGTGCATCTGGCAGGTTTTCGATCCTTTTCAATGCCAACAGTATGCGGTTGGCAGATGGAGGAGGAGGGGATGCGTGTTTGCTGCGGATTGATGCACATTTGCAGTGACTGCCCGCAACTGCTCCACCCGAACACGATCACTCAAAACGCGGCACAGTGTGACGTTCGCCGCATCTATACCCTATGTCCCATCTACATCCTAGCTCCCTGCAGCACTGTGGAGTAAGCACGACTCCTCAGCCATGGCGAGAACTCTTCAAGGTGCATTCATTTGCATAACGTCGGTCGCTTAGCGCCTCCTCGCCGTCCTGTGGAATACATATCCCCCTAGCGCGTTGACGCAAGAACTGTTTTAGTTCTGTAACCATCAGCTGAGCTCACGAAAATGGGGAAGGGACGCTTCACTTCAATTAAGCGCTTTCTCCGGAGTTTCTTGGATATTATTTAGCGAGGATCTCGATAAGCCTACGTAATAAAAATCAGATAACCTGTTCGGCGTATAGCATGCTTTCGCTTGCCGACTTCCAGAGCTACCGTGCTAAAGCGGAGTAGTGAACGAACCACGCAATGAAGAATTTGGCTTTCAGGGCACTGCTTAAAGCCAATGCACCACCACGATGACGGCGATGTAGCGGTGATGGTCACCTCTTTTATAACGCGTGGACCCAGGCAGCTCCCTCTCTACAAGAACACATATTAAAACAGGAAGAGGGCTCAAGCACTCTAGCAGTCACTCTACGAATTCAGCGTCAAATACGAGAACGCTAACATCGTGAGGCATCATTCGAAGCTGAAATAAAATTATTTTTATGGCTCGGCGGGGGACACTGTTAAAAGTGGATTAAACTGACAGACTCAGCAGGCAATTGCTTCTGCTTGAGCCTGTTTTCCTGAGCCACTTTTGCATTCCGAACGTGCCATTGCTGCCTGTTTTGTAGGGATGGCTGCGGGCTTCTGTCAGGTCGCTTGTTACTCAAGTGACGTTTACCCGCAGTACCCCCCATCGTTAATGGAAACGAATTATTATTATTATTATTATTATTATTATTATTATTATTATTATTATTATTATTATTATTATTATTCACTTGTCCCACGTTGTCTAAATCACGTTCCTCGAAGAAACGCGCCATTAGGATACACGACACTTCCTGGCCGGTCCGACAAAATGAACTGCTGTATAGTTTCCGTGAGAAGTCCCTCTTTGCCTCACGGTGTTAGGTAGACTACCATTAACTATGTAAGTTCCTGGCGGGCCATAATAATTAATTTTTAAGACCGCTTTCGGTGTATTGAGGGCGAGGCTGCCACTGATTCTTAACTTCATTGCAAGAACCCAGGTCATTCTGGTGCAGGTGTGGACGATGGGAAATCCTGGAGAGTACAATATAATTTCTCCCCACACACGCAATGCATTATATATATATATATATATATATATATATATATATATATATATATATATATATATATATATATATATATATATATATATTAGAGATAATGCAGAACACGGCACTGTTTTCAAATACAGACGGAGAGCTGTCGGTGACGCGTACGTATTCGTATGCATCACCGGCTTCGGTGATTCGATTAATCATTGTTTTTATCACGTTCAATCCAGGTCACTTTCGCGTACGACACTTCTAGCCTTGCAGCTTTCCGTGAATATGAGCGCTGGTTTACACATTGAGCCAAACGCTGCACTTTCCCAAAACGGCAATGACACTTCACTGCAAGCTTACTTATCGTGCGGGAAAGCTGCTGGCGTCCGAGTACGCGTGAAGACACTGTATGAGGCAGACAGGGGTGAGAACAGGAAGTGACCACGTTTGTTTCCCGTTTATCAAGGCACTTTATTAAACAAATAATTACTATTTTGTGCTACCACTAATAAGCCTAACGTTTATTTCGTAGTTTTGGGTATTTAAACGAAAATACCTCACGCAATCCAAAGGGCGGGGAGTCAGCTATACCGCCAGCATAGAGAGACTATATACTCACCCTCTGTTCGCGTATCTGTGCCTCGAGTGCTTCGAGCGAGTGCGGTGGCCCGGCGGCGGCCTGTCGGTCGAGGCGCGCCTCCATGCGGCTCAGCCATGACTCGAGTTCGCGCCGTCGATCGTCCAGGCTGCGGCCGGCGTCCGAGGCGATGCCCTCGAGCTGGCGGCGACGCTGCAGCGCCACCGACTCGTTGCGATCCCACTCCTCGCGAAGGTTGGCCACTGCGAAGGGAACAGCAATTATGGGATTATGGGGGTGGTGACACAGGGGGCCTCACCTCTCTGACTCGCGTGTCGAAAAATTCGATGCCGCAGTCATCGACGCTAATACCAATAGCGCAAAAAATGCGCCACAGATAGTACGTCAGAGGTGCCTCACACGAACTAAGCGAGAAAGAGAGAGAAACACAGAGAGAGGAAAATGAAAGACAGGCACGTACGCAAGGCAGTTTAGCTGTGTACTGAGGTGAATTGAATGTAATTAAGGGCAGGCAAATTAGGATCACGGCGCATTAAAACGGATTAAGGTGTAATTGACTCCTATGCCAAAGAGGTCACTCTCCTTCGTCATCCTCGGTACTAATGAAAGTGGCTGATTTCCTTAAGACAGAAAGTGTGCAGGACAAGAGCTCAACTATTATTAATGCTAGTGAGGAAAGCTTTAAAACTCGCAACGGTACGGAACAGCAGGACAAAACGAAATGGATCTCTCTACGCTAAGAAAACAAGCATTACAAAGCACACGATAGCACATGAATTCATCATACGCAAAATATAAAAATGACAAATTCTGTGAGCTGCCATAAGTGTAAAAGAAAAAAAAAAGAAAAATTAATGACAGCATTTGTCTTTGAATTTAGTCAGCAACGAAAACAAAAAATAAGTTGCCGGTGAAGTAACCCTGCTGTATGTTATATGGCGACACGAACAGCGCTCATGTACGTAGAACGAAAATACGTGTTGTCATACCGGTTAGTGCATTTATTTACTAAGCCTCTCAAGGTAGACGCAGGATATTTCCAGAAAGGACAGGCGCTCCGCTTTCACAAGAGATCCTTATTTCACAGACCAACCCGCAGTAAAACCAAGTACTTGACACCCCAATTTAAATGCTGGTTCCTCTGCTCATTACAATCCACCAGCTCTGCGTTCCGCAAAATCATTTAGTAGTTTAGCGGAGACAGCAAATAAATATATGCGCCAAGGTAAAACGAAATGTATACGCTAACCAAAGCGAAGCCTCTAAGGTATGCTTTTGCGGACTTGCACGCGGGCCAAAAGAACCGAGGCCGAGAGGGACTTCCAAAAGGTGCCTGCGATACCGCAGTACAAACATCCGCATCCACGTCACCTTCGCACTGCCGTCCCGGCAAAGGTGCAGTGCGTATACAGCCACCACCGTTACATTCGGCCGCATCTAAGCATCACTCCAGTGAATCAGAGGCACGACATTACGTATACAACCGTCGCTGCTCCCGCCGTCGTCGCAACCACACCTCCGGCGTGTTTGCCCGCCTTAGCGCCCATATCGTATATCCAATATGGAAAACAACCCGGAGGGACGACGCGCACTCCGTAGCGACGCGAGTTTGAGCCGGACATCATCGAGAGAGCGCAAACCCGGGCCGGCTACAAGGATTGAGGATTCATTAAGACTGGCGCGGCAAACAGCGCCACACGACTCTACGAGGATGAAGCGGAGGCCGAGCCACTCGAGCGTTGCGTAAGCGGGAGCGGATTACCGCGCCGTGCGCCTGCGTGCTTAAGACCATCGCAAACACACGCACTCACGAAGACAAACGGCGGTGTGCGGCCGCCTTGGCTAATACACACTCCAATACGCGTCGCTAGTTCCGTGCAGCGTGGCCTCGTCTCGCTAAGTGCAGACAGAACGGCAGAAACACCGCCGCGTACTCCAATCTAGATATACATAGGCGCCCCGCCCCATTGGTTTCGGTGGGCCGTACTTCGAGAGCTCAGAAGAATGCAGAAGCACGTAGCACACCAAGGAAACCCGATTCGTCAATGAAATACACAGCACGGAAGGAGCTGGGACATCCTTGGCACGATGATTAGGGCGATGACTGCGGCTGAAGGCTGCGCTGCACGGCGCGTGTGCAGGACTCGCACGGCTTCGAGGCCGAGCGAGTTCACTGCCTGCTCGCCTTGTTAGCGCGAAACCGATGCCGGCTACCGAACCGCGCGCCCACGGAAGCGAGAGAAGCGCAGAAGCCTCGGGGAGAGTTTCTCCACGAGCGCAGCGTCATCTCGCGTCGTCGGCGTTTTAAGCCACTCGTTTCCGGGTCAGCGGCCCCAATTTCGGAGTGGAGCGCGGATTGATCCAAGTTCGAGAACGGGAGCAAGATCACGTTAGAGTGCACAGTATGGCCACGGAACTTGCACACAAGAACGACGTCCGCGAGAGACCCGACCAATGACGTTCCCGCGTATGTAGCCCTAAGCCACGGGCTTATGCGGGAGCGCCTTGGAGCATACAGGACGTCGAGAAACACGCTGAACTTTCCTCGAGCTAATCAGCTGCGCTACGCGCGAGAGTAGCGACACAACTCTCATAACACTAATTGGACAGGAAGAGCTGCAGTAGTCTCAGTTGACGACGACACGGTATACGCTACAGCGCTTCCTATGTTTCAATATGTTCTCGGCGCTAATTCTGTGGCTTGAGTCTTATCGCCAGCCAGAGCTCTGTGACTTGTAAATTGGGTTCGAACAGCTCATAACAACTAATTCTGTCACGAAAACCACGCGTAAGACAGCCTGTAGTGGTGCCTATGCAGTTCGACCATAACTACGTACACTGTAGCTGTTACCACTGCCTTTCTTCGTACCTCCCCTATGTAATGTCTGCTTGGCCTTTATGACGCTTGAATAAAAAAAAAGTGCGCGTGACACAACTTGTCATTAAAGTAGTGTGGGATAGTACATGTTCCAGACGACACTCATGAAAATAACTCGGCTGGCCGCAGTAGTTGGCGTAAAAAATAACGTGCGATAGCGAGCATTTAAACTTGACGTCAACCTAAACGAAAGAAAGTTTCGGATGACCTGGTTGTCAAGGCGGAAACTAACACGTCAAACTAAGAGAAGGTCAGTGTCGAGTCAAACGTAACTTAAGATCGGGAAAACAAAGACAGGACGTAAACTACCGAAGGACACATATTAATGATAATAAAATTGCACTGCCGTCAACGACATACGTAGAAAGAAGGCTCACCAAAACTTAAATATAAGAGCTACGACTAGCCACGCCATATGACGTAGTTCTAAGGAGACTAAGAGGGCGAAATGATGAAAACGCGCAAGACGAAATACAAGAACAAAACAAACAAGCAAATCAAGAGTTGATGAATGGGCACCTAATGTGCATCGAGTCCTTACTACTGCTGGACTATATAGTGTCGCAGAGCGGAGGCCCCGCAACAGGCTGCAGATAAAAATAGCAACATATTTTCTCCTTCCGAATAATCACCGTAGCGCTGAAGCACGAACGCTCGGCTACTGCCATAATTGCAGAATGTATTAAGACGTTCTACAAAATTCAGTTTAGCTGTTAGTCCCAGGTATCGGCAACAGGTGTATCAGAAATTATGCCCCAAGCTAGTTTACTTCAGTGGCTAAAAACTAGGTGCGTAAAAATAAATAAATAAATAAATAAATAAATAAATAAATAAATAAATAAATAAATAAATAAATAAATAAATAAATAAATAAATAAACCAGAGGAAGAAGGGCACATAGGAAGGACTGGACATAAAATATATCGAGACGAAATAATTAAAAGCCATCCGTTAAAACAAATGCTGACGTTTACAGGGCCCACTTACGTCACTTCAAGGATACAGCCTGACAGGAAAAAAAAAAAAAGAAAAGAAAAACAAGGACGGGACAACGTTCCCGACAGGAACGCTCGCGCACACGTGCTGTGGAGCAACGAAGGCACAAAAAGGAAACGTAATGAGAGATTAAATCCTTTAATTATGCCCCTAATTACTCGGCCGGGCAGAGATGGAACGCTGCGCTCAGGAAATCGTGAAAGGAAAAAGGGTAGGCTCGAAAGGAAGGCGAGCACGCAGACACACATCAAGCAAGCGGGCCGAATAAGGGCAGACGGCGCGCGGTGGAATCCGCTATAGTCGTGGCCGAGCGTTTCGCTCGAAGAAGGCAGTGTGTGCACAAGCCCTTATGCTAATTTGCCAAGAGGAAGACAGAGTGCACGTCGCCGCTCCCTGCGCTCTCAAGAGGACACCGACGATAGCATGACCTCAATGGACGAAAGCGGAGGAGCGCGAGGGGGGATAACGTTGCGCTTCCCCGGTAAAATGGATTCACTGGCATTGTGTATACGAAATAACCGTTCGAGAAAACAGGCTCGCCTTAACTGTACACTAAAGAGAATAATTAAGTTAATCTGTACTGGTGATTTGCATTTATGCAACAGCGAACTCTTACGGGGACACTCTCTTAAATGAGCATCAGTGAGACAGTACATAATTTAAGAGTGATGCGGGACCCTTCCAAAAAAAAAAAAAAAGAAAGAAAGAAAATCTTGTTATATTAACGGTAACATGCTCATACTAAGAAAATAAAGGTCAATCTTCCATGTTCTGCATTTCATGCAAAAGATGATACATTGACCTTTATATTCAGTCTGCATTTCATGCAATATGAAAATAAAGAAAAATGCATTTTCATTTTGCACTTCATGCAAAAGATGAAACAGTTCCATGGAGGCGAAAATCCTAGAGGCTCATGCACTGTGCGTTGTCAGTGCCGCCCCAGGTGATCAAAATTTACGGAGCCCTCCACTACGGCCTTTCTACTCTTCTCTATCTCTTTCACTCCCTTTTTCCTAACCACACAGACGCTGAGCCGTGATCCAGACATGGGCGGCAGAAAATAGCGTCATCATCGTCATCACAATCATCATCATCGTCGTCTCATCCGCCCACTAGTTTTCTGCCGGAGTCATAACCACAGTAAATGACCTGCGTTTGAGACGCCATATTCTGTAGGTGAATGGAAATGAGCAGCAGCCGACTTCGCCAGCCACCAAAATACGCCCCCACGTCTGATCAAAGTGCATTGTAAGCAAAGCACATTGAGTGCACTGCTGAAACCTCTATTATACAGGAATGATGTAACTTCCAATTTGCGCCACGTTTCGGGCCCGCAAAATCAAAACTGGCCTCGCTGCATGATTACCAGAAAACAAGAGCAAGCGCTGCCTTCTGAGAGAAACTCAGCAACCGACTATATACATTCGGTACCCGTTATGGCAGGTTATACGAGGTTGTGCTCGAACACTGGGTTAGATTCCCAGCCCAGACAGTAGCATTTCGATGGAGGCGAAGTGTAAGAACCCCCGTGTACTTAACTGCACGTTCTGCAACCGCAGGTCATCGAAGTTAACCCCGTGTGCCCCACACTACGGTGTGCCTCATAATCCGTACCGTGGTTTCGACACGCAAAACCGAATAAATCCTATCATCGCAATAGACTTCGCATGCTGCTGACTTCACGCATGTCTGAATTTAGTCATGATTATTTAACCCATTCTGCTCTTCCTTCGTCTCCTGTTATGCATTGGAGGACGGGGCACGTCTGAACAGACTAACCCGTTCTTTTTTTTTTTTTTCATGGCCTCGTAATTAGACGAATCTTAGCTGTTTGGCATATGAGGCTGGTGTTCTTCCTCCGGAGATGAAAACACACTTTGCCAGAATAAGACGAACTTAGCACCACCTCGCACCAGTTCGAGCGCAAACCTCGAAAACGCAGTTCCACATCAACCTCCACAGACCCCAGGCAGAAATAACATTGTCATTATTAGCTAAGGTATAATTATTATCGCCATCATCATTATTATTAGAGCCCACACTGCCTTGACGAGCATTCTCAATATTAACGTATACGTTCCTCAGCTGCTAGAAAAAAAGTCACGAAGCAGCTAGCAACTACAACGCCACCTTCTTTTGCGGATTAGCTATGTTCGCACAAAAAGGCAAGTTACGAAGGCGTGGGCCGCATATTTTCATACCGAGAAAACTGAGATACACGTGTAAAGGAAAAAACGTACACATAACAAGAGGCGCTTCAGCGGCCAGCCGCCGAGGTGCGCTGACAAAGTGTACCTCCGCACGCACACCCACCCGCACTTTTCTGACGGCGTATAGAGAACGCCGCGGGAACTCCAGGAACGGAAATAAATAAAGAATAATAAAAGAGGTACGCAAAGTTCTCACGACCAAGAGGGCTGCGGTGGGCTGCCCGCGCATCACACCCCGCGCACGACTGGCTGCCTGCCCTTTTCGTGAGAGGCGCGAGCCGTGTGTGCTTACAGAGCGAACCCCAAGCGAAACGAAAGCAAAATGGCAGGCCAAGTGTATAGTGTACGGCCGCGAGGCTCCCGAGAAACAAGCCTCAACACATCTCTGACTCTCTCTCCAGAAAAAGTGGCGGCTCAGCCGAGACAAACGGCACCTCGTTATTTCGAATACGTGGAGCCTCACGGTTAGAGAGGCCGAGGAGGCCGCGAAAGAAGGTGGCCGACGGGTGCTCGCGAATTCTAGCGGCTGTCGTGAGGAACGAACCAACTCTGTACAGTGCGAGGAAAGGCAACCAGTTGGTCGACCCAATAAAAAAAAAATTAAATTAAAGAAAGATAGGCAGAAAGCTCTTCTCCGTTCTGCACCCCTTTAGATAGCTTGAGGCGAGATGCCGACAGCATAGACGCCTTAGGCCTAACTGATGGGCTAGTTGGCTCTTTCCTTCTATACTCTGTTTCGGTAGTTTCGTGCAGCACTGTGGAAGCTGCAGGCCTTTTCGGCCAATAAGGACGTCTGCCAATGGTAGGCGCTGCAGTGGCAGTGGCAGCCTTGGAAGGAGCAGGAAGATGTGGGGCCCCTACAGGCAGAAACGGCTCGCAGCTGCCTGTCCGAACAATAACATTTCGCCTCGCTTCGGGAAAATTCAGCGCTCGATGGCCTCGTAGCCTTGACTCTGCTGCACGGAATTAGTTGAACAGAGCACATAGATACAACTCAAGTCTGCAGTGAAGCGCCTCCTACTGCCTCATATCCGCCAGCTACCGCTCCTTCGCGAGGTGGCAAATAGTTCTTGCTTCGATCATTTCATGTAACCAAAATGAAGTGACAATTGTGCACAAACAAAGTTAAACTGTTTATTTCTGTTTTCATTCGTTTGTTAGAGGAACATGGAATGCCTAACTACTTACTGAACCGACGTCAAAACGACTTACGACGCCATTTTGAAAATGTTGCATGACGTTGATATTGCTTACTTCTGTGACTTGCCGGCGGAGTAACATCGTTCCGAGCACTCCATCTGCACTTGTTGCTAACAGCTGTGTTTTAAGGTAGTATCCTACTATAAATAGGCTGTAATTAAGGTTAAGTGCACCGACATATTCGTAAATAAGCCCTCTTGCTACATTTCTTGCTTGTCCCTACTCCATAATTTTGAGCGCTGAACATTGTTTACCAAACTTAATACTTGTGGTCCTTTTACGTGTAAGAAGTTTCTCGTAGAATGTCTGTAACATTGAGAGAATGCGCGAGTCCTAGCTTTACAAAAACTGACTGCGTATTGACAAAAGAAAAAGAAATTACAGAGGGCTAATTCATTTCCCACTGATAATTCTTCTTCGAAACTTGCGTTCTAACTAGCATGCGTATAGATGCTTCATCACCTAGCAGCCAGCGTAGTGGTATCAGAACGTCGCTTATCAGCAACAGTATAAATGTTGCGTGGGCTTGTTCTGGCTGCGATATGGCATAGCAGCCGTAGCAGCTAAATAAGGAGAAAGAGGAGGAAGAATGGAAATTAAGGCATCCGCCTTTCTGGTTAATCGGAAAGGCGGAATTAACGCAAGAAACAAGGGTGTGCAGCGCAAATGACGCACACTGGACATTGCATAGAAGTGCACGCGCACTTATTTCACCATGACAGTTTTGTGTGTACATCAACGGCCTCACCTCCACCTTAAACAGCTACGCTGTTAAAGGGAAATTGGCAATAGGCAGCTAACGATGACGCGTAGGGCATTGCACTATACTATATACACTCAAAAGCTCTCGAATGTGTGTGAACGCGTAAACAAAAGCTGACAAGCAGCGCTTCGTGCGAGTCTGCGCCTCACTTCGGTCAGGTCTATGGGTTTACTGTGGCTTCGTAGCCATGCTCTCCACCATGGAAATAATAATAATAATAATAATAATAATAATAATAATAATAATAATAATAATAATAATAATAATAATAATAATAATAATAATAATAATAATAATAATAATAATAATAATAATAATGCCAAAGAGCAGACAGGAGAGAGCGAAAAGTTAAACAGATGCTTTTCCGATTCGCTACCCTGCACTGGAGGAAGTAGTATAGGGGGACAGATAAGGAGAGAGAGAGAGAACAATTGTTGCATGCATACATGGAGGACACAGATGCGATATGAACAACACACATGTTGAGTCTAAAATTTATTTCAGTATCACTACGAAGGATGTCGAAGCTTCACTGTACTGCACAAAGTTGATAAAACGGAGTACAGTGACCGTGTCCCAAGCAACCTGAAAAACAGGAAGGAAAATAAGAGAGCGAGAGAGAAAATAACGGGGTCTCACGCCTCAGGCAGAGACGTCCCCAAAGTGGTCGTTAAGTGAAGGACTCGCTCAGCCGACAACCATGTGACGGCGAAGGAAAGCGAAGTGGTAGCCGTGGAGTGCGTCACGAGAACAAAGCTATATAGAGCCAAGACTTCACCGTAGCCCGTTCGCAACGAAGGCCCGTGGAGAGTAAGCATAGAAGGGGACGAAAGCTAACGAAACATTGTGCGCTAGTTAATACGGGCGGAGGACCACGTCAGACCTGTCCCAACTGCCGTGCGGGCGCGGTACGCTTCCCGTGATTAGCCGTGTTTCGGTGCAATGTCCGATTTGTTTCCTTTGGTTGTTCTCATTTCATAATTCATTATAGTCGGTACACTGTAAGCATGTGCGACACGTATTTTTATTCCCTGCCACTCAGAACCGGCAGCTTAACTAGCATAACAACGTCAGATCCGCTCGCACACGCTGTTCATATACGACGGCACGTGCAGTCGGCGCGGAAGCCGATTTCAGCTACAAAGTAAAATACGATGCGCTTTGATTTCGCCACTTTCACTGTTGCTAAGATCATCATTGAGTCCCACATTAAGCAAACGTACAATAATAGCAACGTGCGTAATCAGCTTTTCAGGACAGCTTTAACACTGATATATCTGTGTTTCAGGACAGCTTTAACACAGATATATCTGTGTTAAAGCTGTCCTGAAAAGCTGATTACGCACGTTGCTATTATTGTACGTTTGATTAATGTGGGACTCAATGATGATCTCAGCACCAGTGAAAGTGGCGAAATCAAAGCGCATCATATTTTACTTTGTAGCTGAAATCGGCTTCCGCGCCGACTGCACCGTCGTATATGAACAGCGTGTGCGAGCGGATCTGACGTTGTTATGCTAGTTAAGCTGCCGGTTCTGAGTGGCAGGGAATAAAAATACGTGTCGCACATGCTTACAGTGTACCGACTATAATGAATTATGAAATGAAAACATGTTTTATGCTTACTAACGCTACTAAGAGACATACATTCGAGCATTAAATTTTCATTTTGTCACAAACAACCGCTTGCGGTAACTCACGACAACGACAGCGTGAAACAGCGCGATGACCATCTTGGTAGCAAGGTTACGATGGCCAGCACCGTTCCGGCACAACCCGATGTACGCCACGTTTTGACTATGGAGGCAGCACAACACGTCTCTGGGTGAGTGAAATGTTAACGGGAATATCAATATCTGTTGTCACCTTTTATTTTGCAAGTCGAAGAACTTCTCTTAGCACGCGATCTTTCTTGAAAATTCTTTTTGCGTTTACTTCAGGACGCAAAACTCGGTAAGTAAAACGTGATTTTGGTGCCCCTATAACGTTGCCTCCTTCTTAACGACATATATTAAAGAAGGCATGCAGAAGTTCCAAACAAAGATGGAGAAAAAAGGGCGCACCAGTGACAACAGCTTTGAAGTTCAGCCACTTGGCAGGGATCGAACCCACGTATTTCGGGTAGGCATCCGAGCACCGATTGATTGATTTGTGGTGTTTAACGTCCCTGACCGAGCACCGAAGCCACTATACCTTCACGACCGCTATATAGACGACAATGCAGAAAGCGGCGCTTAACCGCAATGTCTAACTCAATTAATCTGAAACTCACTAAACGTTCATGCGACCGCTGTTTAAAACAGCGGAGGCATTCAGGGCGCCTCAACAGCCCACCCTAAATAGTTTTTTTTGTTTACCCCGCTCACGGAGCCTCGACAGGCACTTAAATATAGGCTTCTGCCACACGCGCTAACTATCCTAATTTGAGATAACGACATCCACAAACAGCCCGAGCTCTGGAGAGACCTAATTGACAGTTATAATGGAGAAATGGCAGCCATGTTTACCAATTAGCGACTCGCAGGAAATCACCAAGCGTAGAAAGCAAACAAATCAAACCACATTAGCGAAAGCCGGAGTGCGGAGAAAACGTTGAGAGACAAAAAAGAAGTACGCCAATGTGGGAAGCAATCACAGGAGGCGAGCAGTTAACCATGAAACCTCGGTCTACCTTTACCGCCGGTTCGTAGCTCGAGGGCTCCTGCGGTCTCTCTCACTGCCCACTTAATCTCGTTAGCCATGAAGATGCGGGGAGCAGATTAAAAAAAAGAAACGATAAAAAAGAACAATAAAACAATAAAAAACCAAATCACGCACTCACAACTCAGACTGAAACAGCGTATATACTGCGAACAAACTCGAAATACATGGCTCTCAGAGGAAAAGAAAGAAGAAAGAAGAGGAAGAAGATCACTAATACGTTGAGCAGAAAGCATAAACGAAATATTAGAGCAAAGAAAGAAACTAGTATCACGAACTTAACGAATAAAAATAATGGGCCTCAGTAATCTACTTAAGGACCATGTTAAAATGAGACGCAATTAGAAAAAAAAATTAACAAGAGAAATAAGAAATAAGCGAGTTCGACGCCGCGAAAACTGTCGGAACACCGGACCTGCTCTCTTATCGTTAATTGTGACGTAACAGACAAGAGTGTCAAGTTCTTCATGTGATGACGCACCAGTTTCGTTAAAGACGTACCACCGTTCATAATTATCTACTGACCGCACGCGATCCTTCCCCATGTACTCATGCACTCACTTTTCTTCCTTTCCTTTCTTCACCAGTATCAGTATCATAATCACTATAACATAGCATTTGGCTAAGGGCAAGAGTGGGTGGAGCGTGGCAGTTGTTAGTGGACCGAGGGCGAGACAGGGTGCGCTCTTTCCCCCCTGCGTCACACCAGCAGACATACAACGCACCCTCGGCTTACAACTGTCCCTGTACTACAAGTGTACAGCTGCTAAAAAAAAAAAAATGGACTAAGGACCACTGCTGCAACAAACCAACAGGAAAAGGGAGTGAGCGCAATCGCACTAGTCAATCCTCATCGCTCTACCATATTCGGTCCAGCACGCTTGCGAATACGCTTCTCGGATAAGGAAGTAAGCTTGCTCAAAATAGGGAGATTGGCCGGGCGAGGCCACCTTTCGCGCTGAATTCAGCGATACGAACGCTGTGCAACTCGCTACATGGAGAGACCGATTTTGATCGAAAAGGTAACATAGAATTAGTACAGCACGCTATTTTGGCTCATACTGAAGTTTAACAGCGCACCACAACTAAACAACAGGACTGACAGGCAAAGAAATGGCACACACAAAAAGCGCTGACTCACAACTGTCAGTTGCGAGTCAGCGCTTCTTGTGTGTGTCGGTATCGTGTTGTGCTATCGGTTAATACTGAAGTACAACAGCACACAACAACTAGACAACCGGACTGACAGTTGCGAATCAGCGGTTGTGTGTGTCGTTTGTTTCCCTGTAAGTCCGGTTGTCCCCCCCCCCCCCCTCCCCCCTCTAGCTGTGGTGCGCTGTTATACTTCAGCATGAACCGATACCAACTCGCCCAAGTTACCGTTTTATTGCTATTTTGGCACACAATTAAATCTACAGTTACGCGATTGTTAAAAGAAATCGGGGCACGTTTAAGCTTCGCCTTTAAGAGTGAAACGCGAGAGCATTGCTGTGCCACGTTGCCATGTCAGATACCAGAAACCGCCGAAGGGCGCCGTCATCACGCCGTAGCGCGCGTAAGCGCAAAGCCCCCAGTGGATAAAACCATGACGGTGAGCGAAACTAAGGAAGAGCTAGAACTTGAGTATTTCAACTGGAAAAAGGCCGAAGGAAAAATTCCAAAGCGCACTGCTCTGGGTTTAGATGGGGTCCCCGTTAGCCTCATTAACGAATTAGGACAGAACACTAAAGAAGCACTATTGAAAGCCGTAGAAAAATGCTTACAGAAGAGGCAAATACCGGACAGTTGGCGAAAAAGCAGAATGAACTTAATCTATAAAGGCAAGGGGGAAAAGAATAACATTCGCTCGTATAGACCGCTAACCATTACATCGGTACTATACAGGATGGCTATGCAAGCAGTAAAATTAAAAATAGAAGCATGGGCAGAACGTAACAATATTTTGGGAGAACTTCAGAATGGATTTCGAGTAGACAGGCGTTTAGACGATAACCTATTTGTTCTTACTCAGTGTATAGAATTATCTAAAATAGAAAGGAGGCCGTTGTATGTGGCTTTTCTAGACATCACTGGAGCGTATGACAATGTTAATCAGGAAATACTGTGGGAAATTTTGGAAGGAATGGGCACAGGCGACGATTGCGTACAGCTTTTGAGTGAAATATATCGAGAAAATACAGTTTGCATAGAATGGGAAGGAATCAGTAGCAGAGAGAACGTTGATATTAGCAAGGGGCTGAGACAGGGATGTCCTTTGTCGCCGCTGTTATTCATGCTGTACATGGTTAGAATGGAAAAAGCGCTAGGAGATAGCAACATTGGTTTTAATCTGTCACACAAACAGGGCGGCGTGATGATTGAGCAGAGGCTTCCGGGTTTATTTTATGCTGATGATATTGTCTTATTCGCGGACAGTCGAGATGATATACAACGGCTGGTGAATATATGCGGGAAGGAAGGCGAGGCTCTAGGACTAGGATTTGGTGTAACAAATGCGGACTGATGGTATTCAATGATCCCAACGACCAGGCGGTATCCATACAGGGCCAAGAAATACCGAGAGTAAGCGAATACAAGTACCTTGGCGTATGGGTTAATGAGGATGATAGATACATGAAGGTACACGAAAAAGCCTTGCAGCAAAGGAAAGAGAACGCAGCATAATGAAGCACAGAGCGTTATGGGGACACAATAGGTACGAGGTGCTTAGGGGTCTGTGGAAAGGGGTAATGATACCGGGGCTTACATTTGGGAACTCAGTGGTGTGCATGAGGCCAGAGATACAATCAGGAATGGATGTGAATCAAAGAACTGTGGGACGCCTCGCGTTGGGTGCCCACGGGAAAACGACAAACGAGGCTGTAAAGGGCGATATGGGATGGGCGAGTTTTGAGGCAAGGGAAGCGCAGAGCAAAATAAGGTTTGAAGAGAGGCTAAGGAATATGAAAGAGAGTAGGTGGGCAGTGAAGGTGTTCCGCTATTTATATAGAAAGAGCGTTGACACGCAGTGGAGAAAGAGAACTAGGAGGCTCACCAGTAAATATACGGCTCTAAGAGAACTGACAACAAAGAGCGTAAAGGGAAAAGTCAGAGAGGCGGAGAAGATTTACTGGAGGGCAGCGATGGAAAAAAAACCGACTTTGTATAACTACCGTGAGGGCAAAAACGAAATAAGGAGGGAGGCATTTTATGATAATTCAAGAGGAAGCGCTTTATTGTTTGAAGCGAGATCGGGCTGCCTTAGAACGCGTATTTATAAAGCGAAATTCAGTAAAGAAGAGGAAAAATGCACATGCTGCGAGGAAGATAGGGAAACGAAGGAGCATGTTCTGATTGAATGCGGAAATATCCACCCAGGTGTACGTTTGGGCACCACCCTACAGGAAGCCTTGGGTTTTAGGGCGAACAACGGGAAGCTGAACATAGCCGCGATTGAAATAAGTAAGAGACGGTTAGAATACTGGTGGCAGAAAACTAGAGAGAACGGACAAAAATAATTATAAAAAAAATATGGACTTTCTGCCATAAGGGGCAGGGAACTGGGCTATGAATTTCCGTTTTTGCTATAGTATGATCGATTTGATTGAAGTAAATTTAAAAGGCATGAGGAAAATTTAAAGAGAGGAAAAAAAAAAGTTCTACGAGCCTGGTGGCGCACAAGTCACCGCCCCGTTATAAAGGGGACGCTCATAGCATCCATCCATCCTTATACACACGGAGGTCGCGAGAAACAATGCAGCACTCACTCGCTGATTATACGAGAAAGGTTGAATCAAGCAACCTTCGCTGTCTCTTGGCAACGTGCACGGGTCTCACCGGGAAGGCTACCCGAGTTCAACACCCGCACCGACCCAACTTTCTCCTCAACTCAATTAAATCCCTTTGCAGGAACATTGGCTGGGAAATTTGGAGTTCTCCGCATTCCTTGACCGATTCGAGTATTTCGCATCAATTGGAATTTGTTGATCGCGGCCGTCACCATCGACGTCGCCGGATTGCCCGCTGCACGAGCTTTCTGTACGAGTTAAAATTAAATCGTTGTAAAATGTACATATGGTTATATCAGTAACAACACGGTCACTGTAAGCCTGCCGCCAGCAAGGCGCGTTTTCTTTCTTTAAAATTTCACTCGGCGACGGGCGACGTCGGTCAATGGGGCGCGTTTCGCGGCATTGGCTTTTCGTTTGTCGTTCCCCGGCCGTATCTGTTATTCATTTTCTTTGCTTTCTTCATATGTGTCTTCCGCGTCTTCTGGGGACTCGGGCACCCCGCTGCGGGGCTGAGAGGGGGGTGCTTGGACAGTGGTCGCGGCTGTGACGCAGGCGGACCCCGAATGGCCTGGACCTTTAGGGCGCCCTGCGGCGCTCCAGGTGTACGTGTATACGCGACCTTGTGAGCGCTCGCGCGCGCAGGGAGGAAGCTGGCGGTGATTCGGAAGGCAAGTCTTCCGAAATTGACGGACGAGCTGATATGGTAGCCCACTCCCAATTCTCCGCACCGCGGAGAGACAAAGCTTCCACCTCGCTTGCCTGAATGGAGGCCCGGGCGGGCCCTTTTGTGCGTGAGCACGCAGCGATAGCGGCACTTCGGTCGTTCTGCAAACCGCACCTCGGGCGTCATTACGACGACCTGGGGCGGCTACGCTGAATGTGGCGTCGGCATGCAACATGCCGGTGGTGACGGCCCTGGAGACTCGCGAACCGTTAGTTGTTCGCCGTCGGAAATGCCTGTTTTTGGTCACTGGGCTGTGGCCCGCGCGTGCCGCGGGATGGCTTTGGTTCAAGCGTTCCTTCCTCGCTCGCCGTGGGGTAGCATGCGTCTAAGCACAGCGGGGTGCCGATTAAACGGGTCTGAGTAAGAGCCAGTACGGCTCGGCTTGTTTGAGATAACCAGAAGCAGGCGCGCGGACGGTCCAACTTCCTCATGGGAAGGTTTTCTTCAAATAATAACTCTTTCGGGCGAATCTTTTGGGCGCCTGCTCGTTTCCGGTAACAGCGCCCGAGCAGACGCGACACGTGCGCAAGTAACGCGTTTCACGTGCGCCATATCTTTGCCATCGCCCTTCGACCTTGGGTGGCATTGCTTACTTTTATGTATGTGTTGTTCAGTGCTGATGTATGTGTTTTTTTTTATTATTGTACAAACATACCCCTCTCACCGTCAACAGACTGGGTGGTGATTTCACCAATTGGACCGCCCCAATTGAGGAGGCGGGACAAAAGGTGGAATCGCTGCCCAATGCCAGAGCGAAGTGAAGATGATTCGCCGGCTGAGACGTTAAGGCGGAGCGGTTGTGGTAATAAAGATGGCTCCGCCATGGGACGGGGGAGGCTGAACGGGTGGAAAAAGTGCTACGCACTGCCGGCTACGCCGGAGTAGGGTCGCCCTACGTATAGTTCAGCTTCAACTTTATTTTTATGTACCAGTCAACTCCCTGTATTCCCTTTTTGTATACCATACTGTAAATACAAGTTTTCATTCCCTTTTTAAACTGAAGTCTCTGAGCCTCCTCTTCAACTGCTGCACGTTTGCCCGCGAGCCTATCGCCGCCATACCAGCGGCAGCCAGCTCCTTCCCAACTCGCCCATACCGTCTCGGACGGTGCGTTTAGGACGCCGAGCGGGGAGCTGGAATCCCGGAGAAGAACCTTCGGACAACGGTCACAACTTTACTGTCACCTTCTTTAACGAGAGACACTCGACTGCTGATCCGAAGGTCGCTGTAAAGATACTTTCACCTCGTTAACGATATACCCGCCGTGGTGCACGCTTTACAGGCAAATGTAGGATTGGTAGTAGAAATCAGAATTGCGCTCCGCTTGTGCTTGTCGGGAAGGTACCCCCGTGGCTGAACTGTGGCGCTCGCCTGGGGATCGAGAGGGCGTGTACTCGAATCCCCGCTCGGGCGCCACGTTAAGCTTTCCTTAGGATTGTTTTCATTTGGGATGTCCCGCCACGATTGCCTAGTGGCTATTACACTCGGTTGCTGTTCCAAAGGTTGCAGGGTCGAATCCCGGCTGCGGCAGATGCATTTCGATGGAGGCGAAATGCTGAGGCCCACGTACTGCGCGATGTCAGTGCACGTTAAAGAACTCCAAGTGGTCGAAATTTTCGGAGCCCTCCACTACAGCATAATCAGATTGTGGTCTTGTGACGTAAAACCCCAGAAGTTTATCAATCAAATATGTGAGTGAGTGAGTGAGTGAGTGAGTGAGTGAGTGAGTGAGTGAGTGAGTGAGTGAGTGAGTGAGTGAGTGAGTGAGTGAGTGAGTGAGTGAGTGAGTGAGTGAGTGAGTGAGCGAGCGTGAGTGAGCGCATCATATGTGCACCGTAAGGTGAGAAATTCAGCGTCCGTCCGCTGTGCGATGTCAAGAAAACTCGCGAAACGAAACGACGACGTCTCCATAATGTGGATAATGACGTCATGTCATGATGAAACGTCATATGGTCATCAATACAATACGGACGTCGATTTATTCACGCCTGCACAATGCGTTCCTTCGCAATGCAAGTAAGAATACAAAAATTCACTCGCAACTTCTCTTACGATACCGCTTGTCTTAAGTCATTCATCGGTTGCCCAGGACAATTTGAAAAACAAAAGCAAAACAAAAGGAAGTAATTTCCTTAACGTTTCTATTTCCTCCGGAGGTACACAGGGGAAAGAGAAAAAAACGTGGCTTGTAACCATCTTATTGAATTATAAATTTTTGCAAAATACTCTTACCGATCCTTTGTTGAATCTTTTCATTCACTTCAAGGCCACCTCAAACGAGATTCGGAAGGCTCTCGCCTTCTAACGAAAAAAAAAAAGAAGAAAAAAGTGGGGGGTGGGGGAGAGGAATCTACGAAGGCAAAGATAAAACATAACTACGTTCTACGAAGATAAAGCATGACTTTGTTCCGCAATGCACATGAAACAGGCTGACAAGCGAGCGGTGCGTCAGCGGCGTTATCCTATACGTAGAATTCAGCCTCCTAAAGTACGCGCGGCAAAAGACGGAACGACAAGAACAAGTAGCGCCGTTAAGAAAGAAGCGTTAAGAAACGATCGGGCACAGCGTGAAACACGAATGGCAAACAAACACCGCGGGCAGAGAATCCGGTCAGGAAACGCCCACAACACGCTTTCCGAAAGGATCGCCGAGAAGGAGACACAGCAGGGGGTGGGGCGAGTGAATTATTGCCGCACTAAATTCGGTGAGCGCAAGGTAAAGCCGCCGTTCGCCGCCGCAACTGTTGAAGAGGAAGCAAAAAAAAAAAAAAAGGAATGGCGCCTCTTTTAACGGGTAACGGTGCCCGCTGAGAGGAAGAACATAAACGGGAACCAAGAAAAAAAAATGTGGATATCTAGAGAAGAGAGATAAGATCACCAGTAAAGGAGAAATCAGATTGCCGTTTGGAAAGGAAGGGAAATAAATATGAAGAGGAAACAATGGGAAGAACGATGAGTGGAGGGGGAAATGTACGGCTCCTCTTGATCCCGGACCGTAAAGGCAAGAAAACCGAGGTAAGGAGGAGATCAGTGCGTAGGGGCGGAAGTACATGGAGGCAATTTCTGCGCGGTACAGCCACTCTTTCTGTTGGCACTGGAAATGACGAACAACGCGAGCGGCGCAAAACCAGCTAACCGTTCAAAGAGAGAAAAATAAAGAAAACCTAGACTAATGAAGTCCGTAACTCTTTGGACAAGCTATAATTGCTCTGTTCCAGAACAAGTAGCGCATGCGGCAAGGAGCGCGTGTGCACGAACAAGAATTATGGGGTCAGGCAGCTTGTCCTCATCTTTCTTACGGCATCCGCGACATACGTGGTGAACACATTTACTGCGGAAGAGAACAATATAATTTATGCGCAGCATTTTCCCATTCGGCTAACGTCTGTTTTAAACGCTGACGTATAACAGCAACGACTCTACCTTGCACGTTCGCGCGTGGAAGTAGTTAAACTTGGCTGTAGATCTTTTTAAGGCATTCTCGACTTGTATATGCTTTATACTGCGCCATATTCTTGTTCGTCGCCAATATACTGGGGGCGTAGCCCCCTCACGAATTTTCTCAGGATATGTAGAGCTCCTTCCTATCAAAAATTTAAAAAAGTAAGAATAGAACGGTAGTTGGTTGAGTTGACGAAGATACAGCATTAAAATACATGACTAGGGAGCGGTATAACAAGAATACTTTCAGATATGCGTTTGCGAGATAGCTAATACCCGTGAGAATGGCACGCGGTTCAGTATGAGGCGGTAAGGTTTAAGCTCAAAAGCGCTTTCAGCTGTCGCCGACATGCCGGTGACACACAACAAATCAAGCTTCACGTTTGCACAATGACAAAACGCAACGTACGCATAACCTGTAGGTTTATAGCGGAAGCTAGGCGAGCACGGGAACAGGAAATGAACAAGAACGCTTCGCAACGCAGCGACGATCGGTACAAAGGAGACAGCGCGTCCCGAACAGGTGCGTCTCGTCAGTGCGAAATACAAATGCAACCGCCGGGAGCGGAGAAAGACTGCTGCGCTGGCGAAGACGCATGAAATATGGCTCGAATGCACGCGAGGGAAAAAAGGCGAGCGAGAAATACGAATACGCAACCACGAGTTCCGGAAACAGCGAGCGAGACGCAACGGAAAGACGGAAGCTCGTCTCAATGAGCAAAGCTAGACGCGTAACGGAAATTCGAGAAAAAGAGTTGTTGGAAGAAAGGAACAAAAGGTGACACGCAGCATCAACGCAAGTCAGATGCTAAGGGAGCGTATACAAAAAAAAAAAAAGAAATACAGAAAGAAAAAGAATGACGCAACTAAGCAAACGAAGTGATGCCCCAAGAAAGAAAGGGTGCAGGGCTCCCAAAACACGCAGCGAAAATGGCTAGAAAGCGGCTCGATCAGGACACGACACAAAGAAACTCGAAAGGCGGGTTACGCTCAGCTATAGGCACACTAGAAAGTATAAATACGGAGACAAGAGGCAACGGTGGCGCAAGGAACTTATGGCGCTCGGGAAAACCTGCCAGGACTGAACGAAAAAGCGACTCGGTGAAGATGCCGAAGAAAAGAAGCGTGCCGGCAAAAGACAGAATGAATACCGCAGCAGCTGTGCAGGAGGCGGCAGACTGTACTCCAGGCGCAGTATGGCGCCGAAGGCACAGTAATAAGCAAGACGCATGCGCAAGCGGCTTTCAAGCGTCCGAGACTCCTGGTGTCACGCGCACGAAATGCACCAGAGTTGCACGAACTCTCAAAGATGGGTGCTTCGCTGCAAATGTCGTCGAAAGACGATAGCCTTCTGCCGGCCGTACTACGCTGCGTGAGATATGGATGCCATCTGGCAGCGCCGTCGGGAAACATGAGCTTGTGCAGAATGCCTGGGCAACTGCCAGGTGGCAGCATCAAATCGTCGGCGGAGGCCTTATTCGTGCATAGCGTCGCATTTTTAGCGCAGCCTAAGAAACACTAGGATCTTAAGAATTACATATCTGTGTATTTTCTGGTAAAGCAACACACTACCTAATACTTACGTATTGACGTTGCGCCTCAGATATGCGTAATATTTGCTTTTTTGATCGACAATGTCCACAAGTATGAACACAGCTACCAGTTCAAGATGGCTGGGCGTTGGGCAAGTGCTTAAACTTTGGCCGGCTGGCTGAATCGTGTGACAGACAAACAAAAAGACATACCAAGATTTCTGCGTTCAAGTATCCCAAGAAAGACTATCGTCTAAAAAAAAAAATCCTGCAGATCCCACGTATTGCGGGAATCGGTGCCATGCGAAGCACCCGTTGAGGAAATTGCCCATGACGAATTGTTTGGTATGCAACCTAGTGTGCGAGGAGGATGAAGGTGTTTGCGCAAAGTGCATGAGCGGGTACGTGTACGCTGAACCTGGGCTCCCAGAATCATGAAGGAAAGAAAGAAAAAAGCTAGGAGAGGGCGTCACGTGACAATCTTGAAGCCTAGTCCTTAAAAAATTCAGAGGAGATAATCATGGGAAACGGGCCCCAGTCACGTGGTAGGCAAGCGGTAGAGTAATGCATGGTAAATCACCACCAAAGGTTACCGCTCCCAAACAAGCATCGAGTAGTCCGGCAGATATTAAGGGGCGTACCTGATAGGCACCGTCCACAGGCGTCAGGGGAGGTTGGCTTGCCAAGGCGTCACGTGACGCCACCTCCTAGCTTTCCTTGCTCCAAAACCAGAATCGTCGACATCGCGACGACTGAATAGATGGATGAATGGATGCACCGACGGACGGACGGACGGAGGGACGAAGAGAGAAAGGGCAGGAGGGAGGGAGAAGCGGCAGGATTGATCGGACGGACGGAGGGATTGAGAGGTGGATGCATGGATCGAGGGAGGGAGGGACGGACAGGCAGTCGGACGGACGGATGGATCAAAGTGAACCGTGAAATGCTGCGCATTTAATAGTTCCTTCATTTTTCATCAAGAAGATGAGGGAGGCTAGAAGAAAAAGCTGATAAGCAGCTTGACTAGCTCTGGGGCCCCAATCCATAAACGTCCTCCACCTTGCGGGATGGGATTCCGCCACAGAAATGATTCACCACATTCGGTATTGCAGGCTAGAGTTGTCGATGAATTGGCACTCGGCCTGCGGATGGTTAGCCACATTAAACGACAGGGCGTTGCAGAGGAAAGGTGTTGGTCTGGTGTTCCAACCCTGGAGCAGGTGAGCTAGAGTGAGCACTACATGCACACGAGAGGATGCACAGCTGGACTACAATATGTCCTCCTTTCTTTTCTCTACGCTCTTCTCCCCCCCCTCTCTCCCACCTCCTTCCAAGTCTGACTTATATGTATCGCTATCCGTCTCTCTCTGAGGCTAGTGATTACAAAAAAAAAAAAAGAAGAAGAAGACAAGTGCACTAACGCACGGATAGCCGGCAGACAACATCCTCAGCGGTTGCATGTCGGAGCACCGGTGCGCCAAGCAGCCGCCTTCATCGATTCACATCCCTCGCCAGCGCACAGTGCACAGGGTAGCCAGCCGGTCTCAGCACTGGCTAACCTCCCTGTCTTTCCTCCCTCCTTTCTCCTCCTCCTCCTCCTCCTCGCCAGCGCAATCATAATAAAGCGCTCTGAGAATGTAGCTGCTGCTCCGACGTGAAACGACTGCTCACAAACGTGGCAGCCGAGTTATCGCGCGCAGAGCCCGCGTCAAGGCCTCGCCTCTTTACCATATTCGTTACAAGCTAAAGCACTTTAACGTGAAAGCGCTGAACGTGGCACGTCAAGCGAAAAATCCTGGAAGCGCCGTTACCGGCCGATGGCAAAAAACTCGCTTGACCAAGCGACGACGTCATCAAAAACAAAAACATGACGTGCTTGATGACGTCATGACATGACGCTGCGTTACGACGTCATGTCACACGATATGGACACCGCTATAGTCGTCACACACAGACACACCGCGCTTTCAAGAGAACTGGGTCGTCAACAGAATTTAACGTCGTTGCAAATGCGCGTCGCTATGCTACGAAGAAGGCGCACGACCGAATATTTCTGCTCTTCTACAAACATCACGCACACAGGGTGTCGTCAAAAGACATTCGTCAGGCTTAGGCGGCTTCTGGGTGCACCTATACTTTCGATTATGAAACTTTGATTAATGCCATCGTCTTGCGTCATGGAGGAGCTCTCAGAATCAAATGTCGAAACCTATTTTTTTTCCCATAATATGAAGTTATCGCTTGGGTTGCATCACATCGGCTTCGCAGTGTCCTGCTACCGTCTTACGCAGCGATTTTCGTTAGTGTTGACCTCTGCGTTACAGTGTTAGGGGGCGAGAGGCAAATGAGAGAAAGGCAGGGAGGTCAGACTGAATTAAAATTTCCGGCTTGCATGCCCTATACTAGGCAAGGGAAAAGGGAAATAAGGACGCAAGGAAAAGAGTAGGTAATAAAAACCGTGCAAGAAAAAAAAATGGGGGGGGGGGGGTGAGAGGGGAGGGGAAGGAACCAGCATTATATTCTTTCCAATAGGCCACTGCCACGTAAGAAAGTCAAGAAGTCCTCGACCGACTTCCGGCGCGACGACAGTTCAGGAAAGCATTCTAAGATTCCTTATTCCGAAAGTGGCCTATCCTGTTAGACTTTCGAAAAACTTGTCCCCCGCCTACATACGTCAGACTTTGCCAAAGCGAGGAGCTAGGCATACTGTGATGCAATTAATCAGCACACCTTTCTCGCCTCCTTGCTTTCTGTTTGCATATCATCATCACCATCATCACGACGTCTAGACTCACCGCGGGACAAAGGCCTCTTCTATAGTTCTCCAATTAATCCTCTCTATATGTATGATATACGAGCGAATTGGGAGAACCAAAGCAACAAAAATAAAAAGAAAAAAAAGGAAACAAACCAGACCAACCAGAGAGGATAGTTAGGCAAATGGTAAGCACATAGATTGTATGAAGAAGCCTAAACGCAATAAAAGCTAAGTACACTTCATTGCGCCTCAGGATTCTCAGCGTCTTTTCGGTGTTTTAGAAATAGCTTCCTCGAAAGGCTTTCAGTATTCAAACTCCCAAATCCAATTCATTAGCATGCCATTTTCACGTCGATAGTACGTCAGTCCGATAGCGTCTCCTAACTTCGTGCATTCTTTTCCCAATCCCCTCCGTCCTCACCACCGCCACCAGCCTGACCTTCGTAAGAAATTCAATTGTAAAACACACACACACACACACACACACACACACACACACACACACACACACACACACACACACACACACACACACACACACACACACACACACACACACACACACACACACAAGACTGCAATTGACGACAAATGATTAACTTGCTGTGTGTATTGACCATTCGGGATTTACTGTTAATGTGCACGAGGAAACGGCAACAAAATTTGCATTCTGGGACTATTAATGTGCACGTAAATAGCTCAAAGTGCGACTACAGTGACGATGGCAGAGCGAACGCGACGCTAAGAAGCGCACGAAATCTGGGCGGGATGTGTCAATCGGAGAACGAGAAATCTGCAAAATATTACGGCGATAATCTTTCATGGTTACTGCGAAGCTGCAGCACATCACACGCCAGCACTCTACACTTCTATCACCCTCTCCACCCCCCTTGATAATTAAGGAAATGCCGGTTTTCTTACAAGCACACAAGTGCTTATGAAATGATAACAACGCAATGCTCTGACAAAAGTCATCACTAACCCAAAAGCGAAGCGAAGTGAATGAACAGAAGTGACAGGTTAAAGTCCCCCGGAATCCGAGAACATGGTGCAAAAGGCAGCCATCATGGGTTTCCCTTATAATATGAACTCAAATCTGACTAAACGGGCAACAAATGCGAATGCAATCGAAAGACGTGATTCGAATTACGTACCGCCCAGCCTGAAGTTTGAACTTCGCCCCCAAGCCTAATACCTCGTTCATTAAATCAATTCCCTTCGGCACCTTATAGTACTCGGTTTTCGTCAGCATACTCCTTCCCCCGTACCCGTCAGAATAATGTCTCTCTCTCTCTCCTCCCCCCCTTCCCCCCTTCGCAACCAATACCGTCGCTCTGCCATCCGTTGTGCTCGAACTGAATGCCCCGGAGCGCCGAAGGCTAGGAAACCAAAGCTAAGCACCACCACAAAGCCAAAAAGCTTTCAAAAAGACAAAAAAAAAAAATCGAAACTGCGTGCACGAAACTACGCACGTTAAAGAAAGAAGGGGAATAAAGCTCTCTTAGAAAAGGAGCGCGCCAGCAGGAGCGGAGAAAGGAGAGGCAGTTTTAAATCCATCTGCGGCTTTTCAACGCTCCCATATAACGTCTCCTTGGAAGACGCGCGCACCAGCCGAAGTGGGGCGGAAAAAAAGTTTCGCTCATTTTATTTTTACTTTTTGCTCAGACACGGAGCGAACAAAAGGAGGCAAGGAAGGCTTCTGCATACGCACGCGCAAGGTTCCCTTCGTGGCCTTAGCCGTCGCCGCCGACGACGACGACTACGACAGACAGACGGGAAAGCGAACTTTTCAATTTTAGGGCATAGCCGAAGGAAACAATAACCGCCAACGCTCGGCGCGGCTCGATGGTAACAAAGGTACTGGAGCGAAAATTCAAACAATTACGAACGTTCGGGCGAAAAAAAGAAAAGGCCGACACTGAACCTCGTGTACATAACGTACCTGGACCACAAAACGCAAAGAAGGGAATGAAACGAAACAATAAGAAATGCTCGTGCATACAGCTAGAAATAAAGCGACGTTAAACAATATATAAAAAAAAGGCAGGACGGGTATCGAACAATACGTTTTCGACAGGAAAACCGAAACGAAGAGTAAAGACAAATATGGGGATAGGCGGGAGAGTTTCGGAACAACCACTCTTCCCAACTTTTTTTTACCTCTAGAATAAATGCAAAACCTTAAAAAGGAAAAGAAGAAAATATAGGAAATACAAGGCTGGCACACTACTACATGGATACGGAAAGAGAGCGAGAGAGGAAGAGGGAAGAAAAAGGAAAGAAGAGTCTTCTCAAGTCCGCCACACGAGCTGCGACGTCAGAAGAAAAGGCAGCTCGAAATAATAAATAAAAAGGGACAGAACAAATACTAATAATAATAAGTAGTAAGTATAACTGAGACGACGGGCCGCATTTCGCGGGTTACTTTTCTTTTTTTCCCCTCTGCAGGGTGCAGCGATACGTAACGTTTTCCACCTGCTGCGCGCGCACGCTTTCCCCACCGCTTCCCCAGCGAGTTTCCCCAACTCCTTTCTTTTTACTGTACGGCATCCTTCAAGCATACAGCTTTCTTGCTTTTTTTTTCTCTCTCTCTCTACATTCCTCGAGACTCTCTTGTTTTTGTTTGTTTCTGCAGTTGCTTTCAGCTTTCTTTTGTTTCCCATGATATGGCTTTCACCCTCTTATTTCCTGCGCGGTCGGCCAGGCATTGAAAAGCCACTTTCCACTGTCTTACAGAGAAAGCGAACGCTTCTGAGATGTATTCTCGGCGGGCAGACGTAAGAAAAATAGGCGCCAGTTCGCTTTACCTCTCGCTTTATTTTGTTTCTTTGCAGACCATCGTGCTGCTAGACCGCGCCTTTCAGCATCCAACTCGGTTTTCATTTCTCATGCAACGCAATTTTCTTTCTTTGTTCGCCGCCCTTTTATCTTTCCCGAGGAAAGCGATGATCCAGTCTTCGGTTTCAACGCCGGCGCAGCAGAAGGCGTCCGCGCGGCGCTGCCTCGGACATGCACCGCCCCGAGAATCAGCGCGCAGGGATTTCGCGGCCCACCCGCCCACGATTTCGTTCTCTCTCTCTCTCTCTCTCTCTCTCTCTTCTTCTTTTTTTTCTATTTTGAAAGAGAAAGAGGGCGCTATACTAATGTCAGGGTGCGAAATCACACACTCCAGCAGGACCAAGGACATTGAAACACTGCGAAATTGGACTCTTTCTAAGGTCGTAAACTATACAGCGCTTATAATGCATGAGTGCGAGTGAACGTTCATGCGTGCAATGAAATGGAGCCGCGGGTTCGCAGGAGAGGAATCCCTCGGATCAAAGAGGGCGCAAAATTATTCAGTGACTCGCAAGGGTGTCAGAGACACCTTGAAAGTCAAGGTGAGGTTTTCGAGGTGTATACGTGTATGAATCTGACCTATGTGTGAAACCTGCACACCAGGTTTCACCCACACATGAAAGTCAGGGAGGCCACTCCAGCTCCCGCTCTCTCTTACCCCCCACACACACACACGGGTAACATCGTGGATTCTGACGCTGGTGCGAGGGAAGGACAGCCTGAAACACTGTTTTAGAACAAACTAACAACGTGACCTCAACGGACCTGTGGAAAAATCACGCCTACGATCATTTCACTACAAAGCTTTGAAGCAGGCTGTTTTTCATAATGAACATCCACGAGGTCTCAAAGCGACACACGGAATTTAGAAGGATGCCGAATGCCACAGCGCAAGAAGACAAAAGCCCAAAACGAGCGTTATATGAATGCGGGACATGGCGTTCTTAGGGTCGTAACGCAAAGACCACAACTCGTATGCCCCAAGCATTCAAGATGATCAAGGATAATTATAAGGCTTCACCAGATGTGAGATAACCTTCAACCATAGTTTTGAAGCTAGTGAGTTTGCAGTGATCAATGTACTACAATTCTTATAAAAGAAGCGCCACACCTTCGCAGCACGCAGCTACTGAAACTACCGTGCAGCTGCGTGCGAGAAATGCGCGCAATTTAAGGCGTCTTTACGCGTCACAACGCGGGGAACAAGTCATACTCTTGACAGACGGCACAATCGTGTTATAAGAACTTCAAGTATATTGCATTCAAACAAGGTAAGCACAAAAGGATTACTACACGTTTTGCGATCACACACTTGGTAAACATTATCAGTACGTGCTTTCGTTGACGCCCCTTCTCCTACTTGTTTTAGAAGTGCAGCGAATTGATGCTGCTGAAGCAGCGCACCGCAACAATAGACAAGTTGCTTATCTGTGTGCCTGTGTTTATGTGCCGCCCGTCTGCGTCTTCGTGCTTCATAACACAGGACAAGTTCGCGCACACACAAAAAGGACTTAAATAAGAACTCCAGTTGACTGAGAATTTTGGTGCTGGGGCACCAAAGTGTTATAGGGCGCCGTGTTCCTGTGTTCCCTTGCTGTAACCATGGGCCACGGGGAGAGCACAGAAGAACGCAAGTACGTGCGTAGGCAAAGCCGCTCGGACACCTCTCTGCTCCCTGTTCGTAGGAGTTCAAGAGTCAACGACAAAAAATGCAGCAAACCCTTATTGTTGTCCCGCCTTCTTTGTCGTTACCCTTTGTGCTGTACCAGGCCGTAACTCTTACCGTTTTCTAATTTCCACTTTCCGCGTCCACAGTCCAGGGTGACATACCTGAAAAGCATGTTACCCTCCCCTCTTGTCACCTTATACTCTCCCCACTCAAAATGTCCTATGTAAGCTGAGCAAGATCCCACACTTAACTTGCCTTAACACTTACCCCTCACATATACAGGCAAGTGTAACAGCAGGCAGCGCTACCATTCCTGAACATGCGCACGCAAGTTTTGTGCCTTCTTTCCTTTTCGAATCAGTGGTTTCCTTCAGTTAATAGTCAGCGTTCGTGTTGTGTACTCTTGTTTCCGTGTCCGCACGCCTTTCTTTTGCACAGTGTATTCTTACAACCTCGCTCACCTTTCTGTCGTTCTAAGCTGGATCCCGAGTTTGCCCTTGTGACGGGTAACCAACCGATGGCTCTATTTCACCCGCTTTATACTGCCAAATTTTGCTCTTTCAACCTCTCTCACGGGGCTCTATCGAGTTCACTCAAGACGTCAAAAGAGCGAGAATCGATAGTGCGTACTTTCAGTAGCCATTCGACGCGCACGCCATCGCTACAAACCCCAGTCTTTAGCACTTATCCGGATACGGCAGATCGAGCACACTCAGCGCTGTGTGATCATGGCGACCGATCTGCTGCCGAAGGACGCCCGTATCATCACCTCCTCGACAAACTATGTGCGAGCGAATAATTAGGGCAGTACCCGCGCCGGCGCACACTACAAACCCCACTATACCATCTTTTTTCATTTCCCTATATTTGCCTTCTTTGTCTGCACTCTCAATTATGCGATCGCTGGCGAACCCCGTCGGCAGCTGAGCAGCAACGACTCCCGAACGAAGAGCTTGTCGGCGAGTCTCTTACCGGAAGAGCGAGCGAGAGAGAATAAACACATAACAGAGGGGAAAAAATGAAAATAAATAGAAAAAGAAAGGGGGGGGGGGGGAGGGGATAACGCAGCGACGAAGTCAACAGCAACAAAAAACAAAGATAGAAAAGAAACAGCCAGGCAGCGAGGTGAGTGAAAGCGCCGGTGCTGTCGGGAAAGCTGCTCGCTCTTTTGCTCGCTCTTCATAACCTCGCAGTTACGCGGCGCTAACGACGCGTGCCTCGGCGCCATTTTCTTTACGACCGACGCAGGGCTCTCGTTAATTGCGTCGCGGCCGTCTCCCCTCACGCTCAGGTGCGGCGGGAAAACGTATAAAGGAGTAAAGGAAGGAGGGTGGCCAGAACGGGAAGCAGAAGGTGGATCGATCAAACGCACAAACAACGCCGCGCGGCCAGCAAGGCGAAGCAAGCTACAAGCAACTCCCGCGACGGCAAGAGCAAACAAGCTGCTGTGCCGCTGCTGTATGTGCGGGATGGAAGCAGCTCGAGCGAGAATTCGATAGCGCGCTCTTCCGCGAGGAGAAAAGAAGCGCAGGAAAGCGAGACGAGGCGCGTGCGCGCGAAAGAAAGAAAACGAAAAAGAAAGCGGGCATTTCAGGTCTTCGGCAGAGACCCTGGGAACACGTTACAGGGCTCAGCTTCAAACCAGAGTCACGGCCTCCCTGTAAAGAGTTCGGCCCTGTCCGAGCAAAGAGAAAAATGCGAAAGTTTGCGCGCGGCGAGGAAACTCCTCAAAGAGAAACGCTTTAAGAAAAGGAGCAACCTTCAAAGGCAGCGAAGCGTCGCCAGAAAAGCCAAAGACGGTTGTGGGGGCCAGATGAAGTAGCCGAGTTGCTAGGTTGAAGTGGACGAGTGTCTCCCTACTTAACGAACAAAGTGAACCTCGAACAGAGCGTGTAGCACGAGTGTTATGTTCCCCCATATTATATATACTGCACCAGGGTTTTAAGAAATGCCAGGAGACCTAGAAAAACTGGCTCAGGAATTAAAAGTGGACGAAAAGCCTGCCTCCCACCGAAGGTAGGTTTGTTTTTTCGTCAACTTCAATTCCTTTCTAATTACTCTAAAACTACAATAGCACAATTAGAAACTTGAATAACTTCCTCTATGCTTTCCTACGCTTCAATGTTTGTTGGTTCATTAAGTTGTTTCTAACAAATAAACGAGTCCTTGAGCGCTTCCCTTTCGTTATATATATATTTATATACCTTTGTGTGTCTGTGCTAAGTGTGCACAAATACAAGAGCGTCAGTTGGGTAAAAGTGTAGAAGCAGTACGCGGGCGTAAGATTCACAAGCGATCATTTTTCATATGGCTTCAGGACGACAGTGCCAAAGAAACTATAAGAAAAGCAAGAGGTGACAAAGGCTTTTCGGAAGAAATAGCGCCCACTTTTCCTGCGCAGTGTGGTTTTGTGGAACAGCACAAAAAGGCGGACAAGAAATACACGCACTTCTCTTCTTGTGGAAGAGAGACAGCGAGAAACGAAAGAATTAGCGGTGGCAAAGTTTTCACTAAACAAGCACTATCAATCAATCAATCAATCAATCAATCAATCAATCAATCAATCAATCAATCAATCGAAATATATATCGGAGTACTGCTTTGAGGTAAACCGGTTCGTTTTTTTTATATATATAGTGTACGAATGCGACGTATTCCGTTAAATTGCCACGAAGTGTCTGTAACAGCGGATAAGTTAGCGGCGCGCACTTGAAAAAAAAAAAGGGGGGGGGGGGGGGGGGGTGAATGCGCGTCTTTTTCCGGTTCCTTGACGTGTGCCGAGTCAGCAAAACGAACGAAAGTAGAACAACTACAGCGTCAAAGCTCCGTATTTCTCAGTCGAAAAACAGTGACGCAAAAAAAAAATAATAATAATCTACCTCCGCGGACGTTTAAATTCCGTCGGTGACACCCGTGCACTTAAGAAACGCGGAGGGAAGAAAACTGTTCTGACAGCGCTAATCGGCCAATTTATCTTGGTCAAAACGGCGCTCCTTTGCTAGCGTTCGAGAAACAGCCTCCCCCAGCACCCTTGTTTCTTTGTTTTTTTTTTTATTATTCCCTATTCTGCCTATTTAGGCCATCCCAGATGTCAGTCCAACAGGCAATTACAGGACGCTCTGAATTTAGACCTCGAAATTTTCTTTCTTTTTTTTTCCCCTCTTTAATGTTGCGTCCGCAACGGCGGGCTTGCTATGATAGCGCGTAAACAAAGCCGTTCAAGGGGGAGGGGGAGAAAAGACTGCTTGCGGATGCTCCTTTTGATTTCATCTACTTATTTACCACGTTTTTTTTTTTTTTACTTGCGACTATCGATAGTGCTTGCGCTGCTGAATTAGAGGGGAGGGGGGAACCGCTAATGGCAGCGTGAACACGCGACAGAACAGAAAAAAAAAAAGGCATACCAATAAAAGGTAAGAAAATAAAAGACGGCCTTTCCGGTCTTTTCATGGCAGCACAAAAGACTGAGAAGGATTCAAATCCACCCACGACCTCGCAACTTGCGATGCAAACAGATATTCATAATGCGAAGCGCGAAAGCAGGTCTCAGCAAACAAAGAAGAAGCAAGAGAAACTTACCGTGGGCGTATTCTGGAGAAGGAAGACTACCATTGAAGGAAATAATGCTGTCTTCCTTTTTCCTTTTTCTAAGGAGCTTCTAAGAGCCAAACTTTCGCACTACGATCACAGCAGTGCAGCGTGAGCGCGTGTTTCCAAGTGTCGCGCGACTTGGTAAGAAAGCACAATGACAGTAAAAAATGAAATACGTTTTGTCACCCCATCAAGTATAAGGGACGTCGAGTTCGAATTACTCATCCGCTGACCTGTCCGGGCCAGCAGAAGAGCGCTACGGAGAATGTTCGCTCAGGCCGACTGCCTTCCGATTTTTCTTTTTTTTTCTCTTCCATCACTGAACACAGGGTCAGCCAAACGAGCGGTTTGTCATTCTCGTAATAATTTCTGGGGATTTACGTGCCAACACGGCGACATGATTTTGAGGCACGGCGTAGTAGAAGGGCTCCGGAAATTTTGACCACCTGGCCTTCCTTACAACAGAAAGGCCTATATTCCACAGCCTTCGTCGTCTATCTGAGCAGCTGCATGTTTTCCGTTTGCAGGTATATTGCTGTAGTGAACTAACTAGATTTATTACTAGACATGTTGACAGATCTACAACTCGTGAGGACTGTTGTCCGAACTTAGACAAGTCCACTTGTCGAAACGTTCGCTCTAGCGACATTCCAGTTTCCCGTCGTTTTCAACGATCTCTAAATGTATTACTACACGCATTACGTGCGTTACTGGAAGCATTATAGCAGCAATTCACAGACCACACTGGGTATACAACTGCTACGTGCGCCAGCTGTTGGGGGCAATCGCAGACACGTGGTCGAATTGATGTCGACAGGTCAAGGCGGTGGCCGATTTGTGAAACGTGCCGACGTCAGGACGGAACACTAGCGCGTTCGGCAAGTGCAGCGTCCGCATCAACTTGTCGTACACCTCGCATACATTCTGAATATGACGCACGCCGCCATGCCAAGAATACGTGACCCGGGCTCAGAAACCTCCCGGTGCAAACCTCAGCGACTAGCTGTGATGTCAATACGCAATCTCTAATGAAGTGGTACTCTTCGTATTTATCTTTTTTTCGCTTAAAACCCCGTTGCCTTGAGAAGGGTACGAGCGGAATGCGCGCCTGGTTGATTCCCCTTTCCTTTTCTTTCTCGCTCTCTCTGAAATGCCGCTCGGTAACTTCCACTCGTGGTGATGTTATGCCTTCGCACCTGTACGTGATAGCGAGTGCGGTCACTGGTTACAGGTTCGCAAGAGTACTCGCTGACGTACCGACTAGGAGGTCGATTTGACGCTGCATCAGTTCCACGCAAACAAGAACGGCGCACTCACCCCTGGAACGCAGGTCCTTGTCGGCCATGTCTTCCGACTTGGCCGTCTGGTAGTCCACGGCAGTCTGAAGCTTCTTTAGCGACGCTCCTTGCTGCTCATGTTCCAGCAGATATTTCTGTCGGTAGAGGGCGAGAAAGAAACAAGAAAAACATCACGTGAGGGCGGCGCGACTCGTATGTAAAGGAATGACACTACAAAGCATTACGCGTATAGTTGTGTACGCAGTCGGCCACGGAGGACTCGCTAGAGCAAAACATGTGCGAGAAAAGCTTCATTTATAGTGATGATTTTATAATGACCATCTAGCACAGAGCCTCAAATACTAAACTTTAGTTAGCAAGAGGCGACGTAGCAACGAAAGCAGTGGTCCGTTACGTTTAGGGCACCGTGCCTCAACGAAACCATGTCGTTAGTAGCACGTGCTGTTGTACCATTGGAGCAGATAAAGTAGCAAGTTACGAACAAGATTTACATTTCCCATGAGACAAGCGCGTCTCGCGTCGCAAACATATTTGGCAAATTGTACGTGACAACAACCCTTTTACCAGCTGTAAGAAGCATAGAGTGGTGGGCAAGAACATGCCCAATACAAGCAGGCACACCTTTGCATCATACCAATTCTTTTACACTGACTACGAGATTGTTTCACAAGAAAGTTCGGTACGTAACGTAACATACGTTGAACACAGTCGTGCGCCTGAAAGCATACAAAAAGGCTATCTGCACTCAGTTACACTTCTATGAGACATAATCCAAAAAGAGCAATCGCGAGATGACGGACATGGCAAAAAGAACAACGCGACATTTTCGATCTACGGGCGCCACATGGTTAGATCATTAGTGAGTGAGTAGTTAGGCAGGCGGCCACTGCACGACTCAAGAGAAACGAGGCGCAAAGACAAAAACAAGCAAGTCAGGTGTAGCCGGTCGGCTAACACCATAGCCCTTCGGCGTTAGAAAGACATGCTATACAAGAAACACAGCAACGACTGTGAACACAAAAGCCACGCCAAACGTCAAACCACGAGAAATGAAGCAGGAAGAATACACAGTAAGCGACGAGCAGAAGCAATCACGGTACAGAAATACAAAGTCCACCGTGTGTATGCGAGCGCGTGTGCGTGCGTGTGTGTCTGTTGAGGGAGAGTGTGAGTGAGTGAGTGAGAGAAAACGAAAAGGAGAACAAAGCGCCACCCTGCAATCAGAAAACAAAAAAAGAAAAGCTTTCCGTGCTTTTTTGTTGTTTTCTTTCCCACATCTAGTAATGCATATGTACTCAACAACGTAAACGCTGTTAGTTTCAGGCGCTCTTTACACGTTCTAAGGCTCACTAAAAACATGGCAAGTGATGTGTTTTCTGTAAGAGAACTTTGTTAACGTGCGCTAATATCACGTTTTTCTTCCTGGTGTCTTTAGCATAACGTGCGTATATTCGACACGAGACAAAAACGCTGGCGCTCTGGAAACAAAACAGATAAACAAAAGCAACCGTTCTCTAATGTTCTTGCTTAACACGGTTAGAGTTAGCTCCATTAGCTAACTAAGCCCAACAGGATACCCGCGAAAGCGCAGCCTGTCTTTTCATTGCAGCAAAGCGCCGGGACAACCAACCAAAGTGGGCGTCGCACAAAAGCAGCAACGGCCACACAGCACAGCGCAAAGCTCGGCTAGGCCAGCTTAGTCGAGCCATTCAGCGCGCCTCACCTTGACAGCGCCGCATTCGCGAGGCACACGCAAGATCGATAGGCCTGTCATCGTTCCACGCGTTGCCTTCTCATCGCAATGCAGCAGGCACTGCTGCCACACCAAACTATACGGGGCTCCGGCTCAGCGGCGCCGCCAACCAGGGCCAAACCAGTGCCCTAACGCAATGCTCGACAACGCGGTGGGCGTGCGGCGCAATGGACGTCCGCGGGAGCCCGATGTCTGATTGCGTAACCACGCGCACGTCGCACGACACGCCCCTCTCTTCACGGTCTGCACCGGTTTAATTAAACGAGCGCCCTTGTGCCTGGGGGCGTCAACTGCCCGACTCACATTCAGGGCCGCAAATTGAGTGGTAAACGAGTCGAACAGCACGTATAAGGAACAAAAGAAAGCCTAGTCACAGGTGATGCTGTACAACGGGAATAGACGTTAATTGTTGTTGTGCCTATGTTACGAGGGAGAGACAGAGACATAGCGCTGATCGTCAGCATGACAGCAACAACTCCTTCGCCTATAACCAGGGCAGTGGGCCAATAAATAATTGATTGATTTCTGGGGTTTTACGTCCCAAAACCACGACACGATTATGAGAAACGCCGTTGCGGAGGGCTCCGGAAATTTCGACCATCTGAGCTTTTAAACGTGCACTGACATCGCACAGCACACGGGCCTCAACATTTCGCCTCCATCAAAATGCAGCCGCCGCAGTCGGGAATCTATCCAACGACCTTCGGGGGCCAGTAATAAATCAAGTGACTGTTAAGCGTCCGCTAATCATTTTAAAGCGAGCAAAACTTTACCTACCGCTGCAAGAAGTAGAACACAACCTTCCCGTAACCTGCGTCCGTTCCACCGAGTCACCAGCCTCAAAATAGCGCTGTGACCGAAGTTATCAAGAGTGAATGCGCAAAAAAAAAAAAAAAGAGAGAGAGAGAGTGAATGAAAAGAAAGTAAAAGCGCATATAAAACGCACGAATGAATAATTAATATACTATACAATAACTATTCATAACCTGCGGCATTTTACGTGTCAGAACCACGACATGATTACGAAGGACTCCGTGCTGGGACACTTCGGGTTAATTTCGAACGCCGGGGGTTCTCTAACGTGCACATAAATCGAAGTACACGGGTGGCCTTGCACTTCGGCCCTATCGAAATGCGGCCGGGAATCGAACACGTGTCGTAGAGCATAGCAGCGCGATACGGGATAGTAACTGCGGCTCCGAGAACCGTGCGCGTGTAGCATATAATTCGAGCTTAACAATAGTCTCTGGGGTCTTACGTCCCAAACCCACGATATGATTATGAGAGACGCCGTAATGGAGGGCTTCGGAAATTTAGACCACCTGGGGTTCTTTAACGTGCGTAACGTGCAGTACACGTTGCGACTCCAGCAATTATTATTAAATTACCTTGCGGAAAAAAAATTGTACGCAGCTTCCGCTAGGTCGCGCAAGGCCAGATCAGAGCGAAGCTGGCCGATAGTTTTGAAACAGGTCAGCACGCGATAGTAATGTGACATTTTGTCGGGAACATGTCACGTGATAGCCATCTGATATGTTTGGCGGGATCATGTCACCTTACGGTTATGTGATAGTTTTGCGGGAATGTGTCACGCGATAGTCATGTGATATTTCGGCGGGAACATGTCCCGCGACATTGCGTAACGTAATTTTGGCGGGATCATGTCGCGTAACATCACCATCATCTTCTTTCTCATCTTCATAATTATCATCTTTTTCTCCTTCGTCTTGATCATCATCATCATCACCATCGTCGTCTTGTTCTTCATCTTCATCATCTTCAGCTTCTTCCGGTCACGTGTCGTTGTGACGTCATGTTACGTGATGTAGCATGTCATGTCGAGGCCATACAGAGTTATGCATGTAGATGTAGGATCCCTTGGTTACTAGACAAGGTCATCTCAAGGTCACATTTCTTGACAGGACAAAGTATGGCTAGCCTAAACAGCTTACGCTATTAATAGTAGTGTCTTACACTCCCACGTGACTTAAGAAGCTGATGCTCCCCTGTGCTGTGGAAAGGGGCGGCCGGCACCCAATGGCTGTCGGACACCTAAGCCAGCAATTGCAATTTTTGTTACTATTGAAGTCGTAATAACCACCATAATCATCACATGACAACCAGGAGTCAACTCCGTAAGACTTGAAATCTTGAAAGGACAGAACAAAAAGACAGAACAAAAGGAAATCTTGCTAACATATCAGGAAAGCTCCCAGAACGTGTATCAGTTTATTTTCTTGTGTATACGAAATCACGCCAAAAAGACAACTGTGCCCTCGGCTGCATTGCCAGTTATGGGTCCGCTTAAGTTCACCAAGAGATAGCCTTGAAACACCGGTTAACAGGTAACGTGAATTGCACAATTTCCCTTATCCGCGCAGACGTTAAAAATTTACATACCGGCGTATATCACTGGCCGAGGAACGCCAGCATGCGCTACATGTGATCTTATTATCGTTAATCATGACGTAAACGGCAATCATGTGAGGTTGCTATATCACGAACTATCAGTCCTGTTAGTCACACATTCGTACACTTTAATGTCAATATTCGCACATAAACCTAATGGACGAGATGCGTAATCAGAGGTTCTGGCAAACCCACCGGAGAGAAAACGTCGACGGGTCACCTTGCGCAGCGCAAGAGCCGCGTAAAGATTTCGCCTCATAAACGCGTCCAAACTAAAACCATTCGAACCACCTACGTGTGCTTGACGTTACTGTCGAACAGTACCTGCGGGCTCTTATACATCTAACAGGGCGCTGAGCTTGCAAATAAAGCTTTCCCCATATTTCCCGTCAAGCTGACTTCATGCACGCCCTTTTCAACCAACAAACATGGTTAAAAGATTAAAAGACTAATTCTTGTTTCATTCCAAGTGTGAGAGAAACACGTCATAAAAATTAAAGAAAAAAATGTGCCTGTTGAACGTATACGTGCCCCGGTCGAAAGAGTTACACCCAATAAATTCAAATTACTCCATCCGCTTAGTGACTTTCACGTTCGCAAATTGAACAGCCCGGTATGACCAAGAACAGCGCCCACTGTACGCGGGGCTGTGTGTATCTAATTGCCATAAGTCAGCCGCGCGTAATTAGATGCCGCGCGGACCGTGTACGCGCGTTCCGCCACAGCGCTGGAATCCCGCGCGCGTCGTACGCCCGTTTTTCTCGCGTCCGCGGGACGCGAAGGGAAAAATAAAGGGGAAAGAACGTCGCCTGAGGGGAATTAGGAATCCCCCTTCGCTCCACCTTCATTCCCAAGAATAGGGAAGAGTGGATACGGTGAAGAAGGCGGGAGCACAGATATTCGTATATTGTCCCTTACCGAGAGGAACAAAGGGAATGTAGGGAAGGGGCAATTAAACGGTACAGAAAACCTAGCATTCCTTACGCTAGAGCAAAAGGGAAGTTGATAGGAAAGATTTAATATATGGGGATGAGAGGTGCCCGAGTATAAGTGGAGAACGCTGAACGTGAGACATCGAGGGATAAATTTCCGAGTTTACGCAGAAAGAGACGCAGTCTCCTTGCCTTAGGGAAACGAAGGGACTGCTCGGATGGCGAGGAAACTTATGGGAAGTGACTGAAAGTCCAACGCGGATCCCGACTCGCAGCCTGAGTTTCCGGGACCAAGCGAAGGCTACAAATTACACGACCGTACATTGGACCGTCCGCGGGCCAGAAATTTACGGCGCCGCGATTAGTAACGGGCTGGGACAGAACGCCCGAGGGCCATCCATTACTGCGAGGGGCCTCAGCGGCGAATTTCGCGCCACCGCTCATCAGTTTTAGCAATGCAAGAATTTAAACGAGAGCTATAAGAAGTTCACTTCGGGCTACAGTAAACAGAGCTATCAATCCATACTTTCAAAGCTTGGTTGAAACCCATTTTGCCTTACACGTGATTTCGCAAGAATGCAATTAAAAATCACCAAATGTCCAATAAGAAAATTTCGTCGAGCTGAGAAAAATACGCCGCGTTGCTTGAGTAGAATGCTGGGCCGGTCGTATTCGGAAAATCGATAAAAACAACAAAACAATTAATTGCTCATGTGAGAAAACTTCTGCCGCTCCTGATACAGAGATGCTACTACCGAAGGCAGCCGACCAATAGCAAAAATAAGAAATAAAAGCTACGTCAATAAGGACTAGTTCCATCGTTAAGTTGTTCACAACACTGAGCTAAGAAAGATGTCAGAGAAGAGCGCAGACGTCGAATAAACTGCACAACGTAATTGATTATCATATTATGTATTGTACTTTTTATAATGACGCAGATCAAACAATGGCACCACCGAGAATATGGCAACCAGTGGCATCTTAGCTTGCGCTTCAATGCAAACGTAACGCGGTAAAACGCATCAGAATAAACTGACTTCAATACAATAAAATGTCCTATAGCTCAGTGGCTTATACGTTGCTTTTGACAAAGGATCGTAGTTTCTGCCAGCGAGGCTGTAACGCGCGGATCTAACTTTGGAAGCGCTATGTGTGTATGTGATGATTAAAGCTATGTCAATGCGCATGCATCCACGCACTAATTCTTAACAGAAGACATCAATGTACGCTCATGAACACGCAATGTAATCGTGCCTCTCCCGGAAGTTGCACAAAGAAGCGCAAAGTTAGGCTACGGAGTCATCTTCAAACTACGCCATATATCCATTCGGGCAGAATTACAAGTTAGGCGAAGGCGCTTCAAATCGCATTACGCGCGCGACATCCTCAACCAAATACGCGCACAAAACTATTCAGAATACGGCCATACGCGACTACACCAGCGACGGCAGCGATGACAACACAAAAAGAGAGAGAGAGAAATAAAGAAAAGAAAAAGGACAAGCTAAAGCCCCTTTTGTACTATCTTTGGCGAGAACGACGACATTCGCGATTCTCCCGCAGAAATGCGTCGTGGGAGAAGGGGTTTACGCAGGCACTTTACACGAGAAAACGACAGAGAATGGGCTGGAAGGACCAGTCGGCAAAAAAAAAAAAAAGTGAGAAAGTCGAATTCAAAGGGGCAGGAAGGACCAACGAATTTCTTATAACGTCTTGAGAGAAATCTAATGCACTTCGCGCCAAGCCGCCGAAGAATTACTGACCTTTCGTCGTCGTCGTCGACCGAGCCGCAATAAAATAAAATAAAAAAAGAAGGGAGGAGGGGGGGGGGGGGCGCACCCTACACGATTTCCATTAGCAGACGCCGAAAATGGTTCGACACGGATTTGAAAAGAAACGGGAGAAGACCCACGCGTGCGGGCCTCCGGGAATCGTAATGACAATCATAATAATCACGAGGAAAGAAGAGCAGCGTCCCCTTTTAGAGCCGATTATGGCTCAGTCGCGAATTAAAGAGGGAGAAAAGGAAGCAAGAGAAACGAGGGCGAGTGTTTTCGGCGTTTAAAAATACTCCCTTTCTGACGTCATTGTTTCGACCCGACCTCAGTCCCCATTCCTCATAGCTCACTCCGACGTGGTTTTCATTTTTTTTTCTTTTGCCACGTCGTCTGTTTTCGTTTAACGCTGTCCGAATAATAGTGTAAGAAAGAAAAAGAAATCAAATGAAATATGAACGGCAAAAAAACTGCATTCGGTAATCCAGTAAATTTGAACGTGAAAGCATAGATTCCACTGAAAAGGAAGCAGCCCTAACGAGGTGTCTGACAGGCTTCAATAAAAGTTCTGTTGGGCCTAGTTGGTATACGTTTCCCAATATACGAAGGAATTCAGCGCAAACATTCAGGAAGACCTCTGACAAAAGACACGACACACAGGCACAACACGCATGCCAACAAAGATACGAGAAAGAACTTACGATGTGCGACATTTGACCATAAAGGACTACATCGATGTGTGCACTGCATGCGGCAACAAAGGCATTTCTCCCTTCACAAAAGCTGGCTTCGATACTGAAAACAAGTTAATTAGCATCTGACGTGTCAGAACTGCCGAGTGAGTTACGAGGGATCCCGCGGTCACTTAGACGACCTGCTGCTGGAGCTCTTTGAGGGGAGCACTGGCACAATGATGCAACCAGTACTTTCGCGTTCCTCTCCTCTAAGAATACAGTCGTCACTGCCGGTAATCGAACCTGTGACATTTTTGAGCAGCGCAACGGCATAGCAGTCGGTGACGATGACGCGACAGTATTCGCGGCGCGGTGTAGGGTGAATTTGCTAATCTAGCGGAAAGAAATAAATGAGATCAGAGACACAGGAAACGCGACCTAAGATAACTTCATACTAGCCAAAAGTTCTCTATTTCAACCTCGTTTTCCACGACTAAACGAGATCAAATCCACAAAACAAGAATATTTTCCCTTTCGACAGCAACACAAATGCCTGAAGATGTTGCCGGGGAAACCAAGCAAACCACAAATTATTCGTCATTTTTCACTTTCATACGCAGCGATAACCACCAAACAGACTTAAACAAACGTTTCCAACATCGCAAGAAAAGTTGGACCTGACGACACGCAGCTACGATATCAAGTTTGTCTCACCATTATAGCACATATTATTTTTCTGCAATGTAGTACCGCGAGGATAACACCTAAAGCTTTCCCCTGTATTTTTATTTCTCACTTACTTTTCTAAACGAACTAAAACACAATGACTTTCTACCTTCACGCCTCCTGAACACAAACTCTATTAGCGCGGTACACTCGTACAAACAACTAAGAATAAATTCTTGTTTTTTTTTTTTTTTTTTTTTAGAAAAGCCGTTGCGCGGAAAGACCGAAAGACCACTAGGCGAGTCAGCAAACACTGCACTTACATCGCTGCTATCAAGATGTCCCCGGGGAAAACACAAAGCAAAGAAGCAAAGCGACACTGGATGTCATTTTACAGCCACCATACCGCGTTCACTAAAGCGTCAAAAAGAAAATAAAATAAAAAAACAGTTTTCAAACTATGTGCGCACGAAAACGCCCGCCGACAGAAGTACATGCGCGGACACACACACACACATCATGTGCGTGCCGTGAGCGGACACGCGCACCCGCACGCAAACGAAACAGAACCAACAAACGCGTACAAAAGAATTACGGAACACAAAGGCAGGCAGCCGCAGAAAACTCGGCAGCAGGCCACGACAACATGACACGGGCACAAATTGATGTGCGCTCGAACAAAAAGGACAAATGCTCGAGAAAATACCTAGCCCGAGAGACAAAGACTAAACAAATCCTGCCAAACGAAGGAGAGAAAAACAAAAAGCCACTTCGAAAAATCACAAAAGAAAAAAAAATCCCGCGCAGACACAGCAAACTGTTAGATGTGCTTGTGTGAGCCTCGGGTCAGCATCAAAGGAAAGGACCCGGGGAGACGTGACTACAAATCGCACCACGGTCGCAATTTGGCTAAAGCGAGCTCGTAGGTCAGTGCAGAGGAATGGACGGGCTGAGAAGGAAGGGCACGTCAATGGCGCTGCCGCGCAAGCCACCGACACGTCTCCTCGTTCCCACCCTCTCACTCCGCGAGCCGCTGCAAGCTTATGCCTTGCAACACCAGAGGCGCGTCTCGTTCGCTCAGCGAAGAAGCGAAGATGCTGGCACGGAATTCATCCCGCAATGTCGCAGGTCGCTCTAGCCATAGAATCATAAGGGTTCTTTTTTTTTTTCTAACGTAATTACAAAAAGTGCACAAAAATGCGGTGGTCAAATGCTAAGCGAGCAAGCCGTTTAACTATACGCTTTACAGGTTGTACTCGATACGACATACAGACGCACTGCAGTTACATATTCATGACGGCTTCTTATGGCTTCCATAAAAAGCGCCAGGAGCTATCCGCCATTGAATAAATGTCGCGCTCTGTTCTCCCTCTTTCTCTCTGTTTAAGAGGTATTCTATGAAGAACCTTGGATGGGTTGCTGCACAAAGACGTCAACCAGGCGGATAACAGGTTGAGTATCCTATGCGCTGAGTAATGGGCAAAATAAAAGCTGAAGACACTTGACAGACAGTGCCGTGGTCGTCGATGACACGTGACAGACAGTGGTCAGTGGTCGTCGTGGTTTGAAGCGCAACTTTTCAGTAGAAAGCACGGCGCAAAAAAAAAGGAAAAAAAAAAAAACGCGACCAATGCACAAGACGAACACAAAACAAGCGCTTGTCCTGCGTCCATCTTGTCCCTTGTTCGCATTTTTTGCGCCACGTTTACCTCATTACGATGTACTACCAAAACAGCCAAACATCTTCCCTTGTGAAATTTTAAGACAAATTTCTTACCTGCCGAACTTTTTTTTTTCCTCGGAAAGGAAAAAAGGAGGGGAATCGTACGGATCTTCGCTGCGGTTTCGCAATAAATTATGAAATATTTCAGCTTTGCCTTTGTGCGGCGACGACTCTCCGGGCCATGACTTCCACATTACCATCGCCATATACAAAGGGTGAGCGGCAACCATACTGCTAAGCGAACAAAAGTCGCACCGTAAGTAGTGTGGATCGCTCATATAATTTGCCATCGGCGTATCCGACGGCGTCCAAACACGCACAGCAGCTCATGAAAAACGATATGCTTCCGCTCCGAACAGGTGCGTGCATATACGAGGGCGCCCTATTTCGACCTGCCGCCCTTGCGTCGCCGTTCTTCGCTGGTCCCCTACTGATACACCACGTGACTCGCTGCGGTTCTATCGTTTTTCAAACTCGGGCTGCGGTTGTGGACCTCGCGTTGCGGGCCATTATTTATGGCTGCGAGCGCAGAATTCACGAAGGGACGGACGTAAAACCGGGTCGCAGAGAAACAACCAGAAAATGGACAGAATTACGCACACAAAGGCAACGTAGGACAGGGAAGAAGGACAGCGGGAGTATCCGGCGATAATCTACCACGTCACAGCCCAGCTAATACCTTACAATGTTGCCGAAGCTTCATAAATTGCGTCCGTTGATCACTTGCTGACGTCGTTTGCGGCACTGTAGTAGTAAGTTTAAGGATTTCAGAACTTAAAGGTTAGGGATATCGAAACCACGCGCACGCAAAAGCGACGCCAGCGCCGGCACAGGATTTTCTGCGACGTGGACTTCTCAAACGCTGTCGCGTTACAGTAACAACGCAGGAAACGGCGAACGGATGACCTAATCTACGAAAATGACAAGCAAAACGTTTCGCGTATACCAGTGCCAAAGACACAATGATGACGACACGTTGCACGGGTAACAGAAAACGGGCAGCCACTGTCCGCAAATGATTTCGGCCACCACCCAGTTCAGATAGCTGCATACCAATGGTTCACGGTAAGAAAACAAGAGACAAAAAAAAAAAAAATTACGTGTGGCGCATACCCGCTTCGGGTATGCCGCTATGAGCCTCGCGTGATTGACTTCACCTAATGTCCACCCAAGACAACAGAAAGTTTACCAAGCTCAAGGGAATAGCGACAACACTGCCGGTGTATCAGCAGCAAAGAGTTTAGCAGTCAGCATTAAAAAAACAAAGGAGCGACTGCCGCCGCCGGTGTGTAACAGGACAGCTAAACAGCTCTAGTAGCGTGAAACCTGAGAAAGTGAATAGCGAGGGCAGCCCAGCGATACTCATTGTGCGCCGGAGAAGTGCGAAACGGCGCCCTTTCTGGCGCGTCGCAGGTATCGGCGGGAAGCGTGGGCACGCGACAGGAGACGACGTTCGTCGACAGGGTGAGATCCTAAAGCGCTATAGCGCGCTTAAAATACTACGCGCAAGCATAACGACAACAAACACCAGTGTGCGGCGTAATGTACTCAACGACTGAGCCCATACTAGATGTTTCCCCAACCCAAAAAGGAAAAACGATATGCAAACTATACATGCCTGGATATAAGCACTGCGTTTAGGCAACACTTAAGTAGACCATACAGCTAAATTTCCTGCACTTAAAAAAAGAAAATCAAAGGAAGAAGAGCGTTAGCAACAGCCAAACCTATTTGTTCTCGCTCACCAAGAACTATATAAGCCCACAGAAATCAAATTATCTTCGAGAAGAGATCGAGTGCAAATTATGCAACGTCTGAATTCCGGAATAAAACAAACGCCCACACGGTCGCCACGAGTACTAAGAAAACACTTGCAAAATGCTGTCTATATGTCAGTGCTGCCGACAAAAATAACTTTCATCGGACGTTCTTCACCAACGTTTCTTACAGACAGCTTCTAAATATACACGCAGCTTGCGTAAACGGCTAATACGCGAACTTTTATCGTCGCAAAATAGTCGGGTGATTTATTTACTTTTTTTCTTTTTTTTTCGGCGGGGGGGGGGGGGGGTGTGACCGATTCGGCTAGTTGAGCTTCTTTTGAGAAAGTTCCTTATTTGACTATGTGAGTAATTCGAATAAACTCTGATAGCGCTGTGGATGAGGTCGAAATCCGAATGCCCTCTGCTATTTGAGAAATCCATTTTCTTCGGGCCTCCCGTAAAATGCCAAGACATGGCAACCAACCGAATTGTCTGATACACGCAGTGAGTCTTCTGAGTTCCCATTTCCTTCATTAAAAAAATGGTTGGGGGATTCACGAAGCGTATAAAACCACATTAAATAGTACGAACAGAATGCTTTCTACGATTTGCTATCACCGATTCCAACTCGACTGACAGTTATGGAGAAGTGACGAAAATTGCGTGGCGTGCGCTAACCCGCCAAGAAATTCAAGCCGCGAAGGCAGGCTGCGACTGCCAAAACACAACGCGAGACCAAAGCAGACACGTGCACAAAATACGGATATCTCACGGCACAGACCCAGCACCCAAATCCCAGACGCACGCTATTTTCCGCATTTTACAAAAGGCTGCTGCGGATTTCAGGTGCAATGGGGTGAAATTGGGCGAACGCTTGCGACAGATTGCGCAGCTTCGGAAGGAACTGCGGTCCCGCCAACGCCGACAAAACGCGCGCCACTGCGGCGATTCCGTTTCACAATGCACGCGAAGACGAGACGAGAGCCGAGTACGAGTCGAGGACCAAACAGAAAGAAAGGGAGAGAGCGCGCGAAATGCGACACGCACCTATAACGTCGACAAAGGGAACTTACCAGCAGGGCGTAGCGAACGCAATTTCGAAGTCTTCTGTGATCTTCCTCAGACGATATTTCGTGTCCATCCAAAAACGCTTTCTGTACGAGGAAGTCAACAACCGCGTTCGTGAGAGAGAGAAAGGGAGCAAGAGGGAAGGGGAAAAAAGGGTAGTTTAAGGGGGGGGGGGTGAAGATAAAGCTCCAAAAAGTACACACACAGTACCGATTTAGCTGCTCTCTAAAACCCCCTCCGCATTCCACAAAGACCTGACGGCGTAATCTAATCTCTTTTCTGTTGGCACGACGGCGCAACTCCGAGCTACTTGAACGATAGTCTACACCTCTAAGCGTCTTTGGTAAGACACGGCGGGCCTCGCCGTAACAAGTGCTGAAAAGGCGCGCACTTAAAGATTAGCGACAGCAGCGCAGCGCCACGGCAGCGTCTTCGGCCGTTAAGCTGCCTTCCACGGGGAGCGCCCAAGCTGGGGCCGTTACAATGGGCTCACAACTAAGCTCTCGGCGTTTACAGCTAGCGCGATAGTATCTCCCGCGCATTCCGCCTTCGAGGCTCGGCATATCAGCTAAACAGACAAGGCATGCTATCCTCACTCGGAGAATCTAATGACTGCTGACGCTCCGAACACGACTTTGTTATGCGCACAAACTGCAGGCACAAGGCACGGAAGCGATACCCAAGTACAGAACACGAAGGTTGGAGCTAAGAGTTTGCTGGCATATTTTTCTAGTATGCTGCGCGAACAATGGACGATCACAGGAAGAACAAGTCATAGTCCATTCTTCGCGCAACATACTCTACAAATAAGTCATGCACCAAATCGCCCAGCAAGAAGTTCTTCTACGATTCCTGGCATATCATTCGTTATTACACGTTCGCCGATGTTGAGCACTGCCTCAAAGCGTTAAGCTTGCTCAAGCTAGGCGTAAGTGAGTGAGTGCCAAGGGGCATGAGTCTACGAAACTCTGGAGGCAAACGGGGTATGCTAACAAATAATCAACCCAGCGGCACATACATGACACACGTCAGGTCGAGATCCGCTAAATAATTCAATCACAAAAGAGACAAAAGAAAAACGAAGTCATGCCGTGGAAGAGACGTAAGTTCAGAACGAGTGCACTCAAGAAATAAATGCCTTTTACGGAAAGAAACCAACATAAGACGCACAACATATAAGGCTTTAAAATGCCGCGAGGGATTGAACGCAACAAGAACGAAATACGTAAGGACAAAACACGAAAGACAAAAACGATACATGCTGCTCTGTGCTGTAACTTATCCTGACCTGAATGAATGCGGCAAAGAACAGTGCAAAAGGGGGTGGATGATAAGGAATCATCGCATTCTGCGAACCTGAAGGTGCCAAAGTTGAACACGTGAGAACATGGATCAAAGGTCGAAAGTTGAATAGTGGGGTTTAACGTCCCAAAACCAGTTCTGATTATGAGAGACGCCGTAGTGGAGGGCTCCGGAAATTTCGAGCACCTAGGGTTCTTTAACGTGCACTGACATCGCACAGCACACTGGCCTCAACATTTCGCCTCTATCGAAATGCAGCCGCCGCGGCCGGGATTCGATCCCGCGACCTTCGGATCAGCAGCCGAGTACGATAGCCACTAGACCACCGGGGCGGGGCAAAAGAAAGTCGAAAGTTGAGGTAGCGAACGATACGTTTTGGCACGGCTGCGTGCTCGCGCTACCCAAAAATGTAACGAGGAATTTAAACCGGCGATCCTAGATTACGCCGAACCCGAAAAGCTGTGTAACAGCCGGAACGGCAACCATGTGAAAAAATCTGGAATCCAACATCTAGATTGCAACGTTCAAAATATGGAGTTCCAACATTCGGATATTTACCCTTTCTTCTTATTCTCTCATATACGAAGTTTGACCATACGATGACTCACCAGCAACGCGGACATTGTAAACAGACATATATAGAGAAATTGTAAATTTCGTAAAAAATTTTTTTTCAGGCGACCCGGCAGCAACATCCCTGCGTACACTGGATGACGTTCTGTTTTTCTTGTTTTTTTTTTCTTTCGCTTGGTAGCTTCAGCCGTTGCTTTAGTGTGCACGCCGGCTCGATACACTACAACATTTTTGCCGGGACACTGGCTCCAAGTAAAACAACAACCCCGAGGGCGAGGCTGAAAATAACCTGACTTATCAATGTCGTTATCGATCAAAAACCTAAAGGAAAACGTCTAAGTAGCGATCACGAGGCCAGTACAGAAAAAAGAAAAAAAAAACAGTTCACCCGCACCCATGACCCAATGTTCCCGGCAACCCCTACGGAGATATCGAAGGTTGCGTCGAAGGGGAACAAAGTAAAAAGTCGGCTCCTCTCGAGTGGTGAAGCTTCAAGTCTCGCATCAGCCGAAAGCTTCAACCAAAGTTGCATTCGGGAGAGGTACCAATGAACACCTTCACAAATGTTCTCATCTGTCTTTCGGAATCGATAAGTCGCTATAGGTGGACGCGCCTGACTCAATATATCTCTTTCGTATGTTTCCTTCATGGTTACAGTACTGTTGCGAGTAAGTGAGAAGACGTCCTACGGAACGACTCAACCGAGGACGAGAAGTCGTTCGTTTTATTCAGGGCCAACCTTGAGGAAGAACCGTGTGTGTGCGCACAGTTCGAATCGAAACGATGCTCCACTAACCCCCCGGGGTCTGGGATGTGCGGACCGGAACACATGTGTATGTGAGAGAGAGCGAAAAGAAAAATAGGATAACTAAATAAAAAAGAATGAAGGAAAGGGCTATATAAGAAGAAAGAAAGACGAATGACGTATCCCGTGTTTCCATCTGCAAGGCGCATTTGTTTCAATCAATCCTCGTTTCTTCTACGCGATCAGCAATGCTCACCTCCAATAGACGCCATGAACGCAGGGAATCCAGCGATGAACTAAGAGCCCGAATGATCGGTGCTGCGCTAAACGCGTGCGGGGCTTTTGAGAAAGACAAAACCCACCCAATGCATCCCCACCCCGCTACCAATCTTCCTGTCATTGCAAACGCACGGCACTGTGAACTCTGCACGAGGCGCACGCTACACACGGATCATACGACAACAACGAGTTCTAAACGAGCACCTTCGCGGGAACGGCGATCAACGAGTGGCCGCCACTCGTGAGATGAAGAATCGAACATCCGCACATCCAGGGGCAGCGTACGAGTCCGCCAAATGGACAGTAGAGTTCAATACAGGTTGACCGTGGCGGAATAACTGGCTCTGAGGTATTGTCCAATCAGCGCGCTGACACCTCCGGCCACATCATGGCCAGGCACAATATCTCACGCAAGTTGTTATTCTCTCTGCCTCTTCTGTGAGGTGCTCGCCAATGCTATGTCCTCTGCGTGTGCCCTCAATATTCGGCCGAAAGGAGAACACTTCAGTGCGTGGTAGATGGTTTGGACTGCCGGCCCTTTTCGGAGGAGAAACTTTTAGGTGCATGGCAGCACACGGGCGACGCCCAGCGCAACTTAGGGGCCCTTTTTAATTATTTGTGTGACACAGGTTTAGATGCCCGTCTCTAATACTGTGCTGTAACGACTACTTCTCATGGTGCACATACGCTTATAGGACTTGTATAGTGACTCATTGTACTTTACCATCGTCACCTCTCATACCTGCCTCCATCTCTATTTATCCCTTTTCCCCCTTACCCCTGTGAGGAGTAGCAGGCCAGAGACTCACTCTCCAGGCCGACCTCTCCTCCTTTCCTCTCATTAAATGCTTTACCTACGTTCGTCCGCCCTGGTATCAACAGCACTGTGATCGACCTGGCCCTTGTGTCGGAAGGCTGCTCGTATGAGTGGAAGCGAGACGCCGACACGGCCGGGTCGGATCACTACCCCATCTCCCTATCGCCCTGTCAGCCCGCCCGCGGTGCAGTGCGTGTTTACAGTGTGGTGAGGTGGCCGATGTTTCGTGAGCTGTGCGCGTCCGAACAGTGCGCGGGTGACTTTTTCGAACACATCTCCGCATGTGCCGAACGTGCCTCGACGCGCTGTGTGGTGCCCGCCGGATCGCCCGTGCCCGACATCAAACTGTTGAACCTTCGTGCGGTTCGACGGCGCGAGCAGCGACGCGCCCTCCGGTCATCGGCGGACTCTGGCGCATGGACTCGCTACAATCGCCTCGACGCGGTGTGCCGACGTCACGCGCGGCGGCTACGAGATCGAAGCTGGACAGGGGTGTGTTCGTCACTCAGCGACCCCCGAAGACACGACCGCGGCTGGCGCATAATGCGCGCCATGATACAGCCGAAAGTGTCGCGCTTCCCTGTCCTCGCTATCGCCGTCGCGCGCGGCATCACTGAGGAACAACTTGCGGAGCTTCTGGCATCAGCTTTTGAAGTTCCGCCAGCAGCACCGCACGCCGTAGCGACCATGCGCCCAGCCCAATGCACCCTCCTTCCCGTAGAACCGCTCTTGGCTGCAGACATCCGCGCACTGTGCGAGGAGGACTTCACTCTCTCCGAATTGGAAAGAGTCCTCCTCTGCAACCGAAAGCGCAGTGCTCCGGGCGCTGACCGGATTACGCATCAGATGCTCCGGAACCTGGACTCAACACAGCGCCCTGTCCTGCTGCAGGAATACAACCGGGTGTTTTCCTGTGGCCGCCTTCCGGATACGTGGCGCTCGGCCGTCGTGATCCCTGCCCTGAAGCGAGGTAAGCCGCCGCGGGAGCTGAACTCCTACCGGCCTATCTCGCTGACCTCCGTGGCTGGGAAAACCATGGAGGGCATGGCCTTACATCGCCTGCAGTGGATTGCGACGGCTCGTGACTTCTTCCCGGCGGAACAGTGCGGCTTCCGTCCCGGTCGTGCCACAGCCGACTGCCTCGCCACCGTCGTGAGCACCCTCGAGCAAGCCCTGTACGACAGAGAGATGGCCATCTTGCTCCTTCTCGACGTCAAGTCGGCGTTTGACTCCCTCCCCCACGAATCCATCATCGATGCAGTTCGTGCGCTCGGAGTTGAGGGCAAGCTCCTGCGCTACGTGCAGGCATTCCTCGCCGATCGCACGTTCTGTGTGCGCGTGGGGAGGGCAACGAGCACACCGCGCCCAGTGTCATCGGGCGTGCCACAGGGAAGTGTACTGAGCCCTTTTCTCTTTAATGTTGTGCTCGCGCCACTCATCGAGTGCCTTCCGAGCGCGGCACCCCTCCCTGTGCGCGCGGTGATCTACGCCGACGACGTCGCTCTGTACGTGAGGGGCCCCACGCAGCAAGCGAGCAGGGTGCGTGCATCCTTGCAGCAGGCGCTCGACTGTGTGGCCACTTTCATCGCCGGCATCGGACTCACCATCTCGCCGGCGAAGACTGAGGCACTTATTGTTGTCCACCCCCGAGCCGCCCCGCGCTGCACCATGCCGTGCCTTCAGCTCCACGGTGCGCCCATCGCCTGGCGGAACAGCGTGAGGTACCTCGGGCTGACGATCGACGATCGTTTGCGGTGGCACCCCGAGGTGCGGCGCATTCGTCAGGCCACTCGCCGCGTGGAGTTCTGTGTGCGCAGGCTGCTAGCACGAGGGAATGGTTGCCCCCCCCCCCCCCCTCATTCGCCTGTGCAATTTATGAGGCAATGGCACTATCCCTCGTGTTTTATGCCCTTCCCGTCTGCAGTGTGTCTGCGATACAGTGGCTCCAGATCGACCGTGACCACCGCCGAGTTCTCCGCATGTGCCATGGGATGCCTCGTTCTGCTCGTGTTGTGGACACCTTGGCGGAGGCTCGTGCGTGGCCTCCATCTCTCACGGCCGACATGCGAGCCCTGTGTCACATGGAGCGTCTCCATCGTGCGCCCGGCGCTGGCCCGCTCTTCCAGTACCTGCACAGTGTTCCCGAGTCGCGCGTGGGGCGCATCATGGACATCTATGAAGGCATCGTGTGCGACGACCCCGTGTCTTGTGCGCGTTGGCCTGCCCCTCACCGCGACCTTCACCTGCGCGTGTGTGTGACTCTCCCGGGAGTGCGCGAGAAGCGGCACATGCCTCGCGGTGCGGTCGCGCAGGAGGCGGCGTCGAGGATGCACGACGACCTTGCCGGACGGACACACCTGTTCACGGATGGCTCGGTGTTGGCGGACCGTTCGGCTGCTGCTGCCTGCACCGCGCCCGGACTCGGCGTGTCCAAACAGTGCCGACTCGGGTACTGTGCCTCGTCGACGACAGCCGAACTCGTCGGGCTCCAACTGGCCGTGGACCTCCTTCGGGAAACGCCGGCCGTCACAACTGCAGTCATTTTTTGTGACTCGAAGCCGGCCCTGCGTCTAATCGCGAAGGAGGAACGCGGCCCGCCGCTCGCCCAACGTGTTGCCCGCAGCCTTCTATCCCTGCAGGAGAGCGGACTCGACGTGGTCCTTCAGTGGCTCCCTGCGCACGTAGGCATTGCGGGCAACGAGGCAGCAGATGACCTCGCAAAGCGCGCCCACAGCCCGGACACCCCGATGAGCGATTGCGCGAGCTCTTACGATTCCGCGAGGATAAACTTTCGCAGAGAGCTCGCGCGCGCTCATCCCGACGCGCGCGTTGTTGACGGCAGCCAGCCACGCCCACTCCCGGCAACTGGATTCTCCCGGCGAGAGCGCACTCTCCTCCTCGCTTTGCGCACCGGTGGTGTTTGGCCAGCAGAGCGCCGCCATCGACTCCGCGGTTTCTCCTCTCCTGCGTGCCGCGACTGCGGAGAGGATGAAACCCTCTCCCACCTCCTGTGCGAGTGCCCGGCCTTCGACAGCGAGCGCGAGCAGCTGCGCGCTCGCTACCGCAACCTCGGGCTGCCCTGTGCCACGGAGCAAGACGTGCTCTTTCCAGCAGGCTGCTCCGAACGTCGACGCTCCGCTCTCGCCGCAGTCCTCACCTTCATCGAGGACTCCGGGCTGACCGGGCGGTTTTAACCCCGCTCGACAGCTCGCTCCCTGCTGACTTTGACTCGGTGGGACGTGTGTGTATGTGTGTGTGTGCGTGTGTTTCGAACTCCCTCCTTCCTTCCTATTCTTTCATATCCCCTTCCCTTTGAGTGTACCGGTTGAGGTGCCCTCTCCGGAGAGACAGTTATCGTGCACTCCCCTCCCCCTTTCCACCTTTCCACAGCAATAAAGAATCTCTTCTCTTCTTCTTCTTCGCCAATGCTAAGTATTATTATTATTATTATTATTATTATTATTGCATAGTTATGTTTTAAAACGAAGTGGAGCGGGCTAGCCTAAAGCGCACTGCTTTCGTAATCGCTTAAGGGCCTTATACCAGCCGGCATTTGCCTAACCATTCGGTCTTCAGATTGCTGACTCGAGCTCTGGCTCCAAACTCGTTGAACAGTATTATTCAGAAGCACGGCGTCAACGTGGAGAGAGGGAGAGAGAATGAGAAAAGGGGAGTGACAAATAGAGACCGCGCGAAGAAGAAACTTAAGGAAATACGGCGCAATGTTTACATTCATCGTTCAGGGAAGCCCAGGGCAAAAAAAAAAAAAAGAACGAAAAACACGATCGGCAAGGATGAAGAGACCACGACCACCGGCACTGAGCGCCTCCATAAGAAATGAAGCACGGAGGCGGGACGGAGTCGACAGCAAACGTCCATCAATCATGTTCGCGCCGAACGGCGTAATTTCATGAATGAACGGAGCAAGAAAGCGCGCTGCTTTCGCACAGCTTCTTCGCACACTTTGTTCGTTCAGCGATGGAGTACGACGATAAAGGCAAGTACGCAAGACGGGACTCCTCCGGAGCGTCTGTTCATTAAAGAATGAATTAATAATATGTACGGATGGAACACACGACATACTAAACTTAGGTAATGACAGCTTTCGCTAAGCGTTGCTCCTGAGCAGGCAGTTCCTAAGTAGCTCTCCAGTTATTATTATTATTATTATTATTATTATTATTATTATTATTATTATTATTATTATTATTATTAACGTAATCGCATTCCTATAACACCGCTAGCATGCGAAACGGAAGGCGTGAGCCACCGCAAAGTTATTAAGAGAATGCTACGATAAAACGCCCCTCTGCTCCCTCTCAAGCTATAGGCATCGCACGTGAGGTGACATTCATATGCCGGCTGTATGCTTTGCACGGCGTGCAGATTCAGTGACTCCAAAACTGAGCAACACCCCTCTTGTAGGTGAGCATTTGGGTTATTTCGTTTTGTTTATTTCTCATCCGAAGCCTATACGAACAACGGAGACACATGTGCGATCTACAGCGGTGCTACACTGAACGAGTGGCGCGCGGACGTCCCTGGCGGTGAGATCAACGGCGGACGGAAGGAAGCGCGGAGAGGAGCCTATCGACCGAGAAACTCGGCGGGCCGATATCGAGACGACGCATAGCCTGCGGCTGCCGATATTATATACCGGCAGATGTGTGGCGCGCACAGAACGATAGGGGGAGCTGCGATGCCCGTGAAGAAAAGGATCGCCGGACAAAAGTGAAGAAGGAAGGGGAGAGGACACGCGGCGGACGCAGAGAGCAACGCCGAGACACGACACTGAGGAACGGGTGGGACACGCACATTCTGCAAACCCGCAGCTATGCCTACTTTCTATACATTTACGACAGTGCAATTGTGACTTTAATAATTGGAAAAAATAGCCCGCGGGCTTACAACTGCTAGCGATTGCCCTTAGCAGTTTTGTTTTTTTTAATGACCACAGAAAACTTGTATAGCCTGTCAAGAAACAGAAGCTTACTTCAAACGTTCGCGATTTGTGTGTATCAGCGCTTCTTGTCCTTTAGGTACAACGCTATGCGCACATCAATTGCGCACCAAGGAGGCCAACCAGCAAAGTATGGCAGTTCAACATCTGCACAACTTAATCTTCTCGATCGGCAAAAGCCAAAGAATATCGGACGAAAAAAAAAAAAAAAGAGCTCCAACTGCGGACGCATTTCACGGCTAAGAATATTTACTTTTCATACTTTTTTAACGCCGTAGTTAAGGATCTTGGTTTATTCAAAGGAAGCATCAACAGTAACCATTTCTTGGAGGACACTGCCTTCAGTCCCTTGCCCCAAGCAAGGATTTCTGGGAAGGCCGCAGGTGCCACATTTAAATGTTCGTCAGAAAATAGGGCTTACCTCAACGTTTAAAAATGCAACGTTTAAAAATGCCACTGCTTCTCAGGAGCGAATTTAAGGTCATTGCATACACATTGTCATTGTGTAAGCAACTGCGTTTGCCATTAACTTCGAGGTATGCAATCACGTTCGCATTTCGAATGAACGCTTATCATCATCGTCGTCGTCGTCATAATAATCATAGCATGTCCACTGCAGCATGAAGGCCTCTCCACGACGATCTCCACTCTGACCTGTCCTGCGCCAGCTGGTTCCATTTTATGCCTGCAATTTTTATAGTTTCATCTCATCATCTTTCTGTCGTCCACGGCCGCCCCTTCTCTGTCTTGGTATCCATCTCGTCGCTCTAACTGGTCATAGGTTATCCGTGCTTAATAAGTGACCTGCCCATGTCCATTTCTTCCTCTTGACGACTATGATGTCGGTTACCCCTGCCTATTCTCTTATCCTGTTTACTGTCTTCCTATCTCTTAATGTCCCGCCTAACATTTTTCGTTCCATCGCGCCAGCTGTGTGGTCCTTAACGTCCTCTCTAGTTTCCTTGTTATATCGAAGTTTCCGCCCCATGGGTTATTTCAGGTTATTAAAATTACAAATCTGGTTGATCTTCACAGGTCGCGTTGCCAGCATTGTTGTACGGCGCGGCAAAAGACAAAATTTAAACAACTACCTCACCTACTTGCGTTTGCGCTTTGACGCTGCGGTGAAAAGCCAACAGCAAACGAGAAACTTTATGGCTGAAAGTTTTCATCTTGACACACGGAGACCCGTTTATCCGTGAACGGGAAATTTTTTGGAAAAACAGAAGAAGGATGATGATGCATATATGTGCTTTACGGGAGAGGGAAAAAAAATATCTCGACACATTTCACGTATCCACATATGGAAACAAGAGTGAAGGAACGATCCCGAAGCAAGCGTGCCAGAGAAAGTGCGCTACACCGCGCAGAGGGTCCGAAGGCAGCAGAAGGTGCCGACAGATTACAGCCTGCGAAACGGAGCTGGAGTTTCGGGCCCTGAGAAAAATAAACTTCATCGCCCCCTCCGGCGCCATTGACCACCATGGCTTCTGGGCTAGGAAAAAACAAGCGCCCGTTCTCGATCTGTCCCCTTCTCCGCTCTGAGAGTGGAGGCAACGGAGTCGTGACCTATACGTACCGGCCAGTACACCTCCAGACCCTGGTTCTAAGGCAGCCAGCGCAAGCTTCTGACTCGCATTTCCGCACATCGTGTGGACCATAGCCCCCCCCCCCCCCTTTTTTTTTTTCTCGCGAACTGGCGTCACGTAGTCCTTACGCAGTGTCACCAGACAATTAAAGCCAGGAATGCCATAACTATCGGCAAGAGTCAGACAACGTCATAAACTATTATTACCTAGTTCGCTTAACACGGAACCTTCGCACCCACATAAGTAAAACGCGACCTAATTTCCCCGAATGAACCAACGCAGAAAACTCCGAGAAGTGACGGGTAGGTCTAATTAACCCAACGTTTCCGTGTACACTTGACGACTTTACGAGCGTTTCGACTCCCCGTTTAATTCTTCCGATGATACCACTTAGCTGCTCTCAGACATTTAAGGGACATTTGTGAACGGCGGCAGTTAATTAGCGGACTATGTGCATGCGTTTGAGCTACTGATCCCACGTTACTACTGCTAGAGCTGTATAGAAATGGAAAGTTCAAAGACTAACTTTATAGCGAATGCCCAGAACTTGACGATATGCACAACAAATAACCAAGGGCCGAATCCGCTAAACTTCTCTTTCGTAAGCGTCTTTGCTACTCGCCGGCCGGTTCCTCTAAAGATACGCCCAAGTTCAAGGCTGGCTCAAATATTCTCTCACGAAGACGTTCAGCGTAAGTCGTTTTTCTGATTATCGAGTCGCACTGGTTTCTGCAATACGTCCCGCTTCAAGGCAGCGTGCAAATGGAATCTATAGAACAGGACAGAATAGCTCGCGAGTTAACTAGCACAATACTCCATGCAGGGGCAACGCCAGAAATTCAGGTAACAAAACAGAGCAAAAAACACCCCTCTGTTGCATAAGCGAATGCTCCAAAGCACGATTTTCTTTAAAAAATAAATAAATAGAAGACATGGTGCAGAGAATCACAGAGTGTCGTTTGCCTCCTTTCGGCTAGCACAGCATCGCGCCACGCATAACAGCCGACAAGGCTCGTGCCACTCGAACGATAAAGAGCGACTCTTTGTCACTGCAAATAAAGAGGGCAAACCGCGTTTCGAACACTCAATGGCGCTAACGAGCTGCGACTGCCGATGCGAAAGAGAACGTTACGAAGAACAAGCGCAGAAGCACGAGCGATTCTTAAAACAAAGCAACAAAACTCAACCGTCGCGTGCCCCCCGGGGATCCACTTGTCTCGAAGAAGTGCAAGCAGGGACAAGCTGTCAGGAGTGGGCCAACGGTAACGCACCGCAGGGTCGACGTGTCCTTGCCGCCGACAAGCTTGAAAAGAAATGACGTCCACAAACTCTTTCTGCGGGGAGGGCTGTCCAAACGTGTTACGCCAAACTCAGACACAGCGCTCGCCGCCAGCTAAAATCAGGGAGTTCGAAGCAACGTTTCACGTTCTTCCAGTCCTTCGCTGTCATCCCCTCTCCACAACTCCGAAGAGAGCAAGCATCGCTTTTACTGTTGCCTTGGTCGAATAAAAACTACGCAGCACGACCGAAAAGTGCGGCAAATGGAAGAGAAGAGATTCGGCAGCATCGGTACTGCTCGCTTATAAAGGCGTGAAATAATTGCGCGTACTAACGTATTGTGAGAATGTTATCAAAATATGCAACAACGCGCCTCGTACGATAGGTCGAGTACTTGCATTGTCGTCCGCTTTACCGCATCCGGGACCAGACGACACGGCCGTGGATCTCCACGACAATCGCGAACGTCTCGCGCGGTGCTCGCCCAAATTCGTAACTGGTTGACCCGAACTGCGGAAATCGTTGTGTTCAGAAGGACAGCGCGAAAACTACGGAAAGCAGAAAAGAAACGCAGAGCGTGCAAGGTAGTGCGCGTTAGTGAGCGGTTCTGCTTACACTGTATCTTGTCGCATCTCGAGTACAAATAGTAACAATAACGCGGTTCAATGTGAACACGCACTGGTAATGCTGCACAGATTTCACGCGTAACGGTTCGGCGCACCCCACATCGCCCTCCATTCGTCGTCATTTCGCGGCGGCAGCGGCAGCAGGGCTCTCTCTCTGGCAGTGCTCCTGGCGACGGTGTGCGAGCTGCTTGGTGCTCGCGGAGCGCGAAGCGCTATCTCGGCGCTACACGCGAAGGCGACGCGTACAGACAGCTTCACGCGGCCGCGTCATGTTTGCAGGACGCGGCGTTCTTTTTGAATTGGAATGGATGTCTACCAGCCAGGTGGGACACGGCTTTGACGTTGCCGCGCCTCGATCAGCACGAACGAAGCAAAAGCGCCTGAAGATTGAAGTAGGAGCCAGCGGCGAAAAGAGCAGAATCCCTATTTTTTTATTCTTATTTCAAAACACCTTCCTCACATTTATTTCGCTTTTTTCTTCTTTGTTATGCCTTCGATCGTTTCTCTCGTCTTTCGCCTAAGAGAACTAGAACTGGAACTAGCAAGTTCGACAGAGGACTGTCAGCTCGTTCGAGAACGGTAATAAAAAAGATCAGCGACGAATTCTCGACGGAAGGTATTTTTGTGTAGCACAACGCTCATTTCATACGCAGAATAAATAAACAAGTAAACGAGTGCTTTCCGAGTACAATAAAATGTCGTTACACAGCAAGGTTCGAATTCCTAAATACTTTCACGCTGTTTGCCATTGGCCAGAAGCCTACGCTAAAAGGACGTCTAGAAAAGCGATTGTCTGTCATCTGACCTAACGACCAGTACTGCGTTGGTTGCTTCCTGGGGTTTTAGATCGCAAAACCACGATATTATTATGAGAAACGCCGTAGTGGAGGGCTCCGGAAATTTCCGATTACCCGGTGTTCTTCAACGTGCACCGACATCGCACAGTAGACGGGCTTCGACGTTTCACCTCCATCGAAACGCAGCAGTCGCGGCTGTGATTCGACCCCACTACATTCGGATCAGCATGCAGCCGCTTGCCATAGCCACCAGACCACCATGGCAACAAACAGTCTTGCCTTAAGAACGCAATTATGAACATGAACCCTGGAATGTAATCACAAAACATTTAATTTGTGATACAGTTTTCCCATTGCCTGGCTGTTTCTCTTATTTATATGTACAGCCACGATCGCAAAATATCTTACATTACGAAAAATTGTTGTGTAACGGCCTTTCCTAGCGAATGTCTGCCCAAGTTCCAAATACTGAATAACGAGCGCGAAGAAAAAAATCTCACTGTCAATCTCACGATCCTCACGGTCAACGTAGCCGGCAACGGATATTCTGAGACATGAGCTGCTTCAGGCTATCGCCTTAAAAAATGACCGTTACTCAAGTTTAGCCATGCTGCGGAACGGTGATCAAACGACACAGCCAAAAAGAAAAAAAAAAAAAAAATCTGCGACAAGCGCCCGCAAAGTCGGCAGCGCCACATCAAGACTCGTGATGCGGGAAAGGAGACGCATCGCGACTTCTTTATAAACGAAGTCAAAGCTACCAGGAAAGCTAAAAGTACCAGGAAAACTAAAATTTTATACCGATATTTCATTTTTGCGCTGCGCTCACTCGTCCCGTTAAATAAGAACTCGGTAATAACTCCACATTTCGTGGTTATAATGTCTACATGACAATGAAAAATAGGCATAGGCGCATTAAAACAACGGAGATAACTGCCGTGTTCCGTTCCATCACGAACGCCCACAAGACAAAACCACGTACGCAACGAAACAGCAGCGAATGTGTCTCAATGTGACGTTCAAAAGTACGTACATGTGCTGTTCGGTTCTTCACGTCACATGTGATTTCCACGTCACCTTTTTTGTCTGTATATAGCTGACGAGCGAAAGCGTATGAATAAAAATTGTTAGTGCGCATTGTCCATGCCACTTCTGTGTGTGTCATTTGGGTGTGTTCATCTGTGCAGCACGTCACCCGGCACCAGTAACCCCAGTGTGCCTCAATGGGACCCCCAAAGAAGCGAGAAAAATTAAAAAAGTCAAGGCGCGCCTTCCTTGACTCTTTGTTTTCTTCGAAACGTTGCTTTCACGAGCATTATGCACACCGGGCTCCACGCGAAAAGTCGACAAGCGGAAGAAACCCGAGGCGCCTGGTCCACCTTGAACGTGTACGAAAGAGCGACGCCGTAACCCAACGACAACGGGCAAAATAAAGGTAAGCTAACGTCAAGATTTACCCACAAGGCCTGGACAAACTAGTCACCAGCTTGTTCCTTCTATCCATCTACCTCTTTATCACTCATATAAGCAAAACTGAAATGCACGCACGCGCAAATGCATGGCCACCTCGCAACGTGTGCAGGGATGCCGCAATACGAATGACGTGCGCAAAGACGGGAGAAGTGCGGATGCAAACAGTGGGACAAAATGAACGTGCACCACATAGACGACCCGACAGGCATTCTCCCAAGGCACGAACTACAGCGCCCGCACGTCGCTGCACACTGCCGCGTTATAACGCACAGGAGCTAGCGTTGGCCACCGACACGCTGACTGGAGACGGGGATTACCCGTTGACTGATGCCGGAACCAGCGAAAACAAATGACAGCAGTAGCCGCAGGAACTAAGGTGCGATCCACTAACTCTCTTTCTGCGTCCTCCGCCTATCTTCCTGACCTTTTCTTCTGTAACGCGAGAACCATAGTTCACACAGTGCGCTACGTCAAAAATAAGAACGAAAGAGAGAGATAGAGAGAAAAATGGAACACACGGCGACGTAACTATCAAGTTCCCAGAAATTCTAAAATAATCCGCGGCAAAAAAGAAAAGAAAAAGGAACGAGAAGAGGAATGTATTATGGCGGAAGGAAGCAACTTGGCGGGAAACCTCGCGAGGCGGATCCAGGAAGCGTTTTTTTTTTCTTTTTTTTAACGAGAGCAAAAGCTTTCGTTAAAGCATTTGCAAAAGCCCACCTCGCAAGTTTTGTAAAGGTAAGAACGTTTCGGGGCAGCAAAGTGTGAACGTTGAGAAAACGACGAAGAAAGAGACGAAGAAAGAAAAAGAGAGAAAGACGACCGGCAAAAAGAAAAACAAAACGGCAGTAAGAAGCCCCGAAGTGTACGCTGAACGTAAAAGATGCGACGCGATCCATTTCAAAGCGAGCCCCTTCAACGCCAGCAAAACCGTCGTTCTCCGCCAACCTCGCCGTTTTTTGGCGGAAAAGCGCCACTTGGCGCCCGGTGCCAACTGTTCCGACCGCCTCTGCATTTCGCCGAGCCAGCGAATTATCTAGTCTGCGAGAAAAAAAGAAAGAAAGAATAACGGCAGGGTGGTGCGAACTAAAGCCGCGACAACGGCAGTGGAAAGCTTTATGACATTACGCGTAGCGACACGTCTTCTGCGCAACGAAACATTCCCCCCCTTCCGAATGTTTGTGTTTCTTCGCGTGTTGTCACAAAGGTGCCGACAAAGCGTGTCGTTGGAAATGTTTTCTGCCTAGCGGCTCGTTGGCCTTTCACTACGAGCTCCCGTGGGTCCTCTAGTTGAATAGAGAATTTTAGTTCACCCGTAGACTTCTTTACGTTTACGAATACCGGTCAACGGGAGGAGTTTACGGCAGAAACAGAACTGCTAGCAACATCTAGCGGCGGTTTGTTTAACTACAATGCATCCCATTATCTTTGCAGTAGCGTAAGCGTTCTCGTTAAAAATGAACAGTGAGAGTACTATGAGCTAATTATTATCTCACGACCAATTGCTTTAGAGTAGCTGCCCAGCAAAACGCGCCAGCCAGGGTAATAACAGTTTTCTGTGTCTCTGGTTAGGATTCGCATCATCAGGTGTCGCCACCAGCGCTGCTGGTCACATACACGTTTACGATAAACCGGTACCCGTAAACGTGAAGATGTCTACGGCCAAACTAAAATTCCCTAATGTCAGTCAAGGCAGCACGCTGTCCCGCACTACTTTCTCTCTCACGCGAGTGTTACGTGAACTCCTACCATCATCACGGAGGTCGATCGTTATTAGACTTTGGAAACGAGGCTGAAGACGCGCGGTTAAAAACGCCAGATAACCGCGAGACTTTTTTGACGTAAGAAAATCTACGGAAACATTTCCGAGTTCAATTTCACCGCAAAGTTCGAGCGACGACACGGTGACAAACTCGGTATTGACAGTACCACGGTGAACGCAGACTGATCTGAACACAGGCAGGCGAGCTAAGTGGTGACGTAATGTTACGAACCACAACTACTACTCTAGGATACTCTCACATGGGTTTCGAAAGCAACAGAAAGTTCGATGCACATTGACATCCAAATGGGACGATATTGGCGGCCGCGTGCAAAAGGGTAAGGGCATCGACCAGGCGAGAAGAACGTCCACTTTGGCAATATCAAGACCGCCGAAGCCGGACGACCACCTTTACCGCATCCGCGTACACCACGTGATTAGACGGCACAGACAGAAACATGGTGACACGAATAACTCGCAAAAGTATTGAAAACTGGGCGACTTTTGGTGACCATTCGTTTCTAAAAATTCTCCAGCGCACACACAATGGAACAAGGGCGTGCCTAACCTATTCCCTTGCGTCCTTGTTTATTGAGTGAGCGCTGCAGAATTCTAGAAATGGCCGCGGACAACTGCCATTTCAGTATAGATAATGTTCGTTGATTCTCCATTCACAGTAGGCGCTATTTATAGGAGAGGAAATGCCCCTTTCCCCAACATCCGCTTCCATAGTCATCCCTTATTCCTTCGTTAAAGGAGTCCTGAAACCAAATTTTACTGGCCGAGTTTTGCCATTTGAACAGTTTCCTTGTATCGTCCTGGGATAAATGAAAAAAAGAACTTTCAACATTTACGTGGGCAAGCAGAAGTTGTTAAACTTCCCTCCCATCAAAACGCGGCTTGCACCTTGCGGTACCGCAACCGTGCTGCCCGTTGCGGCCTTCTACAGCACGAGGGTCACCGCGCTTTTTGACGTCGTCGTTGCCATGGGTTACAGCAACCACGTGGGCCGCACAGTGGCCCTTGCGTCAGCTACTGACAAAATGAAATTTTAACGCACTGATCCGTGTCTCTTATTGGCTTTAGCAAGCATGAAACACGTTTTCATTATAATACGTACATTATAAGGATGTGCGACACATACTTTGTTCCCCAGCAGTCAGAACAAGCAGCGCAACAAGCATAACAACGTCGCATCAGCTCGTACAAACTGCTTATGTACGACGTAGCGGCCGCCGCGGAAGGCGATTGCAGGTACAGAATTATATTCAAGAATATAATACGCATTGACTTCGCAACTTTCATTCGAGCTACGGTCATCGTTGAGTCCCAGGTCAGACGAGCGTACAGTAAAAGCAATGTTCAAATTACCATTTCAGGCCTCTTTGCGATACATCAGCCAGTATACTTGCACTGCAGTGAGCAGCGCTTCCGTTGATCTACATTTCGAGCTTAATTTTCGGTCATGCTGTCTTATTCCTCCTCCTCCTCCTGTCTACACCCACTGCAGGGCAAAGGCCTCTCCCAGTTATTCATTATATCACAATGTAAATGCGCGAGGGATTCGGGGAGAAAGAGGGTGAAGCAGCGGCGCTTTCGTCAGGCTTCCGCCGACTTCAGCGCCGCTTTGACGATGAATGACGACAAGAGAAAGAGGGGGAAAAAAAAAATGCGCTCTCGGTACAGCATGCCGTTCACGCTCCTTTTCTAAATCCAAACCGAGATGTTACGCCCATTAAACAGGCCGCCTTGCAAGTGGCGCGCCAATCTGCCGACGTCGCTTTTTTTAGCATGCAGTGAAGCACTGGGATACACACACACACGCACAATAAAAGAAAGAGTTAAATAGAAAAGATTGCAGCGTCCCGACGGAAGATTGCAGGATTATACGGTGCCTTGCTACACAAAAGCTTTGAAAAGGCTGATGGGCGCGTCCGCCAAGAAAAAAATTAACTTTCTCAACGTACGTGTTAGCAGATTTTTACACAACTGTTACAGAACTGTGAAGACAAAGTTTAATAATAATAATAATAATAATAATAATAATAATAATAATAATAATAATAATAATAATAATAATAATAATAATAATAATCATCAACAAAGCTATGTGTAGAACTCGGGAAGCTTTTCGTTCATAGTTGCACTTCACTGCTATTGGCTCGACGACTTCGCTATTATATACTAGTACGCTTTACTGGTCGATATTCTTTCTTCAAAACAATTCAACTGATATAAGCTTAATTCTGTGAATTTGGTCCTGTTCCCTTAGCTGATGCATACGCGGCAGCATTTCCTATTATTAGATACGCAAACATCGGTTTTTTATATACAAACGACAAACAGAAAATATGGTAAAGCAGTCTGGCAACTGCCACTGAAAGAAGTACAACGCATGCTCATTCGTTCCGGAGATGGGAATACAAATACAACAACGTGCGCATGGAACGTAAAGAATCGTCAAAGCGTCAAAACATGCGACTTTAAGTTTTCTTGCGGACAACTCATTGCGTCAGCCCGCCACCTCGAAGGTTCAACACCTCTGCACCCGATTAACCGAGCATGCGAGCTTCATATGTACTTTTCTCAGTATGCGCCCTGCCGCGGTGGTCTAGTACTAGATATGGCACTCGGCTGCTGATCCGAAAGTCGCGGGATCGAACCACGGCAGCGCCGGCTGCATTCCGATGGAGGCGAAATGTTGAGGCCCCTGTGCTGTGCGACGCCAGTGCACGTTAAAGAACCCCAGGTGATGGAAATTTAATTCCGGATCCTACGGCATCTCTCGTAATCACACCGTGGCTTTGGGACGTAAAACCCCAGATATTATTATCAGTTTCTAAACACGCTCGACTTGTCCTGACAGCGAACAGCGACGCATCCCTATACGGTTTCTCGGTATAGGCACTACCAACTGAAAAGCATGGTAACTGCAGCATAAGCAGAGCTAACGACAGAGACTCGGCACCCGAAAAAGTACACCGGTAGAAGAAAGGCGCACGCGCACGAGAAACGCCGAGTGCCCGCAGTAGCGCCTTCTCCGCCGACCGCGAGCATCAAGTGGTGCGCCACTCCTCGGCACTCACTCCTTTTAGGCGGGCTCATAAAAACGCCATTAGGGATCCCGCGCGCTCTGAGGCGCCGCAATCCCCCAGGAAACGAAAGGCGCGCTCGCAGATTACCTTAATATTCCTCTTCGCTCGGCGCTGCTGACACGCGTTTCAGCGAGAACGACTCGCGCGCGCGCGTGCATGCCGCAGAGGAGGATGAAAAGGAAGGCCGGGAAATTTGGTCATTCGCTTAGGAGGAAGTGATCATAACACAAGCAGCGTACGCAGGGGGCGGCGAGATGCTCCTCTATCATGCCGGGCGCATCCGCACGCGGAAGCAAAGGAGCTGGCTCTGTAAATATGGAAATTATGTGCATATACTAACTAGTGCACCGTGTAGACGCCCTCGGAAAGCTATGTGCAACGAAAAAGATAAACCTGACGCCCACCCCGACTAGATTATATGCACACGGGGCGCAATTCGAGACACTTTGACGATGCCATGTCGACAGAAATGCGCGCAATGTGACAACAACCACAACAAAGAAGAACGAAGCTAGAACATATAACAATGGCTTACTGATCTGTGTACGGTGACCGAGGGTGCCGTTCGGTCACCGTACACACGTTCAGCACGTTCGGTATACCTTCAAGCATTTTGTCCATTGAGGATATATCATTCACGCATGGCGGAAGTACGTTTGAAGATAACACTGAACTATAATGACACATTTTTAAAGGTTTTGGTTCTTGGACTTTAAACAGAAAACACTGATATTTCTTTCCCCGCAGTTTTATGTATTACGCAGACGGAACGGAGGGAAACACAGAAAGATATTCGTGAAATTCAGTTCACATAAATTGCATCATAACTGCCGAGGTCCACCACGAAATGTACAGCATCTTCAACGAAACAGTCATTGCCCTTTTGAAAATTAACGCAACTATTGATCAAATGTTTCAACTTTGCGAAATAGAAAACGCAGTGTCGTTTTACTCGTTTTACAAGAAGATAATGTAAACATTCTGCCCCTCAACGCCTGCAAAGTCAGGGAGAGCAACCGATCGAATGAGTGCCAAAGAACAAGAAACGCCGTCGGAAGGACTGAAACTCGGGTGCTGTGACAGAATTAAGAAATTCGAAAGCTTATGAAATGGAATCGGCACGCGCAGCTCGGAGAGGGTACATTGGAAATCATTGCCAATTAAAGGTCTTCGTATAGTTCGGTGAACGTAATGTTGGCTGACAATGATGATACGCCAAAGAAGTCCTTGATGCATCCTTGATAACTGATACCCTTTACAGGATTGCTTAACCTTCCTCCCAGCTTCACGAAATTTCACGGACGTTCCCCCTCATACCCGTGGCGTAACACCACGCCACACTCAACATTAAACCATCGGCTATACCACGTATACAGCGCCGCTCCTGCACTCTAAGCCAAAATGGACGAAAATGGGGTATGCTGTTCGTCCTTTCGGGGACTAAGTGGGCTGCCACAGATTTTGAACCAATTTTGGAGTAACTGCAAGACTAACAGCAGCGGTTCAAGTTTTTCGTCCCCTGCAGTTACCACTCGATGGCTTAACGGTTGCCCTCGGTGGACCATTCTAGGCAGACGAACTGTTGGACCAGTTCAGACCAAACGCAAAAAAGAAAAATGGAGGCTTCCGATTGCGATCACATTTTCACTCGATCTATCAGCATTTATGTCACACATGCATACTTTATCAGCATTTAATATCGCATATACAGACTCCAATGCATTCAAAGGAACATCACACACACGTAGACACTCAAGCTTACACGCAAGCATATCAAAGTAATGCACCACATAGACCACTCAAACCGCACACCGACGGTCGGGTATATATACTCACATATATTGCCCCACATGTAGTGCCGGTGGCAAGTTGCTGTTCAGCGCAGTTACAAAATATATATTCACAGAAGAGCCGTGCGGTTAGCGTCGGCTCTTAGATAACCCATCACCGCACAGATCTGTTAGTCTAAACCCGCCATATCGTGAGCGCGTTTTTAATTAACGATTTCCAATTAGTAGCTAGCACCTCGTTGATTGAAGCGAACGAGCGTTCGCAATGCCGTGCGCGAGCTCATAAAACACCCCTGAGCACGCACAAACACAGTAACGGCAAGCATTCTCCCGCGGCGGCGAAGAAACGCGAGGCACAGTTGCCCCGCCGGTGTACCTTCTTGCCGAAGTCGTCCGTAGGCCTTTTCCGTAGAGCACGGCTGTAGAACAAACGATCACCGGCGCTCACAAAATACCCAGTCCTGTGCTATTTCTACGGTCGTTCTTCCGCACACAACTGAAGAACAAGTCTCATCGTCACTGTCGCGGCTGAGATGTGATGTACTTACCCTACTCACAACGAACGAGACGGCTCGCAGTCACGATATGCAACGCAGTCGCAGCGCGCCGGCGGCAGCACGTTGGTTCGGTCAGCCACGTATCAGCGCTCGCCTTCGCGATAGCTGCTTCACAGTGGTCGTCGCACGAGGCGAAATACACAATTTTAATTACACTTTATTCTACGATACAGACAGTATTTCCCGGAAAACAAAAAGTACTTTTCTTTTCCTTGCGCCGGCGATAGCTCACGACGGCCGCCGACGGGCTCGATGCCGACGGCATGCGAAGTTTCTTTTCGCGTACAAATTGCAGCCATTTACTCTTCGGGCACTCGGCAAGCAACCGCTGACGATCAAAACAACTTACTTTTGTTAGCGATGTAAATATCCGTTGTAATTCGGCGCGTTCAAGCAATGTATCCACAGCGTGTAGGCTTGGAAGCTCGCACTGGCACACACACACTACGCCAGCAAACTCGCCGTAACACTACGCCAGCCTCCGCAGGCCTGAGACGGCAGCCGAGCGAGTGGTGTCCTCCAGTTGTTGAGGAATGCATGTTTGCTTGCTTTTGTATTTTGTTGCTCTTTTGACAACTCACGTGCTTGAGCCTCTGACAGGAAGGGGGGCCTAAAGAATGGCGCAGCGGGGCAGAAGCATGCGAACGACGATCGGCAGACGGACTCGGGGGAGCAGACGAGAAGCGTCTAAATTTTCCCTGAACCACTCATACATGGCGCGGCCAGGCAGCGCGGACGCAGACGAACGAGCGCGGACCAACGGGTGCTTTTAGACCCCCCATTGGTACTTTTCGTGGCGGGCGTTTGCGCACGACACGCACCGGTCGAACGGTTCATCCTTTCGGATGAACCGTTGGACCGGTGGTCTAAATGTATGCAGTTAGTCCACTTTTTCCCAATTCTGGTTTAGAGTGTGGGAAGTGCTGATCGAATCGTGTACCTTGTACCCGCAGAGACACCCCGTCGTATGCATATACTCTGGTTCCACACTCTCGGAACACTCGATACATTCGACACTCGCCAACAGCTCCCGACGTCCCGAGCGGCTCCAGCAGCGCCCATTCGAGCTCTTTTTATCTCGCCGGGCAGACAGCGGCGCGGCACGAGCTAAGGCCTTCGAGGACGATTAAATCCGCGCCAATCGCCCCCTCCTTAGCCGGCGGCAAATCCGAGCCGCTTCCATTACGCGCATAATCGCTCGCGCACAGCGGACATTCATCATCGGCTAACCCGTATAGTACAACGCCGCGCCTCGACATCATTTCTCCGCACATCCTTCCACGACCATTGGACGGCGCCGTTAAGAAAGGAGCCCACACGGACTTTGACGGAGCAGCCATATAAGATCCGTAGCACAAAGAAGGAGCAATCACAGAGTCTTATCCCCGGATTCTTCCTTTTTTTTTTTCTTTTTTCCCCCTCTTAAGTCCCTTTTCGCCGGATTTCCACGAATGGGCAGAAATAAGGGCAAGTAAACAGTATACGAGCGACAGGGCTTTTCTTGCGCAAGGCGCGATGTTGTTAATGTTCTCACAGCCGGATAGCGGCCGCACAATTATTCATAAACCTCTCTCTCTCTCTCTCACTCTCTTGCAAGGTGCTCCGCGAGTCGAGACCGCTTCCGTATCCATCTTGTCCCCCCTTTCTTACACCCTATACTATTTCTTCCCCTTTTCGCTCGGAAGCGAAAATTACGTGACGAAATATGGCTTTCCGTCGTAATCTCGGATCGCCACTCGAGTATAACGACATCCGCTCGCCCAGACCACTATGCCTTTCTTTTTTTTCCTCATCTCCACCACCGTCCCCTGGCTCTTCAAGCTTCTCGGCGTGGCGGGTTAATGTCTTGGTCTCGGAACACGTTCGCTTATCCGGCGATAATGTTTCCGATCCTCGTGATGCACGTCTCCACCGTTCTCTTAATAGCCGCTGCTTTCGGCCGCGCTTATAGTGCGGCTACAGAAGAGCGCGCGCGCGCGCGGCTGGCCTCAGTGACACTGCGGCTTTCGCGTGGGGAAATAAGAACGTCTCCTCGCGTGCGCGTGATTCTCGTGACCTTGGAGTTTGTAACGCTTTGGCCCGAGTGGATAGCTCCTGCATGGAGATGCGAATAACGCATGGCAATGTTCCAAAGTAATGACTTCTCTAACCTTCTATGCTGTGTAAAAAATGAACGGAAGACGAAGTCTTACAAGATAAATATGATAAAACGCACTGCACCACACTTTAGTACTGGGATAGTTGGTGCATCGCCGATTCAAAGATTTATTTATTTATTTATTTATTTATTTATTTATTTATTTATTTATTTATTTATTTATTTATTTGGTTGGTTAATCAGCTTGCTAGTTATTTACTTATTCACAATATCACAAAGTCCCGGTGAAGGGCATTAACAACGTCCCAGAATATTTGTTCCCGAAAGTACGAAACAAAGAAAACACTGAGACGGAACATACGCTGTCCAACCTTCGCAGTGTTTTTCGCCTGTCTCCTGCCATGCGTCGCAAATACTTGAATTCGCAATGGAACGATGACAGCCGCATCGCTCTCTCAACAAATCGCCTATCTCTAAGCCTTACACGTGCTTGTGGTGTCATCTCATACTGAGATATTTGGACAAGACAACTAGTAAACGTCGAACTTTAATTAGGAACAGGGACAGCATTCGACCGGGCATTCGCTTGAAACATGGCACGCTGAAACATGACTCTGTTCCAAGTGCTTTTGGCGTTCGTGAACGAAGGAGCGATCAGGGAGCGCAGGCCATTAGAGCTTGTCGACGAACTGCTTTTATTCTTTTCATCACCCCGAAATGAATCGAAAGCTTCAACCTCGCTACGTGCAATTATTTAGCCGTGCCATTAGCTAAAGTATGATGCGGCATAAGGAAACGGTAAGGCATTGTATAATTCCGAGATATTCCAGAACCAGGGATTTTTTTTTTATTATTATTCAGTAGCGAAAGTGCCTAACCGTAAAAGCATGAATGTGTTTCTTTTGTAGCGCACGGCCAACCTTTGGTGCACAGATGCAATTTCTGCATTTCATTAACAGTTCATACGTTGTGGCCACTAATGCCTACAGAGTCCGCACACTTAATTCGTATTGCAAATGCCTCCCCATTTCGAACGACGTGTCACACCCTCCCCCTTCTCACGCACACCCCGTTTTTCCTTTTGCTTCCTTTCTACAAACCACAGCCTTGTGTTCACTGCGACATCGCATTACACGCAACGTATGCGCATTTATATGCGATTTAGCCGCACTACTGCCATGGATCTTTCCAGAGAAGTGGATGAACGAGCGAATTGGCATCGATTATTCGACACAGGAGGACAATGCGGGAGATTTAAAGAAAAGAAAGCGGGGGGGGGGGGGGGGCGTTAAGCCATACCAAAGTTAAATTTAGAACAGTGCCAGGCCGAGCGATACCAAGTACGAAACCGGACGGTCAACACCGGAGAACAGACTATAGCAGCAAAAGCGACAGCAGAGCTTCCTTCGATCGCAACGTCGGGGACTGAGTGAAGATGAAGACTTGCTTTGGAAAGTTATAGCGCTAGTACGAGCGGAATACACACACGAGAGACAGAAGGGAATATAAAAGATTGGGGAAAGAAAACTATAAAAGAGAACACGCGGCCGTCTCTTCGGACGCCGCCAATCTCCATATTGATGGCGCGGCAGGCGGCGCGGAGCTCTCGGTTCTCCCTCTCCTCTGCCGGACTCCCGTTTTCCCTTCGTTTATCCCCTAACGGTATCCCCAATCTTCACCCCTTCCATTTCTCCGATCCGCCTACTACTACTATACGACGGGTGTGCGTCCTTTCTCTGCCTTTAACTCGATGTCTGCCGCCCTCTTTCCTCAGCGCTGACAGCCGACAACTTTGCCCCGACCGTCTTCAAGAATAGGGAAGAGGATGGGAACGAACGAACGAACGAAAGGAAAGAAAGGAAGAGAATTATAGCAGACATCGGCGACCAAAAATTAAAATAAAAAGACGTGAGGGGGTGGGGGGCATATAACTGAGCTATATGATAGTAAAGGCGATGCTTCCATGTAAAGAAAACAAGCTCGAAAGGTAAAGGCTGCGTGAAAAAGATAGAGTAAAACGCAGAAGGGAACTAAGGGGAAAAAAAAGGAGAATGAAGCTAAATAAACGAGCCAGCTGAAGGATGTCGCTGAAGGGATGTTCCCTCCGTCGCCCACAAGCCCCCGTTGGGAGGGGAGCATACAGGAACACACAAAATCTTACGACGAAGCGAGGGCAATAGATAAAGAGAGCAAGGGCGAGAGATAAATAAGAAAGAGGAGCGCTAGTTCACCTATTGCCGCAATCTCGACGGAATTCGGACCACCTCCCCAACCGAGCCCTGTCCGCAGAGGGAGCGCTGCACAGCCAGCATGCGCTTCTGCCGGCGAGGGACATCCATTTCCCAATGACAAGAACCTCTCATTCTTCTATTCAGCCGTCATTTTATGCACCTCGTAGAGCTCCTTCCCCCTCACACTACTGCCGCTCTGCGAAATATTGAGGTTGCGCTCGGGACTGCACGGGGTGTACTTTTCTGTTCCCTATCTCGTCGCCACATGCCTGCCTACATTACGCCTGCCTGCCTACTTTATACTCCTCCCACGCACGTGTTCTTTTGTAGTTCGTTAGTTAGCTAGCTAGCTAGCTAGTTAGTTAGTTATAGTGAGTGAGTGAGTGAGTGAGTGAGTGAGTGAGTGAGTGAGTGAGTGAGTGAGTGAGTGAGTGAGTGAGTGAGTGAGTGAGTGAGTGAGTGAGTGAGTGAGCAGGCGGGCGGACGGACGTTCAAAAAACGCAACGTAATAAAGACGTGCTTACGTCGTGCGGGAATGCCAAAGCACCTTGAGTTAGCCAGACGGCTGCGGCATGTCGTGCTCATCACGCACGCGCGAGGCACACCTTCAGTCAGCCAGGGCCAAAGAACCGCGGCAGCGTCGGTGAAGCATGCTCGTTCGACACACCGGAAGCCCGGGTTCAGTTCCCGTCCAGACCGCGAAGTATTCTTCTCAAAACGTTCATTTTGTCAGCAGAAATCTCCATGAGATATCTAGCATCAGTCGCAGCCCTTTTATTTCGTGAACAAGTACGACGTAACGCGATGCCATCCCCACGTATGTCTACGTGATGGTGTCGTCACATGACGTCAAGTTGCGACGCTACCGGCAGGTAACGCGACTTTTGGTATCAATCGTGCTCATGCATGCCTGGACGGCGGTTCGACCCACATAATGCTTCTGGATTAAGGTCCGTGTTAGCTCTTTTGCTGTGACTCTTCGATCCAAGAGACGTCCCTTCAGCGCGGCTGTTTCGCACACGGATAACACCCCGTCTGTCGACCTCGACAGAAGAAACAGCTTGGAGAGATGTAAGAGATGGCCGCTGCCGTTTTACTTTTTCTTTATTATTTTCCCGTCGCGACACGCACCGACCGAAGAAGAGGACGAAGAAAGCCAATCCGCCGGTCCTCCGATCCGCCTCTACTCTCTCTTTCACGAGTCTTTCGTCTCTCTTTTTTGTTTTTCCCGCTCGAGACCTTTTGGTGCGGTGCCTCGTCGCTTGTCCATCCTTTCCCTTCGCCGTCCATAGTTCCTTCGCTCGGTCGGCGGGGTCCTCTGCGTAATGATATGCGGTACAACACTTCCAGACTGGCCTTCCCTTCGATGGCCCCATTTGCTTTGCCGTCTTCGTCGTCGTTCGGCACACGGAGCGACGAACAAGCGGCTGAGTGATGAGCTCACGAGCGCCCCCTCCCGGCGGCACCGGGGCCACTCAGAAACTCGTTTAGCTCTTCCATTACCCCAATCGCTCTCTCGGCGCTGAAAACAGTGCCACTGAAGCGAGCAGGACTGGAAAACGTACGCTCAAGTTCCAGAAAACGGGATCAGCCAATGGTCAAATAATCATACCATGGCGGATGTAAAGAACTGAAAACTGACCGTTCTGTTGCATTCATTCATTAGCGGTTTTAAAAAAAGTCTGTTAGCTCTTGTAAGTCTGTTTAAACGTGCACATTCAGCGTTATTTGGTGTTGATTGTACGTCACTCAATGATCATGCGAGAGAAAGCTTTATTAGTACTGCCCTTGATGGAGTCCGGGGATGGCGGTGGTTGGGAGACTAACCATCAGTGGCTTCCTTTCCCATGCGGCGGCTATTCTGGATGGGACCCGGAGCTGCTCTTCTGGGTCCCACCTTCTCGCACTGCTTAGCGATAGTTATGACACGTGTAGCGTTAGTGCGTTGTATGCTTTTGGGTGAGGCTATGGGGCATGCCCAACGGCTGTGACCTCCTGCACGAGTCTCTTGCATCTGTATCTGCTTCCTCCCTAAATAGCTTTCGGTAGGCGCCTCCTTCCGTAATAACGAACCGCATTTGCTACTTTCGTAATTGTCCCTGCTTTACTCCGCCTATGTTTTACATAACTAATTAGTTCGTTTGCTCATATACGTATTTACTTATTTTTTGTCCACAAGCAAGGTAGCCCACACTCGTTTATGAAACATCACACGCGCACGTAGGCTGCAAACAATCTTTCGTATTCACATTTTCGTTCGATGTACGTAAAACTCGCGAGTAACAGTTTGGGCGAAATTGGTATGCCGCGACGCTTGAAAGTGTATATAGCTCAGAACGACTAAAAAAGAAGGTAGTCAAGGGAACATGGCAATGTGGTTTCGTTACAAACTATTCGTTATAGACAAAGTGATTGTGTTGCGTATGGAACGCTCCCAAAGACTCTAGACGACGATTCGCCACCTTTCCGTAGCAATACGAATACGAAAAACTGTGGGTCCAAAGCCTCCACCACAGTCGGAGAAAACAGGGAGAAGCATGGACAACGGCGCCCAAAACAACTGCGTTAAAGGCATTACAAAGCCAAAGCAAGCCGGCAAGCCGAGGCCACATCGCGGCTATGGTCCGAGGTGGTCGAACGGAAAGCACGAACAAAAAAGCACTCGAAAAGAAAGAAAGCGATTGAAAGAAAAACAAAAATCGAAAGCAACGTAAGCGAGATCGCGGATATATACGGGCCACGAACGAAAACGGAGAGCGGTGGAGTTGATCGAAATTTCCCGTCATTTTCCCTCTCGGACAGATTTACTGCACCTCCGGGAAAAGTCCCCCCCCCCCTTTTTTTTTTTTTTTACTTTCGTGCAAAAGGGAGTGTCTGCCATCCGAGCAAGGGCAATTCCCCGTAAGATTTCTCTTTCATGAGGTGGGGCGGGCAAGAAAGCTCCGGGAAAGGGAGCACTCTTTCTAAAGCGCGCGAGCTGCTTTCTCCCTTTATACTTATTTCAGCCTTGTGATCGAACACTCCTTTACGTCTTTGTTATAAGCAGGAATCCTTTTTTTTTTTTCCTTCTTAACGCCCCGCACAAACCTTTGCATTTTTTTTCTCATAATTGAGAGCACTTTTCGGTCGATAAAGGGAAAAAAAAATGTTTTTCAGGATGCGCTAGGAACTAACTGTACAGCGGGAAAAAAGCGCCACACCATGCCCGGTGAGACAATGCCAAATCATAACTGTCTCTCATTCAAAGCGCTGCGATGGCGTGGAACGGTGCGTGCTTTGTTTCGATGTCGCGCACAAACAAGGAAACGTGAGGGGGTAGACGGCGGACGAGAACATACTCACACAAATCAAGCTCACCATCGTGAGCGGCACCAAGTAAGTAGGAGCGGTAAAACGCATATACCGTACACTCATTTAACGTACGCCGTTACTGAGACCAGAGTGACAGCTCCGATGGAAGGCCTGCGATGTTAGCCTGGCGGATCGCTTGCTTGATAGTAACTACTGCAGTTTTTAAGTGCCAAAACCACGACGTGATCATGAGTCACAACCTATAAATGAGGGTTCCGGAGTAATTTGGCTGTATTAAGGACAATAGTTGGGCTAGTTGATACGCACTGGTTTGCAACCGCAAAAACACCAGGGTCAAAAGACAAGAGAGACATGGCACGGATGTGTGTGCGTCCGTGCTGTCCGTCGCGATGTCTTTTTGTCCGTGGAGTTGCTGTAAACGTGCGCAGGAATCCTCCAAACGGCACGGACGCTAACACGTGACACCTGCACAACGACAGAGCCGCCATGCAAGATAACGCTTGAACAACGCGAGTGGAACGGGCGCACGTGGAAAATCAAAGCAGGAGGACTAACTCGCGAAAATTAATCACGCCTTGGTCAACTTAAACGCACAAAGCATTTGTGATTCAGTGTCGCATACTCTTGAGTAACGAAATAATTATAAACTGGTGTATTCACACAACGAGCGAGCCTCAAAGCCGCCTCGGGAATGCAAGCTCTTCATCTGTAAAAGAAGAGAGAAACTTAGATGAGCGAATGCGAGCGGAGACGCACTATACAATGCACCACCATAGCTGCAACCAACTCGAAAAAAAGACTCTACGCCTACTTTGCGAGAATACAAGGCGCGTTTCTTCTTCCGACAAACGCACCCGCGTGCGACGACACAAAGCGCTGCCCGTTGTTCGCACCATGCTTGCATTGAGGAGGGGACGAGAACAGTGACAATGCACGGCACGGAGACAGCGACGCCGGCGAGTGAGCGAGCAACATCGGCTCGCTTTATTTTTTTTTTTTTTTTTTCCTCCCCGCTCGCGAAATTGACGCGGCATGCGAACGAGCCTTTTTGCTTCCTTGATCCTCCACCCCATCAGCGTCATCTCGGGCGCAGAAAAGCCTCGAGCGTCTCTCTGCTTGGCACAAGAGGACAACTTTCGGCGCCGTTATGTGCGACTCGTGCGCGACATTTGCCTCTGGCTCTCATCGGAGGAAATGCAGCGGCGCTCCCGAGGAGTGAGTGGCCCGACGAACGATGGGACGCGGTTCAAGGACCTCGTGTGACGAGCAACAGCGCCGTCGGCAGGGCACGCGATAGCAATACGAATACGGTGCACCGTTGTGAAAACTGTAGTGGATGAAGCCGGATAATTTACCTATGGCGTTGTGAGGACTGTGGCGGACCTCAGTAAGGAGTACGAATCAAGTTTATCTTATCGCGTGAAAAAAGTTCAGAAGCGCATGGAGCGTCGGACACCGCTACTGAAAGTATTAGACCTTGTGTCGCGGTTCTTTTGTTATTAAAAATAACTTAGCTAAGGAACTAACGCGTAGAAGTGGGCGAGAGAGAGAGAGAGAACATTATTTATCCCGTATTAAGGGAAAGGGGCTGCGAGAAAAAGGCGAGGGATCCTACTCGCGGTAGGCCTCCTCCCCCACCTCAGCCCACCCCCAAACCTTCGTAATCTTTTACGTAGTCAGGAGCTGTGGGAGGTTGCCATTCGCACCTTCAAGTGGGCGAAAGCTTCCGCTATTCTGGTAACATAAAAGAATGCGCCACAATTTGAAAAATTTTTGCTGGCCGTGCAAGCAAAGCTCGCGCGATATGCACTCTGGTCTAACGGAAGAGTTAGAGCACGTTCGCTGCCAGCGCCGCAGCAGCGTTAACGCGGTGTAAGCCGTCAGTGGCGTTTGACAGTATTTTAATGCTTCAAACTGAAGAGCGCCTGCGGGTGGTCTGCTATCCACCAGGTATCTTCAATGCAGTGCGCGCGGCGCGCGCGTCAGCGTTACGCTGGGATATATCTGCACCTTCCGTCTACTTATACGGCTTCCAAACGGGCAGTATTCACGGACGGCAACGCGCGTGCAACTACAGCCTTCTTTGTAAACTGACTTCATATTAAAGATACACTCGGGACGCACGAAAACCATCTGGGTCCGTATTCCAAATACCCTCTTATGATAAAATTGTTCGGCGGAGATTATCTCAGCCAGTCGTGACGCTGGACATATGATTAGCGAGGGCGTTCGGTCAGTGTCAAAAAGCACTTATGAAAGGAAAGTTCTGTGAGTTCGGCACCCTGTTGATCTATATTTCACTGTGGCCGTGCATCGTTTGAGACCCCGAAACTTTCCAGCAAAGTGAGACGTCAACTCTGGTCTTGGGAGAAAGAGGGGAACGCTAGAACACGGGACGCGTCAAATGATCCTATACCCAGGGAGAGAGGATTCTTGGAGTCAAAAGAGAAAAGCACAGGATAGTAACTGCCTCTCGTCGAGGAGGTCCAACGCGGTGGTGTAGCGGTTACGATCCCGGCCGCGGCGGTCGCATTTTCGATGGAGGCGAAAATGCCAGAGGCCCGTGTACTGTGCGTTGTCAGTGCACGTTAAAGAACCCCAGGTGGTCTAAATTTCCGGAGCCCTCCACTACGGCCTTTCTCTATCTCTTTCACTCCCTTTCCCCCACCCCCACGGACGCTTAGCCGTGCTCCCTACATGGGCTGCAGAAATTAGCGTCCTTTCCTAAACGGAACCACAATCATCATCAATCGTCGAGGAGGACATCTCGACCACCCTGTGCGGAGGTGTGGAAGGGAGACTAAAGCAGAGAAGGACAATGTTGAAAAAAAATTACACCATATCCCGCTAAAGGGGACTATGAGGCGATGCGAAGTAGCATGGGGGGTGCACACCGCGTTTGCATCGGTTTGACTAGGTGTCGCGTTTGCATCGGTTTCACGCTAGCAGACGCTGCCTGTGTCAGCGTTGTCTCTCGCGGGCGAGGGCGCGTTCTCGTTCTTTGCGAGCTGGTGGTGGTGTTGTGTTGTTGTTGTTGTTAATGGCTTTGGAGGAAAAGAAATAAGGCGCTAATTTCTGCAGCCCGTAAGGGAGCACGGCTAAGCGCCTTAGGGGGAGGGGTATGGGGATAAAAGAGAAGAAGAAAAAGAGGAGTAGGAAGTGTTCAGACGCGGTGGCACAAACACGGGCACACCGCACGCAAAAAGCCGTCTACGTCGTCAGGGCAACAAACAGCAGTGGTGGCGTTTCCGCCGCAGGCGAGTGTCCAATCACTCGCGCTGCAACAGAGGGATGTGCACGCCGGCAAACTTCACGCATGCCGCGCGCATCGGGTGGTCTGCTGGCACACAGTCCAGTACATCCCTGATGGTCCCGATGAGCATGGCGATGAGGGCATCGCGGGGGTCGACGTCGGGGTCCGGTGAGGCAGCAGCAGGCGGCGTCAAAGCGTCGGCAGCAGCAGCAACAGGTGGTGTAGCAGGGCGAGGCGCTGGCGCGGAGCGCTGGCGTCCGTGAGCCACGGCAGGTGGTTTGGGCGGGCCGGTCTTCACTGCAGCGGCGTACGAGCGCACCTCGCGGGTCTCTTCGCGCACTGCAGCTTTGACTGCCCGTCTCGAGAGCAGGGCCGGTGATGATGCAAGCACGGTCGCCACGCGCCTTTCCTCCTGCCATCGCGGGCAAGTGGGATTGTCGGCGGCGTGGCTCCCGTTGCAGTTGACACACCGGGGCTTGCATAGATCCGTGGCCAGGTGTTGGCGGCCACAGATGATGCATGCACCGACCCGCCGGCATGCCTCGACGACGTGGTCGAAGCGCCCGCACCGTCGGCACTGCTGTGGTCGCGGCTTCACGTGTCGAACTCGAAGCCGCAGCCCGCTGATCTTGACAACGTCGGGAGGGGTAGGAGCACCGAAACGCACCTTGACGGCGCGTCCCTCCCTCGTCGCCGAGAGTATTGGAGCTGCGGAATCCAGTCCGGTACGCAGCTGCTCGTCTGTGATGTCGCCGTCCACCCCGTACACGTACCCGAGGCTGGATCGGCGATCAGCAGGTTCCCGGGCAGACACGGGCACGCCGTTGAGCTCCTTGATGGTCAGGAGCTCGGCCAGGCGCTCCGCCGACGACGCATCCGCGGCCACAATGTTGCGACGGTGATTAACGCGCACCGCCGCCACACCGGGCCGCGAGGAGAGTGCCGCGGCGAGGGCCAGGCGAGGCGAGTCCGTGAACGAACTGCCGGGAGTGGAGGGGCGGTAGAGCACAGTTCCTACCGTGCCTGTTTGGGGCTCGATGACCGCCGCTTCCAAGGCCCGTGCTCGCCGGCGCGCTGCCTTACTGACGACGAGTTGATATCCGTCATCGGCAGGCGCAGGGGTGGGGGTCCGGGGCGGACGCTCGGCCGGGGAGTTGAGGGGCCTCGACGTAGGAGGGGCCACTGCTGCTGTGGGCTCGGGGGTGCGTTGTTGCGCCCGCTGCTGCCTCTTGCGCTTATTTCTTCGGCGCCGGGCGCTTTTGCTGCCGACGAAGGTCACGACCGTCCTTGGGGGGGCAGCCGCGTTGTCGACAGGGCCGGCGGTCGAAGAGGAAGCTTGTGCCGTGCTCGTAGGGGCTGCCGGCGATGATGAGGGTGACGACGGTGCGGATGCGTCGCACGTGGCTTGCTTCCGCGGGCCGTCGTCGTCGGGCGTGTCGTGCGGGCGCTTCCGGCAAGTAGTCACATCCATCTCCTCGTCCGAGGGCGGGGGAAGTGGTGGCAACTCGGAAGCGTCCGCTTTGCTGGGGCCAGGTACGGGAGCTGTCGCGTCAGCTGCGGCCGGTGTGGTGACGGGGGTCGTAGCCGTTCCCGCGTTCACTGTCGAGTCGGAAGGCGCCGGTGTTGCGGCAAGCGTCTCCTGCGCTTTATTCCGCAGCCACCCTCCGATGGCTGTGGCGGCCTGCTGTTCCAACGCCAGCTGGGACTTTCGGCGCATGTCCGCAGCGAGTTGGCGCTGAGCCCGTTGATAGTCTGGGACAGTGATGTCCCAGGTGCACTGCTTGGCGTTCGGCGGGGTCGCGTCCATGGCGCAACACACTAACAGAACGTGCACAGTCAGTAGAACCACAAACACTCGCGTGTTCGCTAATCCGTTAGGCACGGAAGGGGCACGACGCGCACGGCGCCGTACTCGTGCGAGCGAGGCGGCCGCGCGACCGCTCTCGGTGGTGACGAGCTCGCAAGCGATAACGAAGAGTGCTCACTGCGTGAGCTCCCGCCGTTACCTCGGTGTTGTGGCTACAGGCGGTGCTAGCCTGGCAGACCTGGCCGTTCATCGAAGAAAGGGCGTTTCCATAGTCAGCGCGGGCCGTTCGGAGAGGAGATGAGACAAGGAGAGGAGGGGGCGGAGGATACACATGCGCAGTGCGTGTGTGGACGCCACACAGCGGATGGATGGATGCAGCGAATGACATAGCCCCGACCATAAGCTGCTTCGCATCTAAAACAGTAAGAGGAAGGAGACGCGGGCGAAAGGACCCTATCTCTAAAGGGCAGGGGGCACATTCTGCATGTTCGTACAGCCAACGTTTCTGCGTGCCCTCAGTAGGTCAAACTGGACCATCACTGTGGCGCATATACTTCGCCGTGCCGTCGGTGTTCGTAGCCGGAGCAAAGTGAAAGGAAGCGCAGCACGGGTTGCCCGGGCGTGCGCCACGGCACGCTCGTAGGCATGACGCTACCGGGGCTGCGCCGCCCCGGGCGTCGGCGACAGGGGATCCCATTAGCGGACACGGAAGGCGACCGTGGCCACGGACGCGATTCCCACGGGGCACCGCAGTGGGAGGCCGGGGAAGTCGCGAAATAACCGAGCGAGGCACGCGCAATGCGATCGTGCGTGCCCGCGCTCGACCACACGTCGAGTTCGGAATGACTCGTTGCTACCACCACTGCCACATTACTGCTTGTCGCTAATGTTGTCGGCTTTCCCGTGGAACATTTGTGTTTGCTTCACCACTCTGACAGACAGGATAAAAGAAGCACAGAAGTGCGGTCGAGTGCCCCAGACAATATGTAGGCCGATGGTTGGGTGGGGGACTCTCAGTGTTAGTAATATACTGTCCTATCAATTATGCAGGGTGTTCCGGCGAACTTGCACCACCCCTAGAAAAATTCCACTGCGCTATTCCACTGCGTTATTTAGAGTGCAAATAATGTGTATTCATGCTGAAATAAGTACCACGGTTCTAAATACTTTGGCATTCCAAGAAAGTGCGCGAGATTTGAAAAGTACCTGCGGCTAGGGACCTGAAACGTACCACGTATGATGAACTGCAGTGGAACAGCGTTACACGCTGTCGCTGGTGACGGCGACAGACAATCGACAAAAAACGATGAAAAGAGAACGAGAGATAGCTCACTGCAATCCACACTTGCGACCGTCCCCTCAACGTCACAGGGACATGTTAAATTAATTCCCCAAGAATACCAAGGCCGCTTTGTCTCAAGGAAGCCTCAACAGATGTGAACCGCGGTTTCACACGGCTCACGTATTTCCACTGACAGGACGTTTACATCTGTCGGACTCTGTTATAGACTGAGCTTGAATATTCGTTGAAATCCAAAAATGCTCCAGTGTGCTGTATGCACATGAGAATTAAAATATGCATTCCAATGCAATGGCAAAGGGCAGCGAGATAGAATCAGTCAAGGCGCTATTTCTTTTAACCAGCGTAAGCAAACTAGAGTTGCCGAATGAAACAGAATGACTTTCGTCCTGCGCAGATAAGTCTATAATGAACTCTGAAAGGGTAAAAAAAAAAAAACGAGTACCATTCTGCTGTGCACAGGGCCCGTACGTGAGACCTAGATGTGTTTATAGACTATCCTTAATCTGCATACATTCCGCCCACTGAGGAGCGTAAATAAGCGTGTCAGGACGTCTGTCCGCAAAGACGCTGATTCTCAAAAGCCATATATGTGCTCACGGTCGTCATTTTTATTTGACTGTATAACCCCTATACAAGCTATGCAGGAACATGGTATAATATATGCACGAAGACAAAACAGCCATAGTCTGTCGGCGCACATAGACTGTGCTTAAAAAAGCGGCTACTAATGTATACACGCTCCGCACATATTCTTCCATATGTACTCCAATACAATGCAGCACCATGGTAAGCTCACGACGCGCCTAGTGCTGCACGCCCCGGCAACTCCCACCCTGCACGCTTCGACCGAGAAACGAGCCAAGTCTAGCGGCTCCGTCCGGTCGCGAGGGAACACGGGAAGCGGTGCCCCACACGCAAGCGTTTCCGTTTTCCGAATACGAGAGGACCGGCCGATACGGAGGACAGGCTACAGAACGGTCTTCCATATAGATCCCCGAAAGCTCGCACGAAACGATCACTCACGGTGGCGCTCAATGATCGCTCGTAACGAACGCTGCTGTCCGACGACAGCCGAACGCAGCCCGGCCAAGCGGTCGTAAGGGCCGAAGGTGGGCAGCCGCGTACAGCGGTCGATTCCAAATGAGACAAGCGATGCGGACACGTGGTCGCCGTCGCAGACCGCTGCTCTCACTCACGCAAAGCTGAGATCTTGCGGCAGTAAATGAGGCCGCTTGAGCGCCGCGCGTCACCAGGGTTTAAAAGAACATCGGAGCACTGTGTGCGGTGGCAAAGCGTGTAGGCTTCTAAACATAGCTAAAATCGATTCGTTTTGCGACACGGAGGCAACGGAAATAATCATTGCTTCCACAGCCACTCGACCACCGTGGCGGGGCCACGCATATTGAAGGAAATATAGAGAATAGGACACAACGAGTTGTATACCACACTACTTTCCAAGCCTAAATTTGAACTGACTTATAATTCGCTGAAAGCAGAGGCAAAGAAGCGTCTTCTTCTCTGTCCGCTATTCCGAAAGATCTTGCAAGGACGTGGCTATATGTAGCGAACAAAACCGGCCAACACGAGAGAGATAAAACTGAAGCCTGCACTGAACCAAACGCTAACAATTACTGATAGCTTCATCACTGATCACACATTTCCCATTCTGCACCCAAAATCAACAGCTCCACGCTTCGTATAATTGAACTTGACTCCCAAGCCGAGCACACAGAAAAGAGAGAGAGGAGAGGGGAGAGAGCGCAATTGCTCGCACCGTACGACAAGTGAACGTATATGAAGCACAATACGTGTGAGAGACAAAGGCGGTTGACCGCGAGCGCCATAACGACGTAACTGGCCTGCTGGGCTGCGCAGTTACCCCACTATCCCCCAGCGGCAAAGTATGCGCTAAAGCTGCCTTCCTCCAAACAACAAGAAGTGATAAAGAGTTTCACTGATGAGCAAAAGCAAGGCCTTCGCTATTTTTCGTTCGTCATATCCTTTACTCTCCTCTCTATCTCTCACACGCACACGTTGCACGCACTCATGAACAGAAAAGCAAATCACGTACGCGCCAGGTGCACACAACAACAGCTCGGCGTCGCGACGGCCACCCTGGGGTCAGTAAAAACCCAAGCACGAAGCGCATAAGCCGGCACCCCATCGCACTCGCCTGGCTGGCTGGCCGCGGAGTCGTCGTCGTCATCGGGCGATCAATGGCGACAGGGGACTCGTAATCATCAGCGCGTCGTGTCCTGCCCTCGCTGACCGAATCTCGCGCACGAGCACTACACACTACAACGCCCGCGCGTTTTCGCCTCCCCATTTTACGCGACCCTCGCGGCCCATCGTGTGGTCTCTTTTTCGTTGGTCAGCACAAAACAAAGGTAGGCGGCGGCCCATTACGGTCTGCGCCCGTTAAATGCGTGTGAAACCCATGCAGCTGACGTCGCCCAATGAAGCGACAGGATCGGCAAGCTCATCGCGCACAAGAGGAGCTCGCAGACGACTGGACGGTGTATTTCAGAATCGCGCCGCCGGCCAGCGTGACTTACTGCAACGCCGTGTGTGCTACCTAATACTTAATGGACATTCTACCACCGCTATAAAGGTCTAGAATACCGTCTCTAGACGTTTTCCTTTCATCCGCGGGTACCGTAAGTGCAGTCTGTGCATAGTTAATACGAAAGACTAATGGAAACCGATAACTTTGTCGACTCGAGACATCCGTCATGTATGGGCTCGTGTGACTTTACAGACCGCACATCGAAATTTTAAGCTCCGTCAACATTGTCGCTGAAGATGTCTCAATGGATCGTCTTAATACAGATTAGAAAATGTCTGCATACTTCGTACACATTTGCAAAACAAGCTTTTGCAAGTATTGCGAGATTTTACGAGCGCGCTATTTGGCTTGGACGCCAGCAGTAATGGTTACGTACAAGATGAATGAACACATGAAAAGGACACAAAAGCCTTTAGTATGCCTACGTTGAGCTTTCCTTCAGCCGGTCCCCACTTTAGGACCTCCTACTGCAACATTTAAGTGCTATACGGATAAGAGCACAAATTCAGGCGGACATGGAGGTTTTAAGTGATGCACAGGTCGTTAAAAACGATGAAACACAGGCAAGTTCACTTGTCCAAATGCAGGCTTTAGGGACATTGCCTGTTTTTCATCATTTTACCGCTATGTTCGTCATTCATGCACTGTGTCACTCGTAACATTAATAAATGCTGGGGTTTTACAAGCCCGAACCACTATATGATTATGAGGCGCGCAGTGGTGGAGCGATCCGGAAACCTCGTACACCTGGGCTTCCTGAACGTGCGCTGAAGACGCGCAGAAACGGCCCTCTATATAGCATTCTCGCCTGCATCAAAAACGCGACCGTTGTGGCCGGGATCGAACCCGCGTCCTTCGGTCACTCGCACATTTATGACGTCATAGGAGACTACGAACTTCAAAAGAACTGCGTGACGTATCACTAAAAAAAAATGAAACTCGCCGCCATCTTTACTCTGCCGCGTATCCAGGATTTCTTGCTCGAGAACGTACATGATTTTGAAATATTTTAATCAGGCCCCAACAATATCAGCACGCAAGAGCTGCGTTACGTCGAATGGCGCTGGGTGGTTATAACACGAAGGTATATGAGGGACCGTAGATATATGCTTCAGTAACGGCCGCGCCGCTCTGTGGCGTGGGGAGGCCACGGAGAGTCGAAGACGGTCCAACGAGAGACAGCGGAAAGGTGGAACGAGTGAGACAGCCAGAGAAGGCTCGATCGTCATCGATTATGCTCCATTGTGGGCGCAGCAGCAGCAACCTACCGATCCCCCCCCCCCCTATACGCACTTTCCCAGTACACCACAAGCGCCCTCCCGGATCGTTCAGGAGCGCCTTACGTATGCGAGCAGGACACAAGAGAAGAACAACTTGGCGCACAGACTATAGACAGGTGATGGTGCAACCGTGTCGTGGAGGGGCAGTCACAAAACAACGCGAGGCTCAACCTTTTCGAAGACGCCAGAACGTAGATGGATAGGGACGAACAATACGGCAATTCCATCGAAAGACCGCTGTCCCAATCGAGCGATACCTTGTTCCAATGTTTTCTTGCCTTTTTATTTGACGCTTATATTTTTCTGCGATAACTGCTAAACCCTTTACTCAATACAATGTTTTTTGTCACGTTTATTTCAAAGATACAATAAAAAAAAATACCCTTCGATGAATGAATGAATGAATACCCGAAGCCGTCCGCCTCTGAAAATGATGAAAACAAAACTTTACGTAGCAACGACTCCTACCAAAACAGTCGCTGTTGGAGTCCGAGACCGTCGTCTTGGTGACGGGCGTACTTGTGCAGATGTTGACGTGCTTTATGTGGACTACCTGGAGATGCGGCCGTAGTGTACAGCGCAGTCTTCTCCTCCTCCCCGCTCCCCGCCCCCCCCCCCCCCCTTTTTTTTTTTAACTTACTTCTCCACGCCTTATTTTTATTAGGCGTAGGCAAGTCACGCGAACGAAAGGTCCGAGATCCGGACGATGCGGCAGGAAAAAGCTGCCGCGGTGAACTTTTATAGGAAATGAACGAACACCTAACACTCACAGAGCAACATTTTCGTCCGAGGATGTAATGCAAGTTATGCAACACCCGACGCAACATAGGTGGAATGCGGCCGCGCCAATATCGAGCACTTCGTCCTATAGCAAAAGTTACCGGGAGCTCTGCCTCAGAATACGGTGGCACGCGCAGAAAAACAAGCTTCACGCAACTTGGGGTCCATGTGGAAACCGCAGACACAATCCCAACTCCGTCGAGAGCTCCGACGCCTCGTGCTCGCTGGGCGCTGCAACCGTCCGCAGCTACAGTGACATCAGGCAGGCCCGGCGAGTCGAGATGGAGTGAGCTAATGAAGGCGAGTTGCGACGCGCTGCGCAAACACGCGAGCCGCCGTGGCGCGCTGCCGCCACGCGAACGGCCCTGGTCCAATTAAACCCGGGCTTCCCGTCATCAGGCATCGCGCTCTGCGGGACGATGCGTGGTGCGCTTCCCTGTGGGCAATGCAAAGACACTGCCCCTCGTTGTGCCACGCGTATACATACACACACGGCGAGCTGGTGAACAAAGCGCAGAATGACGACGGCGCAGGAGCTGGCGAGCAATTGCTGCCTTTGTTGTTTGGCCCTGCGTGCTGCCGCAGGCCGCCTGCGTGATGCATTATGCAGACAAACGAGCCGCTGACCGGAAAAACAGAGCTTGGCTGGAAGCGGCGTCATTTGTTCCTCGTCGTTACAGTATAGTTGGGCTCGCCTTGCACTCCCGGGACGACGGACGGGGAGCAAAAAGAGGCCGCGCAGAGAAAACAGACGATCACCAGAGAGAGAGAGAGAGAGAGACCGTTCATCTTGTTTTCTTTTCTACACTCTTTTTGTTTTTATGTTGCAGACATTCGCACGCGCAGGAAAATGGGGCTGCGAGCTGTTGTCGCGCATATTCTCGCACGACTCGAATTTCGAAAGTTTGCAAACGTTCTTATCTGAGGTTTAGGCAGAGCAGTACGTTGAGCGTGTTCTTCTCCAGGAGATGTACCACTGCAGGAGGTTCCGTCTCGCGTGAGTTTAGCGACAGAACTAAACATGCGGGGTAGAATGTGTCACTGATTCGGTGAACAGTTCGGTCCACTGCAACTATGGCAAACACCAGACGCGAAACGCGTTTCGTGTCTGGCTGCTTCACTTCATACCTGTGTAAGGAAAGCTTCTATGACCTGCCAAAGCAGCCTTAATGGGGAAAACACTACCCACCGAAGCACTACTGAAACAAAAGTGTGCCACTAAAGCAGTCCGCGAAAACTATTCGATCGATACCGGCGATACACGCACGGTAATCACATACGAACTCAAGTAAAGTTATTCCGACAGCTTCCACGTCATGCGACACGTCGCCGTATTAAAGGATGGAAGGATGAGCTACCACGAGATCCTAGTCCGCGCAATGGGTGTTCTGAATTAGCCCTCTCAGCTACCAGGCCGTTCAGTGCATCGACCTCCAGAGGCATCAACGAACTCGTCGCGTCTCGGCATTCGGCTACGCGCTATACCCTCCGGGGAGGGGGGGGGTCTATACAACGCAGCTCGACGCCTTCGTCACCCTCGAGAAGAACGAGAAAAGAAAGGAAGACGGCGGCGGCGCGGCGGAGCAAACGCAGTCCGCGAAACCGAAGCAACATCGGCGCAAGCGTCGAGGCGCGCCGCCGACAACTGCGACGTAAGCGGCCGCCGATCTGAAAAGAATTCCCCGCCGAAGGAAACCGTGAGCGGCGGCGGCGACGACGCACAATGAGAGAACCTCGAAGGGCGTTGCGTGCGTTCGAGAGCGAAGAGGAAGACGGAAAGCAACGAAAGAAGATGGAGAGCATACGGGGAAAGGTGCAGCGTAAATGGGCCACTCCGAGCACATACTAGTCAAGGACCACAATCGGCCTGCGGGGAAAAGGGAGCTTTAAAAGGAAAGCCACACCGCGGCGACAGGGAGGAAAGGTGCGGCCGCAGCCAGAGGAGGAGCAGGAGGCTCGGGAGCAAACAGGAAATTCGATTACAAAGTTTTCGCCGGCGCCGCGTACTACATCGTGCGCCCGCGCGCGTACAGTTCCAGACTGCTTCCGCCGTTCTAAGGCCGGCCGCACTGCAGAGTCCCGGGCAGCCGGAGAAATGCGAACACAAAGGGAGAGAAAGAGAGAGAGAGAAGGGGGAAGAGGGCGAGTGCGGATGAGAGTGACCGAGAGAAGCGGGACGCAGCGGCAAGAATGACGACACCAAGAACCAGCGAGTGAACGAAATGACGATGGGCAATGGAGGGTGGGTATAATATATATGAAGTTGGTGCGGTGTGAAAGCCGCAGCGAGGCACGAAAGCAATGGAGAAGAACGGCGCCGAACAAATACACTGCCACCGGCAGCGGCGCAGGCAGCAGGACGCGAAGATCACGATTGCTGCCATCGCGGCCGCCGAAACAGCGCGCGGGCACGTATAAAAATAAAAGAAAGAAAGGGAGCGCGCGGGCCAGTTCTAATAGCGCGGTTCCGCAGAGACGGGGTGGTGGCGGGAAGGAGGGAGGGAGCTACACCGCAGATGAACCCGGCGTTATAGAGAACGTGCTCGGAAACCCCAAAGGGACCGGAGGATTCCTCTCCCCGCTCCTAACCCTGCCCTCGTTCCCAGGCTAAAGCGGCGCAGCAACGGGACTCCTCCCTTTCCCGGATCCTTCCCGGACGCCATCGTAGATCTCGTCTCATCGGGACGGGGAGAGAAGCGGGCACCGCTAACTCGGCGGGACGGCTCGTGCAGACTGGCCGCGGCACAGAATCAACAAGAAGCCTCGACGTCAAAGTAATGCGGAACAATGCGAACGCCGAAACAAATACCGGGCGCCGTGGCCTTCAGCTTACGCGGTTTACCTCGGATCAGCGGTAAACAGCGGCAGCTGCGGAGCTCGCATTCATCCCTCGGTTTCCAAAGTCAGGGACAGTATGCGGAGCCTTCCTAGGCGGAACCACGGCGCTATACCGCATCCTCGCATCCAGAATTCTCTACCAGGCCCGGGCGAAACAAGGCAAGGTCTTAGCGTTTATTCCGGACGTGCTCTCGTTCCACTCGCTCGCCTTACAACTCCTCGGTATGCACGGCATTCTTCCTCCTCATCGCGCGAGCACTTGTTTCAATTTCCTCGGCCCCGATAGACGCAGTAAAGCCAGAGACAAAAAGCCCACCCGTAGTTTGTTAGCCTCCACAAGCTGGCGCCCGATTTCTTATTCCGCACTCGCTCCGAACATCCTGCGAAGACTTTCCCGACCCACAGCGAAACTTCCTTTCGATTGGCCCCTAGTGCTTCTTGTATGACCCGGTTCGCTCTTCAACTTCGCCGTACCAATGCTCTTGACTAGCTTCGCTCGTCTAACGCACGCACGCTCTGCCGCAAACTTTGCCCTATAGCTACTTCATTCGGGATGGAGTTTTCCTCCCAACGTACGCAACGTCTCAGCGCTTCCGATTCCGCCGGCTGGAATTTCCTCAAGAACTGCGCGCTTTCAGTACTTTCGCCTATCTGTAGGTATATATTTTCGAAACCGCTTGATCTTTCCTTTTCTTTCTCAAATCATTCGTACTCCATCGAGTGGGTGGCGAGCATCCCGCGTGACGCCGGGCGCATCCTCTCTAAACTTAGTTTTGTGCGCCAGCCTACTCACTCGAAATTTCCGCAACGCATCTGATATTACCAGGATTCTTGCCGGCCCGCTTTTTCTCGAACTTCTCGTATATCCCTCAGAGCTCCACATAGCTTTCTTCCCCTCTGGAACAGCGCCAAATTAACTTCGGCTTCCCACAGAGATACTGATCACTGAAAATTGATGGTGTTTCCCACAACAAAACTGTTATGAGACACGCCGTAAAAGGGAATTCCGGACAAGTTTTGACCGGCTGGGGTTATTTAGCGCCCACACAAACTTGCGTACACGGATGTTGTCGCGAACCCACGTCTTCCGGCTTAGGATCTCCACGTTTTACCTAATGATTAAGCTATCAAGACAAAACTTGCACGAGTGCTGTTAATCACCGCTGTATTAATTATTCTTAACATCGGGGCACCTATACTAAGATGATCGCTTATGGCGACGTCACCAATGTATCGTCTCTCCAGTGAGCGCTGACTGGCTCGTCGAGAAAAGGCGAGCAAGTAGTCGCCACTGGACACGCGGGATTCTACGTCACGCAAAGCGACAGTCTCCGATGGCGATCGTTGCAGAATGACCTAGCATGTTTCACATTCCTAGTTTTGACCAAAAGTCCCCTTCCCCTGCCTCACTCACTCACTCATTCACTCTAGAGAGAGAGAGAGAAGGCGCCGTACCACGACATTTTTGTATTTCCTTCATACCAGAAAGCACGCAGGGCAGCCCATTTGAATAATGGGGCGCTATGTGGACGGTATCCCTGCCCTCCCTCCCTCTCTCTCTCCAAACACAACCTTCTTTTTTTTTTTATGAATGTGTCCCGAGACAGTATCTGCGAATAAATACTGCAAGAACAGCGCCCCACGAGACGGCACATTGACAGAACAAGAGACGGTTCAAATCGCTGACACACGACAAGGAACCGGGGGAACACAAATTCATCTTGCGCTGCGAAGCGGTCCCGTGAAAGGGACAGGCGCTATAGAACTCATTATCCCAAGGCCCACTCTATTTACGGGAAAATCTCTGAAGCGGTTACCAGCGAGTTGGGGAAATGGCAGCAACCAATATCAACCAAGCTCATGCCACCGAGCCAACCATGAGTTTCACCAGCTTAGGGCGAACCCGACTGCGCGCCTTTCGTTCGCTCCGACACATGCTCTTTTCTAAGACGACATCTTTTCTAAGACTGCACGTAAGAAATAGCGGATAGGGCACAGGGTAAAGGCAGTGAGCACACGGTCAAAGACAGATATATTACGCTATTTCAGGCTTTGCCGCGTTCGAGGTATATCCACGGCTTGCCGCGTTCTGGCATATCGTATACTGTGATGCACTAGGCGGCTGCAGATACAAGAGACGAAAAAGAAAGAAAGAAAGAAAGAAAAGATTCCAGCGGTAGTCCGGTCGACAACGAAGACCTCCTCCTATATATCTGCCGTGATCAGGCACAGACCCTTCCAGCGTACCCAAGCAGAATATGATAAGGACATAAGAGATAAAAGCGGAACACACCAGAGGGCCTCGCGAGATCCGTGCAGCGTAGAGGAAATCGTCGCTCGGCCAGTCGGAAGAGCAAATGAAAGAAAAGCAGAGCTTCTCTTTCAGCTGAACGCTGATGATTGGCGATGCAGCTACTTAATGAGACTGCGACTAGTTTCTCACATACCTGCGTTCTCCGATGCGCTGGATGCATGGGGCGTACCATACAGAACTCAAGTGACGACGCTACTATCGACTCCTACTCAACGTGATCCCGCTCTATCGCACCGCTGACGTGAACTTCAATGCAGAAAGGCGAAACAAATGAACACACGCCTTAGCGTTTCCACGTCTTCTAAATGCGTGTTAAGGCTTGTACCAGTCTCAGAAGCGGAATTTTGAAATTACAGCACGCTGTGGGAAAGAGAAGTAAGAGCACATAGGAGGTTAGCTCTATATTTTTACCCCACCGAGATTTTAATTTACAACGGCGATCTGTTCAAATAATTATAAGAACAATGACGTTATCGTCGAATGGAGGAAAAGCTCAATGCGAGATATGCTAAAACCATTGCGAAGCAAAGCTGTGTATGAAGCAAGAAAACCGTCCAGTAAGCGTAACGATTCACTGGATCGATCATTGGGCAATTCGGTTCATAACAGAACAATGCAGAAAGGTACGCGACAGCTAACAACATAAACCACAGGACAGGCGCTACGCCTTGGGCTCCATGTTCTTCCCTGTTGTGTATTCAAGTTGCCCTCGCTCTACACTTCCTTGACAGAACTGACAGAACTGTTTCTATGCGCGTTTCGTACGTCTGCGACAAACCTCGCGCTGCACGGTAATGGTGAAACGCGGTAAAACCACCGACACGGGCGAAACGGCGCAAGAAAAGAGCGCTCCTTATCAGCCAGTCGGCTCTCCTCGGGCACTCATCTAGACGTATTAGCCCGGTAGCCGGCTATTACGCTCGCTGCCTTTCAGGTCGAGCCAACGAATAGGCCCAGAAGGGCGTGCGGTCCGGAGACCACCGGATAGGAACCGCTGAGACTCTGGCTTCGTATGGAACCCCTCGAAACCACGAATCATCCCTCCTCTTTCCATGCCTCCTGTTGAGGCTCTCTCTCTTAAGGTGCTTCCGCCGCGTCTGGCAGCTGACAGATCCCCGCGGACGATGGCACGATGGCCGGTGTGGCATCGACGGCGACTATGTTAGTGAACGAGAGGGCGCTGCGCACGTAGCTGACAGGTCAGACGAAAAGCAGCCGGGCCGAAAGAACGTCCCTGCACCGAGGTCAAACGCGCGACATGATGGCCTGGCCTTCCACGCCTCGTCGGTTTCGGGAATGTCCTGCGGCTGCTGCTGTTACTGCTGCTGCCGTTTGCACACTAGATGCATGCGCCACTGCAGTAATGACTTTCTCTCCATGCCTGTTTTATATATGCTAGCTGAATTCACTGTGTTGCTGTTCTGCGCACTGCTCTAGACGTTATAAGAGGCGAGTGAGCTCTTGACTTCATGAAAGGGTTCGCTTCACGCTCAACCCACAGGAGGTGCAACCAGTAACGGCACTCATGGGTATCATGGGTGACATTGAACGTGGAGAATAAAGGAAGAAAGGTGCAGTTATTGACTGTTTAAGCTTTGCTACACTTTGGCGTAAAACTTGCAACGAAACTGCTTCAGCCAACAGAAATACTTGTATCAGGTGTTTGGAGCGCGGTTCGTTACTTTCAGTGCAACACTCCACGGGTTATTTTAGCCTAATACAAGTTTAAAGTGTTTGTACAGTGGCAATCGGCGAGAACGCACTACGGTGTAGCCGGAGCAAAAGTTTCAGAACTTTTTCTCTTCGTTACCGCAATAACACTTCACTGCAGAGTCATACTCGCTGCGGAGAAGCACCCACAAACTTGAAGGGAGCACATGAACGATTTTGTTCACTAACCGTCAGTGGTCAGACGGAATACTGATAGGGCAGAACATGAGCTCTAAGGTTTTAAATAGCCAGAGCATCAACAACTAGAATGAGAGAGAGAGAGAGAGACAGAACGAACCGAACTGCTGACGGCGAATGAAGCCGATCGTAAAGTATTTTTCTTTTTTCTCTTAAGCGATTCCAGATAGCGCCGCGAAAAAGCTATACACCCCCGAAATCCAGCTGCACGATGCGCACTACAAAGCGATCTTTCCAACGCACGGCCACGCCTCAAGCAAACCCATGCATAACAGTCACTTTTCCGTTGAACGCAATACACGCTAGAATGCCGACAAAGCATAAAATACAAGGAACCACGACTGCTGCACAGATTGGAAACATCCGTTCAAAGAAAATAAACGAAAACATCAAGCACCAGACAGAAAAGCGACTCCCTTACAACGTCGGATGCAAACAAACAAACACGAAAAAGCGCCATAACGTAAACGGAAGAAAAATAAACAAAAGGCGTAATCGACGGAGTTTTCCCAACCACTGCACCCGGGGGAAACAAAAAATGCGTTTCAAAACGCTCCTCGCGCGCAATGCTAGAAGCAGCAGCGCGGAGCGCGTCAATTTCTACGCCCGCAGTGCGCACTGTTGGCGCAGGGGCGCGAGAGGCGCAATAGAAACAAACGCGCGCGGCGCGCAAGAAGTTCAAACAACGGGCAGAATTAAAACATGAGCTCCGCGCGCCGCCCCCAGACCGGATACCTTGCCGCGTGAGACATAAAACATGAGCTTCGGTGTTTTCCAGCCGACGGCTTACCGACGAACCCGTCAAATGCGAGCGCCGCCGAATTCGGAAAGCGAATTGCTCCGTGTCCGAGTGAACGCGCCAGCGAGACAGCCAGGACAAAAAAAAAAAAAAAAAAAAGAACACTGCGAAAAGCAAGAAGAACGGGGGTGTGGAAACAACGTTTCTACGATGCGCCCAATGTGGGGAATGTAGTGCGGGCGCTGTCAACAAGAAAACAATTGCCTCGCTTGTCTCGATTCCGCGGCGAAGCAAACGGAACAGCTGCAGCGATCGCCGACGCTGGTTCCTCGTTCATGATCTTCAAAGCGCGGAGCACCCGTATAACATCGAGGCGCGATAATGTGAAACAACGGCGATACGCGTGAAAGCGCGCGGCCGATTCTCAGATTCGACTCGTCCGCGATAAAATATTCAAGGGGCGCGGAAAAGAAAAAGACCCTATGACTGTACCAGCAGCGCTGACCGGTCAGTTTGCCTACACAGCTGCGAGAAGACGGCGCAGATATCGGCTCTGGTGCTTACACATGCAAATAAAGAAAAAATGTTTCCATAGTGCTTTCGATAAGCACGTAGCAAAAGAATATTCGATAAAACTTGTACTTGGTTCGATAAAGCGCGGTACCTATAACATTTTTCAATTCTGTTTCTATAAATACACTCGAAGTGTCCACTTAAGAAACAAAAAAAAAAAAGAAAAACGATAAAAAAGTAGGACGGTTCGCCCCATGATTTCGGGCATAATAGTCCTTTGAAAGATACATGTTTCCCAGTCTGCTTTAACTCTCATCAATGCCTTTATTTCTGGCGTTTTACGAGCCAAAACGAAGATATCGCAACGAATCACACCGTATAGGGGGAGCTCATTAGTTCTGATCACATAGGGTTCTTCAATGCGCACAAGGGTGTCATTCCATTCTGCACCCACCGATATGCAGCTGCCGGCGCCGGGAATCGATACCGCGCCTTCCATCTTATCAGTGGAACACCTCAACCAGTTCTGAACATGAACGGTACTACGGAGCAGCAAGTGTGGTTCCCGACTAAGTGGCGTAAGCGTACTACGTATTATTATAAGGACATATCTACTCGTCATTACCTGAATGTTGTTGAAATTCTAACAGCTTTTTCAAATATTGTCTCTTTCTTTTTCGGCTTTCGCTGCTCATTCAGTTAAGCTGATGCATCGCGACGAAGCCGGAAAAAGATAGCCGAGGGGTATATGACCAAGACCGTCTCTCAATTGCCTATTACCATCGAACAAAGAACGTCTTTCGGAAGGGTTGATTTTCAGGGTTCGTCAATACGTAAAAATAACTCTATTTGGAAGCACACGAATTATCGTTCCTTTTTTTCTAGCTGACGACGGATAATACGAAATCTAGAAGCAAGCGATCGCATGTTCCTCTTGATTTAGGGAACACAATACAATTTCGTTGCTCGAGGGAAATTATTAAATTTGAGCTCACGCTACGGACATCAACATCTAATAAAAGGTAAAACACTGTTACATCTGGCTGAACTACTCACTGCAACGCAGTTGATACTGTTCATAACTAGGCGCGATTGGCTTAGTTTACGGTTTCGTCAAAATATTCGGCAAGCAGCTTTTATATCTCATATAACCTTTTTCTTAATGATATCCCAAGCCAGCCGTAATTTCACGTGTTTTCAATACGAGTCAAATGAAAACTTGCAATAACGTATGGAACATACACGTTTTCCGAAATAATTATGCGGAATTACTGGAGTGGCAGGCGGAACGTTTGAGTAGGAATGGAATCACCAACAGGGGCGATACAGCTAATGAAGCGTTTATGTTCAATCTGCATTATCTTCAAATTGCAAACTGAGAGCACACGCACATGTGCAAGTTAGCCTAAAACACACACGATAAGAAGACCGACATCAGACACTCCTCAGTTTGTAGCTAGCAACAGACTGCGGGTGCAGTCGGTGGTGGGCTGGCAGCAAGTGCGGTCAAGGAAGTGAGCGTGTAATGTGCCCCGTCGGGGAGAAAGGTTAGTGGGTAGCGTTCACGGCCCGCGAGTTTTTGCACGTTTTGTGCTGTTAGCTTGGAGGGTTCGTTACTAACCAATGTTATTTTGAGTTGGCCGGGAAGCTTCACATCTTTGGGCGGACGGCAACCCCCCCCCCCCCCCCCCAGTTTAATATTATTGGACACGCGGAAAAAGAGTGAGTAGCAAAGATACGTTTTAGAAAACATAAAAAAAATCTACTTAAGAAAGAATATTGATAGGCGTTAATAACACGCTTAATGTCCCATTATTTTAACGACGCTGCGTACATTTTTGTGGTGATGTGTTGGCTGTTGCAGACGTGGTAACATCGCTAGCTGTGTGTTGTATGTGTCATCCACTCAATTCAGTGTTTCTCGTTACAAGCCCATTCCTATTCGAATTTCCGAAAGTTTCCACTGCGTTGTCATGGCGTTAATTTGTATGTGATAACAAACTTGTACTCTGTATGTATTATCATTTTTTTCTATCCCTCCCATTTTTTAATTTTTATAGCGTGGATTTCCTTGTTTAGATGTGACCTCGAATACGGCATATCTAATGGAAGGGGGGAGGGGGGGGGGAGAGAAGCAATCAGTGTTACATTTGCGCACTGAATTATCATTTGATGATATCAAAACAAAAATAAACGCTGAAGCAAAATAAATAATGCAGAGAAGATTAAATGATTCCCACGAGAAAAGTCATGCAAACAAATACAACGAAAAGATATCCACATCTACTGCCCACATGTAAAGAAAAAAAAAAAAGGACGGGAGAGAGAGAGAGAGACAGAGGGAAAAAAACAACGATACAGTAAAACAGAGACCGCCTGCACGTTCGACGATATCAGCTCGAGAAAACATGAGCGCAGACCCTAACGGACGACACAGCTGCGCTCGGTAGCAGACAACGCCGCTTCACTGCGTACCAGTTAGCGGGCAGACGAGCAGTGGCGGGGCGTATTTTTGTTGGCCCAGCATTATGCGCTGTCACGAAAACGCAGCGCCGGCCTAGCTCTAGTGCTGTGAAAAGAAGGCCGGTCGACGGGCGGGGGAGTCGGTATAGCAACAACACGCGGTCAGGCACAGGATTCTTCATCTCCAGGAGCGTGCGCGGACGTAAGGAGAAAACGCGAGGGAGGAGAGATTCCTTTGTCCGCGAAGGCAAATATTTTCGCAGCGGCGGGGGCCAGCCGAAATGCACAGCGCCAAGGCATCCGTCTCGGAGCGTCTGCGCACAAAACGCGTGTTCGATGCCGTCCGTAAAACGGACCGAAATCAGGCGGCTCTCTGCACAACGCTTGCAGCCACTCCTGCTGCCAAAGCGATCTGATGTTTTCATTCTTCCTTGTCATTTTCACAGACCCTCAGCAGATGACTCGGTGCTCGTGGTGTTGCTCCGTTGCTGAGCACAGGATATGGGGATCAAAAGGCCGGCAGCTCAAGCCGAATTCCGATAAATGCGCTACGCAGAAACGACCTCTAAATGTTAAGGGAGAGAGACGGTTTATTAGAAGGCCTCGTCGGCCTCGGCCTGGGTAAATGTGATTTTGTTAAATCTTAAGCAACTCGAACTGGTCAATATGAATCCTGAGCGTCCGAAACACGTTAGCCGTCGCCTACGCAGCGTCGATGCCCTAATTAGGCGCTCTAAGAAAATTTAAAAGGCCCACAAAAGACAAATCCCCGTCGCCAGGAGAAGACAACGTAACGCAACGCGCATTCCTCGATTGCAGATTGGTGGCATCCGAAATAACAATGCGGTGTCTACTAGAGGTAAATCCGACAGAGCGAAATGCAGCAGCTATTGAAAAGTAATTGCATTACACCATAAACGCGTATAAAACCTTAAATGACAGAGTACAAGACACACCAGCCAAGGCAGCTGGTGGAAGCGTCAGGTCTCGCTCAAGACAAACTTAGGAGTAAAGATGTGCTTACAGGTCCCTTCCGATACGTGGGAGCACACCATAATTAGTTGAGAGCGAAGGTTTTAAGCAGAGGTGAGCGAATGTCAAATTTTTCGAGTACGAATCCAATACGAATACGTAGTGACAGCTGACAGCGCACAACGGATAACGGGAACACGAACAAAAAAAAAAAAGAAAGAAAGAAAGGAAACGTGGAAGACAAGGATGAGCGCTGAATGTATCTTTTTCTTCCGTCTTTCTTTTTCATTTTTTTTTTTGTCCGTGTTGTCCCGTTACCCGTGTTAGCGCTGCCGTCTGTGAGTCACTATGACCAACCAACTAGCCCACCAGTACGTCTTAAGTACGGATATCTAACTACGAATATCGAATCAAATATTCAACATCAAAACACAAATGTGCCTTAAGTAGTCATATTTCTGTAACACATAATTATGTTAAAAAGACTTTCAACGCAAAATATATAATTGTCAGAAACCCACCGCCTAGAATTGCTTGTCACATTGCAACTGTATTGGTAAAATACCGCAGCATAAAACGAATGATAACATATACCAAAGACTATCATGAAGGAGTATTAGTTGTTCCACATGATTAGGTCGCTGTAGTACATTCCGAAGAGAACCCGCACAAGGATGCCGCTGCGAATGGCAAGGCAGCACGTTTTGATTGCCTGCTAAAAGCGCGTAGTACACCAGCATGGTTAGACGATCGCTAACAGAGCTGGCGAGCACATAGTTGAAAATGCTTATCGTGATAGTGAGTGTTAACGGCGGCAAGTATTACGCAGTCGATGTGTTTATCGATGGCCGCCATCTCGCGCGCGTGCGCTACCGATGCTTGTAACGCCATAAGCATTGCCGATCTTGGCACCTTCGTAAGTGCGGAAGAGCAGTGACCTTCTGCAAAATGAACGGATCCATGCACTCCTGCGGAACATATTCGATTCACCTCGAACATTCGAAAGTTTCGAATGCCCCATTTTCAAATCGAATACGAATGTGATTATCGATGATTATAGTGTAACGAGCTGCGTATAGCTCACAGTCGACGTACGGACAGGTATTCTCGCGTCACGTCGCGTTTTACCGCGCAACGTTGGAAGTTGGCTGTGAAAGTGTGATGTTACGGCGGTGGGAATCAATGGCGACCAGCCAGCAGCCAAGGCTTTCATGGTACTGTTAAAGAAGGCTCATTCAACTGCACTTTATTTGATGTACATGTTAAGATAATTAGTTTTCTACTCACGGCAAATCAGAGTTCGCTTCTTTCGTTTTCCAGCAGCTGAACGCCTGGACCATTATTCCGATCCTGCGCACCATCTTTCATCCGTACGCGAGGAACGTAAGACGATCCCCGCTTTTCTGAGCATGAAGCGTCCCTTATACTTGTCGCAAACATAGAAACTGCATTTCAGTATACTCTCGCATACTTTACTTTCTGCTTCAGACGTTCTGAATTTGTTCTGAGTGGCGTAGAACTTAGCCCCGCCTCACCACCCCCCCCCCACCGCTCTCCCACTCCTTTTTATTTTTCGTCGTGTCCCCTAGATCATAAAACGTCTCCGCTGTACTCAAACACGAACCCGTGGTACGCAAAACGTGAGACAAGAAAATTATGCCTTGAATAAGCGACCCTAGCGCAGTCAGAACGAAAAAGGAAAAAGAAAACAAGCTGGAGCCGCTACCGATTAAAGATCATCGACAAATAAACTCAATGCCAGCGCAATCCCGAGAAAGCAAATATCATAGATGATGGTCGTGAACGCGAAAGTAAAAAACAAAAAAACCCGCACTGTGTAAGAGAGAAAAGCAAACACCTAAGACCAACGAAAGAGGAGACTAAGAGAGGGAATAAAGATCGAGGAACACGGTCCGCACGACCATTGGTCATCGGCGAAAGAGGGACGAGGGGATCCGTGCGAGAGCCGGGCGAGCCTCCGCTCTGATGTAGTGGACCAGTCCATATTAAAATACGGCTATGTCGAGCGAACTCTAATGTCTGGGTTCGGAAGAGGAAGGCAAAAAAAATAATAATAAAATTGATCCGGCGGAGGTTCAACTAAAAGGAAAAGCCCCCCTGAAAGAGATGCCTTTTTTTAATTTTCTCGACCTTCTTTCTTTTCCTTTTACGTCTTTCTAATACAGAACATACATACTCATCGCGTTGTATTAATGTTCCTGGGGTTTTTGGAGCTCCTTTTTCTTTGTTTGTTTGTTTCTTCTTTCCTATTTTTTTTTTTTTTTGCGCGTATGCAAGCTACGACTCGTTTTAAGGACAAAAACTGTTGAACGCCCTGTGCCGACGAAAGTACACGTTCCAGACAGTTCCGTGGTAGATTTCACAGAGAGTAACTTTGAGAAAGATGACCTGCAGCTTTCTTTTTTTATTGCAAAATCTGGTGACCCAGGCGCCAAATAAGACGGCCATGTACGCAATAAGCGCACACATGTAACGAAAATGTGAAACCTAGACACCAAGAAAGGAGAGAGAGTCCCGATTAAAAGGGCAGCGCGCTGCCCTTTAGAGCCTGTCGTTGTTACGCTTCAATTTACTCTACGCACCTGTGCATTCTGCTCTCGGCGTAAAGTAAGCAAGCCTCGCCAACTGAAGCTAAGTGTGTAGCTTTTAATCTCACGCAAAAGAAAAGAAAAATAAAGAAACCTGCGCCCATACTGGCTCCGCTATGCTCGTTTGTTTCTTTTTTTCGTTTTCTACTTTTTTTTTTTGGTATCGCTTGATTTTTTTTTTCTTTCCTACCACGTACACGCGAAGCGCCAATGGAGTAAGCCGCAACGTGTTTATTGCGAGCGTTGAGAAAGCGTTTCCCAAGGCCAGAAACTCTAGCAAAAGGTGCGACGCGAATGCGAGGCACAAGCAAACACGGAACACCTATCGCGAACCATAAAATCGTCGATAAGGGTAAGCCCCCGCGTTCCTTTTCCTTCTTCATTCTCTCAACTGCAAGTTCAGTTACAGGTGGGAGCGAGAACACCAGGCTTGATCCAACGTACATAAATCTCAACGCAAACCAACATCAGCGAAGGATCTATCGCTTACGGTGTCGGGAAAACTTTTCTCTCAAACGGGGCTCCGGAAAAGGTAGTTATAGTGAGCCTGCTCCACTTAATCCCCTAGGCGTCCTACTCGTTCCCGCGGGCCCAAACTAAGCATCGCCGAGAACAAATTCGAAAGAAAGGAAGAAAGAAAGAAAGAAAGAAAGAAAGAAAGAAAGAAAGAAAGAAAGAAAGAAGAAGAAGAGACCTGATCAAGTAAACCAGCAGGGATCTCGCTTTTACCGTTTGTCTTGGTCGTCTCGTCTGCCCGATTCTCAACGTGCGAAACGTTCGCAAATAGAAAGAAGCTGTAAGCAACAAAGCGATCGCACCTACAGGCGTCTCACGTGGTTGCATCATCGGTCGGCCCGCGCAACCATCACGTTCCCCCGTCTCGAGCGCTAGGTTAAGCCTCGGGTTCCACTGGGGCCATCGCGTACGCTGTCCGTGACAAGAACAAGAACAAGGTGAGGCATCGTGCCTCACTAAAACTGTGCAGCCTCGCAATACGTGTTGTTGCGGCGTCAAAAAGGGAAAAAAAGGCGCGCCTACTGCACGCTGCTTATTTTGCCTCTTTAAGAAGGCGGAGCGAATGATCCAGTCGCGCAGTAAAATCATTCCGTTTTCGCAATTCGCAGGCGCAAGGAACTCACTGGCCAGTCACATCGCCTGGCGCGGTTTAACAGCTCCCCAAACCCGGCAGCGCAACTCCGGCGAGCAACGAGCGAAGAGACGGGCACACATGCGTCACGTCTCGCCGATCTATATATCTCGCTTCACCGTATACACGCAATACAAATAAGCAAGATGCAAGCATTGCGTGGATAAGACACATCTCGATTCGGGATTACGACTGAGTAGCCGACATTAATTAACCAAGGCTCACAAGGAGATTTCTTCAGCATCCAGGAGATGTATATGCAGCCGCTGAAACCAGAATCAACAAACAGTGCGATCGCGAGGGTTGAGAGACAAATCGAGCACGGAGATAACGGGACAGGCTATATCCAGTATATGTGGCTGATACTGTTAAGATAAGATAAAAGTAAAAAGAATTGGCTTTGGAGCTAAGCTAGCCCCCCCCATTGGGTACATTAACCAAGTGCCCTCAAAAGCAAGTTGCGATGCATCTGTGCCGTTTTGTTCACAAATTTGTTTGCTTTACTTCGTAAGTGAAAGCAGTGGATAAGCCCACCGTGAGCTGCTTCCCCGCAGTAACTGTGCTGATTGTAAGCCTTATGTATGATGCCATTCTGTGTACATCTGCTGCTGCTCGAAAACCTGCGTATCTTTATTCCTTTTCTTTTTTCTTTCTCGTTTCTTTTTGCACCAACTCAAAGATCACGGCTAACGCTAACTGATCTTGTCTTTCGCCTTTATCCTCCGAGTTCATTCTACTGCTCGTAAAAAACTTAGGTCATCCTCTACCCTATAAAAAAAAAATCTTTAAAGGCGTGAACGTAAAAGCCACAGCCCCCTGCAAGACCACATTTTTCACACAACTTATCGATACCATCCCGAACGCAGCTCCTCCCTGCTTTATTCAAGCTACATAACAGTTCCAACAACCCAGATGCACATTTCTAACGAGCATCTAGAGGCACGAAAAGCGCCGACACCGCGAGAAAATAAGAATCCCGCGGTCCCGGCGATATCTCTTGCTTTTCGGCTCCGGTAATGAACCGAACAAGAGCTGTAAAACTTTTTTTACTTCTATTTTTTCCAGCCCCAATCGGGACCACCTGCGGGCCGTGCGTGACGCAATTAGGCCGCCGCGACGGAACACGGCGACACCGAACTCCACTCTGTAAAAAGCACATAAAGATAGGCCGCTCCCGATTTGCGCCCGATGCACCCAGGATGTCCACACTGTTGTAACCAGAGGCAGAGAATGCCCTGAAGGTTCCAGCGGGCAGTAAACTAGCGTTAGGGGTCGGCTGGTAACGAGAGAGCGGAGACAGGGCGGAACGGGAGCTCGGGGTGAAGACGGCAGAAGAAGAAACGCGACAGGACTAGCACACTGGCTGCGAGACAGTGAGAGTGAGTGAGAGAGAGAGAGATACATAAAAAAAATAAAGGCAGTCGCAGCTATCCCTCCTCTTCCCGCGCATTTGAAGTTGCTTAACTCGCTGATACGATTCCGCTAAATATGTTTTTCAGGATAGTATACACTCCAACATCCCTCTCTAATTGCCGGCCTCTCGCATTTCAAGAAGAATGCCGGTAACGAGAACATTTATTATTATTATTATTATTATTATTATTATTATTATTATTATTATTATTATTATTGGTGGCAACAGAGAAAAAAGCCTAGTGAAACAATATTGCGTTCTTGTAGTTAACATTAACTCGCGTTTTCAGTTATGCGGTGTAGAACTGTGGACTGCAGCCTAGGCCTTTACCAACCCTTGAGCATGCCCCGGCTCTCTCCTCGGTAACTACAAGGAAATAAACTTCACCTCAGGATGAGAGCGAAAAGAAGAAAAGAAGGAACAACGCGGTATGGAGAACTACAGGATGTCTACGCCAAGTAACAGACCAAAACGCAATGAGACCCCAAAAACAAAAGGTGGGAGAGAACTTGACGTAAAGCCTCCTCCCCCAATGCGCGCGAAATCAGAAACACAGGTACACGAGCTTTGCTTTTACAGAACCTGCCGGGGAAACGTCTACCACGCTATATGTATACACGCACGCTGCAGACCTTCAATTACACAATCAACACAAACACGAGAGAGTCCATTCTCGCATTATCCACCACGTCGCCCTCGTCATTATCGTTCTCGGTCACAGTCGTCATCGCAGCGTGCTTTTTGAAGCATCTCCACCCCCTTCTCTGTCCTTCCTTCCTTCAGTCTGTCGCTTGCACGCTTCTTCCCGAAACCGAAACGCGCTAACGAGCACGCCACCCCCGGAGGGCAGGCAGCTCGGGCCGCGTTGCATGCTCTCTCAGAAGATGCGCCAGAAATGGCGTTCGCTTTGCAGCCGTGTTGCACGTGTGCGCGAACGGATAATTCTGACCTGTCGTCGCCGGGGCGGCTAATGACGGTCCGATCTTCGTTTGCGGCAGGCCTCGGCGTTAGCGTGCGCGCGCGCGACAGCGTATTTACGCGCGTACCCGTCGTTCGCGGGCGCGAGAGAAGAGGCACGGGGGCGACTCTGTGAACACGCCGTCTCGCTTTGCCGCGGGCGCTTCCGTTAAACAAGCCCTTGCGCACGCGATACGCACCCGGGGCTGCAGTGCGGAAAAGAGTGCTCGGGCTTTGACCGATCCGTCGCCGCTGGCGCAGCGGAGACCGGCGTAACAAGCCGTATAGCGGGAACAAACTACGCACTCCTCCTTTGTCACTTTCAAAGCTTTCCACAGAAGCTCCCCCCCCCCCCACCATTAATTAAAAAAAAAAAGAAAAGAAAAGAAAGTCTGGAAGCGGTCTCTCCGTATTCCGACGCTCTAACCAGCGGTAGTTATAACAGAGGCGGTTGACTCGGCTGTTTTCTCGCGCCGTGCGAATACGAAAATCACCCCACCGCACTTTCCCTGACAGAACACCTTTTTCGTCGACCTACGTGTGTGCGCTAGTATTCACTCAGGAATACGCTAGACCGAAAAGAAAAATACAAGAAAAAAAAAGAAGCAGGTATGACTAGGGGGCGGCATAACCTCCGGGCGGCATAATATCATCCTAAATTTGATATGGAAGTGTGGAGGGACGAATAAGACGTGCATGCGCATAGCAGTCAAGAACGCGGTCTGAATTAAGCGACATGTTGCGGGTGCCTCTGGGTTTGTTCTCGTTGTCGGCTCTCCAGCGTGGCGTTAATATCCACGTTACATCACAGACTAACTAAACACTGGGGCATTGTTTTTCTAAAACATTTTCATGAGCTGTGAAAGTTTCTTTCCTGCCTTCTTCATTATTATTATTATTATTATTATTATTATTATTATTATTATTATTATTATTATTATTATTGTTGTTGTTGTTGTTGTTGTTGTTGTTGTTGTTGTTGTTGTTGTTGTTGTTGTTGTCGTCGTCGTCGTCGTCGTTGTTGTTGTTGTTGTTGTTGTTGTTGTTGTTGTTGTTGTTGTTGTGTTGTTGTTGTAATAAGTATCAGGCAGTACACCTAGCACCCCGTACTTCAGACTAATATGACGAAGAATGAAGCTATGCGTATACAGCAAGTCATGTTTTATCTCTCTACTGATCAACATTACGAGTTGTAACTCATTAGAAGCTTTAACATTTTCATATAAATTGTTGTGCGTTAATGCCAAGTATGTCCGTCTTCTTTCGTGGCTTATCCACCACCATGCAATAGGCGCTGAAACCGACATCATTAAACATCCGGCAGGTGGCAGACCACAATTTAATTGGTACATATACCAGGTGACATTGAGTAAGCGCTGTGTACCATGAAGGATACGTTATCTAGCTTCGACACAGAACAAAACGAGAATGGGTCGTTCTACGAATTTCTTAGCAAAGTGGCGGGAGTGTCTCATCGCAACTTCGTAGCAGTGATGCACAACAGCCGTCTATTCATTACACACACAAACACAATATATATATATATATATATATATATATATATATATATATATATATATATATATATATATCTATATATATCGATGAGTAGTAGACCCTCGGAATTGGCAACAAAATGCGGAAAGCGTTTATTCAACGTTTCAGCCGGAGACCGGCCTTCATCAGGAATCTTTCCTGATGAAGGCCGGTCTCCGGCTGAAACGTGAATAAACGCTTTCCGCATTTTTGTTGCCAATTCGAGGGTCTACTACTCAGCTCTGCCTTCACGCCTTCCGGCCTATTCACCCCATGACTCCTATATATATATATATATATATACTATATATATATATATATATATATATTATATATATATATATAGCGAGAGGGAAAGGATCAAAGACTCATTGTTTGTTTGGTAGAAACAACTCAATGAGCAAACAGACAATGAAGCCTAGGAAAGCATAGGGAAACTTAATTGTAGTAATTGTGGAGTAAGTAGAAATGAAATAAAGTGGACGAAAGACAGACCAACATTATATATATATATATATATATATATATATATATATATATATATATATATATATATATATATATATATATATATATATATATTGCCACTCATTTCGCCACTGCCCCGCCACGGTTGTCTAGTGCTTATGGCACTCGGCTGCTGATCCGAAGGTCGCGGGATCGAATCCCGGCCGCGGCGGCTGCATTTCGATGGAGGGCGAAATATTGAGGCCCGTGTGCTGTGCGATGTCAGCGCACGTTAAAGAACACCAGGTGGTCGAAATTTCCGGAGACCTCCACTACGGCGTCTCTCATAATCAGAACTGGTTTTGGGACGTTAAACCCCACAAATCAAATCAATCATTTCGCCACTGAAGCGCACAACGGGACAGTAAGGAAATGTGGCAGAAACAGAGAAGAACGCGGCACGAAAGACGACGATCAATATGCTCACCAATCTATGCGCGGTTTTCGGACTCGCGCGTTTTCCACATTTTGAGCGGGAATAAAACCTCGCGTCGGCAAAACGGGAAACTTAAGAGCAAAAATAACGAAAGCGCGCAAGCTCGGTGGGGGAGGAAATCGAATATCGCTAACAGGGGAAACCGATTACAGGTCTCGGGAGTCCAAGACAACGAATGAACAAGCGATAACGAAAAAAAAAAAAGGAACACAGGGAAAACACGATCTAGGAAGCAGCCATGGAACACGCGCAACCGACGGCACGCGTTCATTCCCGAAAAAAGCTAAAGAAAAAAAAAGGGAACAGCACATGCGAAAGGGGGCGAAAACGCAAGAGTGTACGAAAATCGCCGGGGAGATTCGAACAGGCCAATTCGGTTACCGTCGAATCGATATTAATGCGCTCCGCTCCGTTCCCGAACTTAATTAACGGCCGCGTTTTCTGAGGGCACTCGCCCTCTATATACCCACCTTTTCTGAGTCGTTTTAAATCTTTAAAATTCAGGAGGCTGCAAGGACGATTGCGTGTGTGTCCCTCCAACTCCCCTCCTCCCCGCCCCCTTCCCCAAACCGCTTCGACCACCTCCTTTTCTCCCTGTTCCTTGTAGCAGGGGAGCTCTGCGTGCACCGAGAAAGCGTATAAACCGACGCTCGATGCCTTATTTCCCCCATGTCTCTCTCTCTGGCTCACACGCACACACACTGCGCCCCCCCCCCCACCCCTCACATCCTTCTCCCCAACTAAATTCCCCACTTCCCTCTCCTGCCGCCCAATCACGCCGTTCTATATATGCGATCGCTTTCAGTTTCAATTCCTTCTATTCGTTCGTCCCGTCGTCCTCTTCCGGACAATAAGTCTTCCGCTTGCTCCGGGCATGCGACAGCCACTTCCTCCTCGCTGCTATATAGTCCATTCCTCCCTAACCCCCATTTTCTTTTCTTTTTTTTTTTTTTTTCATCGACAGCACGCGTCCGCTACAGCTATCGCAAACGAAATAGACCTCAGCAACTCTCACGCGCGACACCACTCTTTTGGGACAGTGACCGCACGACGTTGTAGCGCGCTTCTGCGCGACCGCGTGGTAAACCGAATAGAGCCTCAAGGAAAGACGAATATGTCCGGTATGCCCCATGGCGCTGAAACTCACTGAACGTGGTATGGTGTATGTTCCTTTTCACGTCGTCCCTGTGTTCGCGCTGTTTCTTCCACGTCACTGAGCGAACCGTACGTTCTCATTCAATTTTTAATACGCTATATTTTTTTTTTCTTTTACGTGTGTGCCAGAGTATGGCAGTGCGAAATATATATTGAGTATGCTCCTTGTTGGGTGAATGGAAGGAAGGAAGGAAGGAAAAAAAATCGCAGCGTATCCACGGGGTGAATGATGATGAGTGGGCGAAGCTCCGGAGGGAATCATCGGTAAACCGTGAATCTTTCGCGTAAATCGCCCAGTCGATCATCATGTAAAGGCGTGAGAAACACTGTATTCGTACGCTGGGATCTCGCGCTTAAGGGGGATACGCTGTGCTAGAGCCAGGCCTGCGCGGAACTGCAGGACAGTGACAGCGTAAGCAGGAGGAGCTACTTTCTTAGAGGCCACTTTAAACGCTTGAGGAAACTAGTGCAAGTAGAAGTGGTAGGTATCTCCTGCGCCATAACTTATCATTCTGCCAAGTAGGGAAGTACCCACTACGCCATAATTACCAGTGCCTCCGTAATGGGTTCAAAGCTACAAAGCACGAAGCTCTGTGTTCTTTCAAATGATGCCTCGACCTCGTTATACAATCCATTTTCGCGTCGTGTAGCGGTGTATTACTATTTTTCAACGTAACATTACGTTTGTTAATGCGATTCCGCGGGAGACATTATACCTGTTTAGGTCTTTTAGCGATAATTTTTCAACCACAGGCGTAGCTCAGTGGTAGAACACTCGACTGCCACGCCGAGAGCCTGGGTTCGAATCCAGGCAGAGGACACAACTTTCGGAATTTTTTTTTTTTTCATAAAAGTAGACGTGGCTACGTACATCACCAACAACGAACACCATGGGATGTACAGACCCACGCCCTAAGGAGCTTCGCCCCTAAAAATAGAGAGGGAAAGGCAGGGAGGTTAACCAGTGAAGGACAACCGGTATGCTACCCTGCACGAGGGGAAGGGGACGGGGGAGAATGAAAGGTGAAAGAAGAGAGGAAGAGAGAGAGAGGGTGCACATATAGCACATTGTCAGAGTCAGTGGCACCTGCATGGTACGTGACATCACACATCGCTGTTACAGTCGCTTGTGCAAGTCGAGTTGCATACAGGCATAGGGTTGTGCTCTCTGTGACTGGGACAAAACAATGCGCACAAGTGCTTACCTTGTCTGTGGCTTAGAAAACGAAACAATGCGTATGAGAGAGTATATCTCTCTCCCACTCTCTATGTGCCTGTGTGCATGCGTGTGTGTGTGGGGGGGGGGGGGGGGCGGGGGGCTTAGGGCGCGATCGGGCTTAGGAGGGTCTCGTTACTGCAGGCGTATTAGCTTGCAGTGTAACTTTCTTGACCAGTTGGACTGCTCATAAAATCAAGACAGTAAGTGAAGAGAAAAAATGACACGTTGCCACGTTCCACCGCAACTCATTCGCCAACATGACTGCGGCCACCATTCGATGATTCCCTTGTTGTAGAAGTACACGTGCGTCGCAAAAACAAACAAAAAAAAAAAGAAATGAGGGAAAAGGAAAACTATAGGAGCCCTTTCCCTAACGGCGAAATGGAGGCAAGCGAAGCTGGGCGTGTGCATATTTCTTTCTTTCTCTACGCTTTAAAGCTCGTGTACGATAAGTGACAGTGGATGAATCGGTTAGCGTAGCGGTATCGTAACCCGGTGGTTGATGGTTCGAATCTACAGCCCAAGCAGGCAACATTATTTTCAGTCTATCTCACTCGATTGATTGATTGAGTGATTGAGTGATTGATTGATTTCCGGGGTTTTACGTGCCAAAAGTGATTACGAGAGGCGTTATCTTATAATTCGAAGCGAAAGAAGAATAAAAGTGTGGCGCACTGTCATCACGACGACCGCCTGTTTTATTCTACTTCATTTTTTTTTTTTTTCGCACGCCATCGACCGCCTCACAAGTCAGCCAACACAAACTTCGCTTAAGGAGATAATGAGCGCGTCCTACGGGAACAACGGACACGTTTGCCGCACTCATTTAACGAACTGAAGGGAAACCAAGTAGGCTACTTCGGAACGAGTTCGAGACGCGCAAACAGTTAACGTCACAGACTGAACCGGGCGCATCGCGATTACCCATTGGCGAAGGGCTGCGTTATAAACGCTCACTCGTCCGTGCAGCAAAACGCACTTCGACACGCGCGGATGAGCGGCAATTTTCTGAACTATAATACAGGCACGGCTCACTTCGCGAGTGGCGCCACTGCGAACCCGTGAGGTGACAATAATAATATTAGTAATTATTGGGAAAAGCTTACTCTGCCGGCAATTAAAGTTGCGCAAACCGATACTTTCCGAGCGGAGCATAAGAAGAAAAAGAAAGCATGAAGCCGCGAGTAAACAAGGCAACAGTTCGCATGTGCGTGTGTACTGACAGCTAAACACTGAGAAACGGCAAATGATACAGATTGAAACAGCACTATTGTAGCAACGCCGAACGGAGAACTTCATCAATAACATATTAGCTTTCAAGGCTCCAACAAACGCAAACCACAAGAGAGTACACAGGACAGAGCGCCTCTAACTACTGCTAAAATAATGCATACCAACGAGCCCAGCAAAAAGTTCCGCTAAGTTCATCAATCGCGTTTATTGCGATCAGCTCAACAACCGCGTGTTAGAATCCCCCCGCTTAGGCAAACGTCGTATAATTTACCGTCCATTCGAGTCTTACAGCCTAGTAACGTTAAAACTTGTAGAATGGATCTCTCCGTATAAACCTGATATATACACACAGGCATGGGCAAGCAGCAGTCTACACGCACTACGAAAATCCAATTTCTCAGACTGGAGAAAAAGCTTGTCAATCGCTCAAAACAGAAACCACTGCGCAAAACCCACATTTAGGAAAGCTCTGTAAGGACCTTCAAGAATAATTCCGATGCCGCACGATATCCCGACAGTTTAAAAGCTGGAGATATATCACCGTTCGAATACATATATACGAGCAGAAAAATCACCGAGCACTATATTCAGAAATGAGCATTAGGACCACCACAAACAAAACCAAGAAGACTTTAGCCAATTGGATGCATTTTTCACAGCCCCGTACGAATCCGCCGCTTTGTGCTCCTTTATTGTTTCTTTTTCGGGCGGGCTTCGTTTCGTCTCCAAGTTCGGGCCGTTCCTTTCGATGAGTATCGCCGCAAGAATGGTTGCAACGGAAGGAAGAACGAAGCTATAAAAACCGCTAAGAGGATCGCGGAACTAATCCCGAGTGATCCCTAAAGCCACAGAGCCATCCTGACGGAGAAATGGAAGCGCCGCCGAAGACAACAGAAGCGAGCGGGCACTTCGCTAAAGCCCATCCGGATCTCAATTTCGAACTTCTCATTCGCCTTTCTCGAGGCCGCTTCGCCGTCTCCGGCGATCCGTCATTGGTCTGTATAGCTCGGCCTTCTCGACCGCTGCACAAAATGTGCACCTACGGAATAATAATAATAATAATAATAAAAAAACATTGCCCCTATTCCCGCTGATATTTGGAGCACTCGATTCCCAGAAAGAAAACGTTAAAAAAACCCATTACCTTCGTGGCAGCCCATTATCTCCCTCTTTGCAAGTCACAAAGACCTAAGTGTACGCCGATCGAAGACTTCCGTATAGCTATGCAGTTCTCGTCGAATCGGCTCTCTGCCGCTCGAAAAATAATTACAATAACAAGAAAAAAATCCCGTAAATACGTCACTGGAGCTTAATCACAGCCCTAAATCTCAAATTCGCGTTATTTTCCTTCTGAGCGACTATGGCCTCGAGCCGCCCGTTTGAAGAAGCTCCACACCTGCATGTGGTGCTAATCGCGTTGTTTCTTTTTTAATACACGCACTTTGGTCCTACCTATGCAGATGTTCTTACGGTTTTCATGGTGCTGCCTTTTTTTGCTGCTGCTACCTCTTCTAACATACTCACCGCGGCTACGTCGGACATGAGCCTCCGTAATCTATAGCTTAGCAACCTCAAGATAAACAAACCAATATACCACCCGTATGCGTGTCCCATCTAAGTGGACGCCGATGTACAAGCTGCATATGCCATCGCTGGCCCCAGCTGTATCCCCCGCTAAGCGTGCAGTTAGTTGTCAGTGACGGTCTCTTCGCGTCCACTCTTTTCTCTCTCTCTCTCTCTCTCTCTCTCTCTCTCTCTCTCTCTCTCGATTCTCCGGGGAAGCTCCCTAACGCCCCCTCTCTCCCAAGGGGAATTCCCGCACCGAGGACCGCACCGCCCGTGTCGCCTCCCGTCCCGACATGGTCGTCGGCATCGATCAAGCGCGGTCACGACCGAGCAACGAGCGCCAACAAAACGCCACCGCAGCGCGCGCTCGCGCTAGGGCACCAAACGGGCCCACACAGCAAGCTGTGTACAGCGGCGGGGACATAACGCGCGGCAACGAAACAAGAAACAAGCGAGGCGAGCGTGACCAGGGGCAACACGGTAACAAAACAAACGGGCCTCGTTTAGCCTATTACCGCTGTTTACTTGGTCATCTTTATCTGCGGCACTGCACGCTCTGCCATGTTGGCCCTTCCTCCCCGACTCGTTCCCTGGCGCCGTTATGCGTGGCCATTAACGTATTCCGAAGGCGGCACGACGGTTCATTACAACAGCGCCAGCGCTAACGGGAGAGCGACCGCCTGCTCGCCGGCAGCGTTGTAAGTAGATACACACAAGCCGGTCAAGAGCTCAGCGAGCGTCCAATGCGCGGCCTACTAATGGGCAATAAGCGGGGCGGTAACCACCAAGAAGAAGTGTCGGAAAAGTAACACGCCTCGGGCCAGTGCGTAGCGAGAGGAGTAGAGACGAGCAACTTCGAAACTGAAAAATAAAGTAACGAAAGTTGCCTCTTCGTGAGAGAGAAGCCAGTAGTGTATACAATCGGCCCTCCGCCGACGCTCTACATCACGGTCCCAAACACGCTGCCAACACAATGGAAACAGGTCGGCAACGCAAACGCTTTCAAAGGCACCCGCCACAACGTGTATATACATATATTTTTGGTACCCTCTCTTACACACTGTGCACACAGAGAGACGCCGAGCCTCGTCGTAAAACGGGTGCTCGAGAAAATCGCCACGATGCACCGCTACACTTCGGAAAACCCGCTCGTAAAAAAAGAAGAAAAAAAGGAAGAGAAAGGAATAAAGGCTCGCTTCCGTCGACGGTGCCGGGCATGTTTTTCAGCGAGATCGAGTGTGCGCGTCCACAGGCCCTTCTCCCCATATAGGTCCCTTATCAGCGGTCGCGCTTTTCGAAAGAATCGCCATGTTTCTGGCTATCAAATGTCGCCGCGGGAACGCGGTCAAATTTGTAGCTTCCCGTGGTCGTATACTCTCCCCTTGAGACCCATCACGCACGACGCCCGCAGGCAGGGTTGCAACTGCGATTCCGGAACGAGTTAACGATCGTCTGTACTATAACTTCAAATGTGAGGAGATCACCGATCATTTTTCTGCGCCACTGTTTCATACAAGGAGCAGTGGCACTGCGGAATCTCTGGTGTTGTTTTATCGAAGCCTCGATAAACAGAGCCCGACCCTGCAGTGTGCCTTGAATACGCTTGATGATCGGCCTCTTTACAGAAGGAAACACAGTGGGAACTTCAGTTCGCACATGATCTGCCCAGAAACCGATAAGAGCTCTTCTAGAAAACTTGAAGACGACCGACTTATGTGCACGATTGTATATGGATGCTTGCGAACGATCTTGAGAACGAGTCCTTCGCTCTCTTACGGCCTCATTACACTCTCAACCTGCAGAAGTGCAGCAAACTGGACAAACTATATAACCAGCCTCCCCACCTTACCAGCCGCTTCTTCTTCTCTATCTATCTATCTCATCCACCCACCCGCTTACGTTCCTTCCCTTCCTTCCTTTCCGTCCGTCTGCCAATAAACAAGGCTCATGGGCCGGTAGATTTTCTTTTTTACTTTCAAGGAGAAAACTCTGGGAACATTCAAGAAATAAGGAGCAAATCTTTTTAAGCGTCTTATTAGAAAATGCAAAAAAGGATGACAAATATCATTACCTACTTTCCAAATTCCCCGTTGCTAGCGCAAAACCTCCTTAACGTGTGCGGATGAAAGAGCAAAAAAGAAAAATAATAGTTTTCTTGTAGTTCGATACCGCTAGACAGGGCAGCCGCAACGAAACTGCGAAGTCAAGAAAAACACTATCCGGTCACCGAACAAAGCTCTCGAATGCAGGGAGAGCTCGGAGAGACAACAAAAATCGAGTGACCCCCGAAAGGAAAGCGAGCTAAGCCAGCGCCCAGAAAGGCAAGAAAGAGACGGGCGCCCTTTGGGAACCCCCGGGCCGGTCCGGTGATTAAAGCGCTGCAACACAAACACCAAGGCGGAGGGAAGAACAATCGGAGCAGCGCGCAGACAGGCTTACACGGCGGAGCGGCGACGACGACAATCGAAAAGGTTGCACAAGCCGCAAGAAGCGAGGCCCCTGAAGGACAAAAGAGGGATTCGACCGCCAGAAGGGAGGTGAGCGATGCAGGCAGGCGCCGCCCGAGATTGGTTCAACGTTATCTCAATTATCGCTACGCCGAGAAATCTCACCCCTTTCTCATTACCCGCCTCCTCTCCATACCTTCCTCCTCGTCCAGGGCGCCACGGCAGCGCGTCCGAAGGCTGCCCATTGGCGAGAGAGAGACGGCCGCGCTTGAACACGTTATAGTCGTGGGGAGGGGGACCACCGCGGCGACGAGGTGCCCAGGATTAATCGATCCCCGTGCCGGCGGCTGGCCCAAACACACAAACACGCAGCGCCGACGGAGACGAGGAGGGGAGGTATAGAAGCGATGAGGAGACCTATTAGCTGCCACATTGAGCAACGCGCGCAGCCGGGACCGCAGGCCAGCGGGAATGGCGGGCGCGCTTTCGTAGACCGGACCTCTCGATCGTAATGGCAGAGAACCCTTTCTCTTCCGCGTGTAAAGTTGTCGAAGCCTCTATGTGGCGCCGGCCAATGAGCGTTACAGAGCCAAGGCAAGAAAAGGAAGACAGAGAGAGAACCAGAACACGAAGACTCTGAAAGTCATATATGTATAGAGCTTCTTGCGAAGTGTTACATTGCGCGAGCTCCTCGGTACGAACTATTGACGCATGTAGCGTTGAGGACAGGTCGAGTTGGTTTGGAATTCTGAACACCCGAAACAAGGATATGCAAGAAGCAGCCACGCCGGTCGCAGTGCTCTTTTCCTTCTTTTGGCCGGCCCGGTTCTGTATTCATTTTCTTCCTCACGCTGACGGCAACACAAGCGTGTCTGTGTGTTATGTGCTACAATATTGACCGTGCGTGTTCCGGTCCCTATGTGCCACATCATCAATCTCGCGAGGGCCCGCTTCGCTAGTTCCCGGGCACAAATGCGACAAATAAATGTGCAGTTTAGAGAAAACTCAAGACTCTCGCTTCAACCCTGTTCCGCCGCCGACGACCACGCATGTACTGTACTGCGCGCTTGCAATGGCGCCGCGCCTCTCGACGAGATTACCTCCTTCAAAAAAAGAAAGGAAGAAAAGGCCATTGCGCGAATTTGCATGGCCCTCGCGACGAGAAGCCCCCTCATCTGAAACGATTGCTTTAACGACACCGTTAAGCCTTGTTTAACTAGTTATATATCCCCCTCATTATCTGGAACGATGAATACCGCATTCTTCCAGATAGTTAAATAGACAGTTTACTCAAAGCACGCACAACGCGAGCACAGCAACCCCATCTCGATTATCAACTAGGATTCATTATCAAGCCGTACAAAGCCCTTCTCAAGTTCCCTAGCTATACATCAAGTCTTCCGACTAAAGAGCGTTCATTCGCTCTATACAACTCAATATTTCTTTCTTTCTTTCTTTCTTTCTTTCTTTCTTTCTCTCTCTCTCTCTCTCTCTCTCTCTCTCTCTCTCTCTCTTTTTTTTTTTTTTTTGATAATGAACTCCACTGTTCCGTATTCGTGGATTCTCATGTACATTCCTGGTGCCTCAGGATACGTGGCGTTCACAGAGAGACGGGGACCGGTGGAAACTTCCCTCAAGTGGGCCATTCACAATGCAGTTGTATAGTCCACGTTGAGAAGTGCGCGACGCGATGACAATGCGTCATTAGATGGCCTCTCCCTATATATATATATATATATCTATATATATACTCCGCCCGACTCAAGATCTCGCATTGTTGCCGTCACAATGGCGTCCACTCAATCGGGGCCTGATTATGCGACACTTTTTTTCCGTCGGAGAGAGCCAATGACTGCCCGCAGAGCCATCGAGTTGACTGAACACGGCAGCTGTGATTCGGCAAGCGCGTTTGCCGTCCACAAGGCAGCAAATCGGCTCGCAGCCACACTACGAGATAAGCAGAAACGCTGCAGAGAGCTCAATCGTCCGACTGTGATTGAATGAATAGGACGGTGATGACGTAACAGCAAGCAGCCAACATAGGCACGCATCAGCCAGAAATTCGCCAGTGTTAGCCAGCAGTTGACAATAATCAGTTAGTGCTGGCAATGTGCGGGTAAATACGGAGGTCGAGTTCGGCCTGAAAATGGCTGTAGTCCGTTACAGAAAGTGAATGCAAAAGATCCAAAAAGACAATACTAAAGGAACAAGAATCCTCATCTCAGAACATCACATAATAAAACCGCAATATGCCTAGAGACATAGTTAAGAGAAGAGGTAAACGTTTTGGCGGTAAGTCAGTCTATGAATGTGATTTCTGTTTTGTTTTTTTATACAGGAAAGGCATAGAAATTAATATTTATCGACTCAAAGTGGCTTTGCTTAAACGTGATCTTTCTTCTCTTTTTAAAAACATTTCTGAACCGAAGGCACAAACTCACGTAAAAGAAAGCACATACGCAGCCAACAGCCACGCCGCAGTCGCCAGTCCTTCTCGAAATTGTTCGCAGGCACGTGTGCCTGCGAACAATTTCATTTAGTTGTCACTTGTCGCGCAAAATTATTTGTACGTTTGCATTAATAAATAAACTTGAAGCTTAAACTTAGCTGTTTCCTAGGAGGAAAAGGAACCACTACTCCAATTTAAGCTACGGGGAGGACTGATTCTCAGTAAATCAATTACAGATATCCAAATAAGAGCCCAGCCGAACGGCTTCAGAGCGAGAGCTGAATGTTTTATTATCCGGTAGACTATGCTCTGATATATTTGACTGACATGGCTAATGGCTGGCACAACCGATTAAACTCACACCCTGACGCGCGAACTCCAGTGCATGCGCGTTCATGCTTGTATTGGTGGTTAAGTGGTGGGTAATAGGGCAGGAAGGGAGAAGGGAAAGGGGGGGGGGGTGATGGAGGAGAAAGATAGGTCGACCAGACCCGCTTCCAGTTTACTGCTCAGTTCCACAGGGAGTGCAAGGAATTACAAGCAATAAGAAGGAAAAAAAGAAGAAAACGTAAGCTGGACCTACCGTCACTTCAACAAAAGGTCAGTGAACTGCACGTATCGGGTCACTGGCGTTGTACGGCAAGTAGAAAACGTGCGTGAAAGGCAAAGCCGCTGTCTTCCTCGAAAAGTCATCAATGACCCGCGTCATCCCACATAAAGCAGTTAATGAATATACGACATCACATGCGCAGCGGACGAATGAAGCCTTGTCCACTTGTCTCACGTCACGACACCAGTGTCAACGGCCGCATGGTTCGAGATGCAACCAGATACGTGCTCTACGCGAAGGAACTAAGAACAATATACGGCAGTGACAGTCAACAGCACACTACTCAAACGGCCACAATAGCGGAATACACAAAAGAAAATCTAGTACACGGCACCAACGAAATCAAGCAGTCAAACAATCTATGCTGTAACAAAAACAAAAACGAAAAAAAGAAACCGTAGGCAAAGGGCCGAATTCTATCACTCGACCGACAGAACCGTGTATTCACCGTGGCTTGGCCGAAGAAAGAAGGCAACGTAGAAAGAAAAAAAAAAAAAAAAGGACAAGTCGTCGAGACACATTTTGCGCAAGTGCACGAGCAAGGCGGGCCACTTGTGCGTTGCCTGCGGTCTTCCACTTCCCCCGCAGCGTGTTTCTTCCCTGGTGACCTTCCTTTCATTCGGCGGTCCACGCGAGCACAAATCTCGGACATGCGCGGCCGTGTCCCGAGGGAAGGGGAAAAGGGAGGATGTCGTACGCAGCTCGGGGCACGGAGCATTCTGCAGAGACCAACCTAGACCGCATCAATTTGGGAACATCAATCACGCGGAAGCCATCATGTCTCTCTTTCCTACGCTTCAACCTCCCCCCACCCCCCCTTTTCTCACTTTCTTATTTTTTTTTTCTTCCTTCACGCCCGCCGGCATTCCCTGGCACAAGGGCGAGACGGCAGGCGGGCACTTCCATCAAAACAGAACGCGCTACAGCGAAGAGACGGTGCATCGCGATCAACTCGCGGGAGAAGCTTCACTCGATCCTGCTCGTCACTCACACCTTGCCGTCACTCCAGAGAACGCACGTTTGAGGCACGGTCACCCAGGATGACTGTCACGGTGCGACGCCTTAGCAGCAATATGTTAAGGACCCCGTTTCTACTAACTTATATGTATACACTAAGTGCCGCACTGTGTGCGTTTTTTTAAAGCTTGAAATGATTCGTCGTCGTATACAGCACGGCGGATTCCGAGATTCAGTATACTACGGTGAAATAATTATTTTTGGACTTTTACGTCTTAAAACTACGATATGATTATGAGAGACGCCCTAGTGGAGAACTTCGGAAATTTTCACCATCTGGGGTTCGCTAACGTACACCGACAACGCACAATTACGGTCAAATCGACGAAGTTCTCGTTTTGGACATGACCGCAAGATAAAGCTTCGAATCTTTTTGGGTACGCCGAACGGCCTCGTGGCAGCCGAGGTGGCAGCCAAAACAGCGCAGACAGGGGATTCTTTTTAGCACTGAGCTATTTATTCAATACTTCATGAAGGCGAGGTATATTAAATTGAATTCTCAGACAATCGAGAGGCACAACGCAGAAACCGTGCGGCACATCTCATACAAAAAAAAAAAAAAAAATCCCGAAGTGAGGGCGACAAATGCGCTCCCGATGGAGACCGATCGATAGCACCGGGTACGGAACCGAAACGTCACTTTAAATGCTGTTCGCATCGAAAGGCGGCGCCAGCAGCCAAGGCAAGGCATGAGAAACGCGCTACGTTCGAGAACTATTGAACTCACCCACTCCCTCCTACAAAGACAGAAAAAAAAAAGGGGGGGGGGGGGGGTGTAGAGAGGAATTGGAGATGCTCCAGAGCTGTCACACGCAGGGATTGAGAAGCGGGAACCGCGCACATATGATGTTTCAAAAAGACTGAGAATTCACGGTCATGCCTGATAAGCCATCAAAATACAGCACGCCTGTTCCTGTGCACTACGCTCAGGCGGGACGGCACGCTTTGACGACCATCGCATTCAACACGCAGCCGCAGTCCGCTCGGCGACTGCGCAATTCCGTTCCTTCGCTAGCTTCTCTATACGCAACTTAGCATCATTTCGCAAAGAAAACAAGCCGGTCCACTTGTCGTCTCACTGAATAAAAAAACTTGTCGTTTTACTGTTATACTAAACTCCATGCCAGGCGTGGTATCTTAGTGGCTAGGGTGGTGCTGTGCGATTTCGGTGCACGTTAAAGAACCCCAGATGGTCGAAATTTCCGGAGACCTCCACTACGGCGTTTCTCATAACCAGAGCTGGTTATGGGAAGTTAAACCGCACAAATCAATGGCTAGGGTGTTGCGTAAGCGGTTAGGGTGTTGTGTAACTGGGCTCGAGGTCGCTGGATCGAATCCCAGACACGGCGACCGCATTTCGATCGGTGTGAAATGCAGAAAACACCCGAACACATAGATTTAGTTGATGTTAAACAACCCCAAGTGGTAAAAAAATTACTCGGAGCCCTCCGCTACGAGGCAGGTCTCGTAGTAATATCGTGGCTTTTGGCACGTAAGACGCCATAGCATAGTTAATACCCAACGCAACAGAATCATGACCCAACTGTCAGCTTCATTCAGCCTGCAAGGTGGCTGACCAAACTGATACAGTAAGAGAGAGAGCAGGGAACACACACGGCGTTCCATGTTTTAGTGTCCTTGTACAGTTACCTGTATGCTTGCTTAAAGTCCAATGCAATAAAGAGAGGAGCCAAAGTCCTGACAAGCAAGAGAAGCTATCGAAAAAGTCTACACGTTACGAACTGCGCGACCCTACAAAGGAATCCCATGTCTTCGCACAAATACTGCCCATGAACAAACCACGACATCCTTCCCCGCCATGGTGGTCTTGTGCTTATAGCACTCGGCTGCTGATCCGAAGGTCGCGGGATCGAATCCTGGCCACGGCTGCTGCATTTTGATGAAGGCGAAACCTTGAGGGCCGTGTGCTGTACGATGTCAGTGCACGTTAAGGAACCACAGGTGGTCGAAATTTCCGGAGCACTCCACTACGGCGTCTCTCATATACATTTCGTGATTTCGGAACGTAAAACCCCAGAAATTACTACAGCATTCGGAGGTCGTGGACAAACTAAAGTTACTCCAACTCTACATTTATAGATGGATACTATGAGCATCCTGTTCGTAACGGAGCAGTGATGTGCCAGCCACCGAGTTGCATATATATATATATATATATATATATATATATATATATATATATATATATATATATATATATAATTTCGTAATTTCGCATACGTATCGACTGCAAAAATTGCGTGTTTCTTTTCCCATAACAAACTCGCCTCCAATGCGCACGTGTCGGCAAGCAATGGGAGAAGACAAGGGTCAGTAAAAAGTGAAAAGCGATGTTGCCGGATACGAAGCGGTACCAGTCGCCACCTAGCCAACCCGATAGCAAAGTAAGAGGGTTCCGCGCTTGTCACTTTGTACCGGGAAGCCAGCGCGAATCAAAGGGAGTGGTGATCGATATAGCCGCGGAGGGACCAGCGCTGACAATTGCTCGCCTTGCCACTCTCTGCGAAACAGGACGGCAGAATCGCAAGCGACTGCGTAATGAACGCTCACGCGTATATATTACGCGCGAATACGTGTCGATGAAAACGTGATCGCGTCACGCTGCAGTTCTCGCCTCCGATAGAATTACGCGGCGTAATATGGGCTGCACTACACTCCTCACTGTAGAACCTGCCGGTACATTCCAGCGTAATGGCACCAGAGAAAAAAAGAATCGACGCGGAAAGGAACAAAAGAAGCGCCTTGCCACCACATATTCCTTTCCATTTCGTGATTTCCTTCTATTTTTCTCCTATCTTTTTTTTTTTTTTACCGCAATAACCGTGCCAATCAGTACCATCACGTGCGGAGCATTGATTGCAGACATAAGATCGTCGTTCCATTTCGTACAACTGCTAGTTTACGACCCATCTTTTCCTTTTTTCCTTTCTTTTCTTTTTTCTGGGACTTGTTAGGAACTGGAGTACCAGCCTGTGTTCACTGCTGAGATAATAGACCAACACCGCTTCAAGAGTGCATTAACAGACAGTAACTAAATAGTTTCCTTCTCCTTTCCTTGTTGTTACATGTCCTTCTTTCTTGTGCTCACCTGTGTTGTGGTGTCAGTTCCCGTTCCTTTACGGTGACACTTTTCTGCATTGGTGTATTTTTCTTACGTCGTATCAGTGCGTCATTTTTTTTTAAGATCGAAATATCGTCCCTTTTCGTGCAACCACTCTCCTTTATAATGCTTCAGGCCTGAGAGTAAAGTAATGAAACGGAGCTCTCACACTTCTCCCACCCATATCAAACGCGTAGGCCCACATTTCTCTCTCTCTCTCTCTCTCTCTGAAGCTTCCTACTGGGACACTCTGTAGCCTGTATGATAACACATATCCTTAAAGCAATGGTGATCGGTCGCAGAGCGGCAAAAACAAAAATAAAGAGGAGGAAAAGGAATGAAGTGCGAAGCGTCATGGACCTCACTAATGTGTACTAACGACAGACCATCAAATATTTCCAGCAGCTAAGAGTTGTCAATACAACATCAATGCTTTTATATGGATCAGTACGGATCACCCTCTGAAGCTTGCTCTAAAATTAAGAAGAGCGCTTAGCCTGTCAAAAAAGAAAGCTACAGCGGCCACTGCGCAGCAGTGATTGGAAGTACGCCAAGCGCGTACTTACTGCGCGCCTGCAAAGCTTGTACTTCCAAGGCATGCGCCGGGCGAATTTATGAGCTCGCGAGCTCGTACAATGTATCTATCAATGTCACCCGGAACTTCGGCGCTTCGAGAGAGGACGAACGGGTTGAAAGGCACTTCCTGCACAGTTGCCGAACGAAGCACGAAAAAAATAAAATAAAGAAGAATGCGAGAAAGGGGAGCTAGAAATCTTTCTTTTTACAGCAGAGTTTCAACGCGACGCTGCATCCGGATCCCGACAAAAGGCGATCGCCGAACCGGAACAGCACAAGGGCGCGCATGCACACCAGCTCCGTGGGATGCCGTACAAAGGATGAACAGAGGAAACAGGGAAGTGGACGGGAGAGTAGACGAGGGAAAAAAAGAAGGGACGCAAGAGATCGACCCTGTAGGGAAAGCAGCCGTCCACGGGAGTGCCCGAAGCATGGCGAAGCACAGCGACAACAAGCACAGCCAACCAGGGAACGGACGCCCAACAAACGAGCACAACAAATCCCGACGGACTCGGCGGGAGGCCACAGAGCGCGACCCTAACGGGAAAACCGTGTCACCACTTTTCAGACTGAAGCCGCGGGCTTTGGGGGAAAGGGACACAGAAAAACCAACCGCGACCAGACAAGGAGACGGGCTTCTTGCTAAGCCCGTGTACGGGCCGTCAGAAAAGACGTCCCCATACAAAAACACGTGTGCCTAATAGAGCGGAGAAAAAAAAAGTTATTTAGTACAACCCGAATCAAATCATGAAAACGTGCCTCCAATAGTTGCCGCCGTATAGGAAAGCCACGAAAAGACCACGTCCCTTAACAATCGTTAACCGCGTGCTTTGCTGAATACACGGTAAACAAAACGCGCGTTATTTGTTTTCTTCGAAAATCGTCCAGGCGTTCTCCAGACACTCAGCCCAGGGACAGTGTCGGGCAGTCTGCGCACCGCACTTGCTTGTACGAACAGCTGGTGATTCGAAAGCCGATTATTTGGTTGTCGCAGTAACTTGCACTAAACAAATTCGCCTCTGAATACCTCAAAGAAAATATCCTGCAAATACACTACAAGCAGACAAAAGGTAGTGGACTGCAATAACATTCGGTATATGACAAGAAGCCAACAAAAAACACATGCACGGGTTTAAAAGACTGGACATCAGGGGCAAAGGAAGGAAACAGCGCCTCCCACCATATTTGTTACCGCCGAGCATCGTCGCACCGACAGCGCAGGTTTTATTCTTAACGTGGAAGTACTAGCGCAAACAGGCAACCAAGCGAGAGACGACACACGCACACTGACGTGGTCTGCGCTATTACTCCTAGAATTCAAAATAAACACACTAGTCCAAAAGCAAGCATTGGTGTTGCTTCTCATGTTTCGAAATTTTTCGTGCGACCATAGACCTGGCTGAAGAGCGCTTACGCTGGTACCCGCAACTGTAAAAACGCAGAAGTATACGTATTTCACTGCTCACGAACGGTGTCACGGATAGTGCCGCTGTCATTGCAAATAATCTGCCGAAAGGGAAAATCCTTTTCCTCGTTACTGTTCTAACAACGACACGAACATTACAGTGTTCGAAGTAGCGAAATTGCGTCATTCACTTTTCCCGAACCCGTTTCGATTTGCAGAAGCCATGCCAGTTGAAATTTAGAAAACGACGAAAATGCAAGCTAACGAAAGACCAGTGAGAGAAAAACAAATCATTTCAAGGACTTTCATCCGAAAGTGCGGCCGTTACGAGGCCCGACGAGGACGAAGTGGGCCGCATGAGTTAATATTAATAAAATACGTTCGAGTATTCATTACGCTTGGTATACCCGACCGCTCATACCACCGTAATAACGACGATTCTATGGGAACGACAAAATCGAGCCTCGAAAGAGCGTACATAACGCGACTGTCACTACACGCAAGAACCGCCCCGTACAGGCCGGGCGACAGCGCGGCAGGGCTGAAACGAGAGGCCGCGGCTCACGCGACCGGCACGTGCAGCACGCTCGTTCCCCAACACGCGCAGGTGCTTGTGTGTGTGTGTGTACGACCGGAGCGGGCGCCGGGTGCACGCGCGTGTCCGCGTCCGCCCACGCGGTCTGATGGAGATGTAACGACGCGGGCTAGACGTGACCACTCAGTCCGCGGGGCTTTCCCTTCGGCGAGACCGCTGCCGACCGCGAGCGCGCCTCAGTCACTCCGTCGCGCTCGCGTCTCCCGAATAAATCAGCCGCGCCGCGAGACGTGCCGCCGCGCGACGCCAGCAGGCCTGTCTTCTCGAGCACGACCCGGCATTAAGAATTCACCGGTTTCCGGCACACGGCGGCCGACCCCCCTCCCTACCACCGCCTTGCAGCGGCAGCGCTTCCAGCAACGCGGCAGTTACGTATAGGCGGACAGAAAGTGTGCGGCAATAACGAAAAGCCCTGCGCTCGTCTCGTTAGTGCCGGCGACCGCCTCCAAAGCGCGGCGGCGCGCCAACTCGACCGCGTCGAGATACGCGTCACACTGGCGGAGGAAACGCGCCGTCAGACGGAAACGCGCACCACTCCTGACAGCTGGCGTCGCACGTAGAATCCAACACCGTCGTTTTTCCCTTTTCTCTCTTTTTGTCTACAACAAGTTTTCGGATATTTCTTTTTTTTTTTTCTTTCGCACGAAACTCGATTTCCCTTCAACTCTGCCTTCATCAAGGCGCCGTTCCCTCCAACTCTCAGTCCTAATTCTTTTTTCTTTCCCTCTCCTATAAGTAAGAGCATATTTTTGAATCTACAGTAGTCACCTATCCTAAACGCAGTCTAAAAAAACAAGCACACATGGGTTCGTTTCCAGCCCTAACGTAAACCTTCAAAGCCTAACTCAGTTCGGGTGGTGGGTAGCATACAGTAAAAGCAAACAGTGGTTCACCGAAAGAGGGACAAGGTGCAGCTGTTGTACGGTCACGTACCTAAACTTGCCCACGTTAAGGAGAGCCAGCTTGCCGAAGTTTATGTGGAATCGTGCACTAGTCAGTCTCCGACAACTTCTAAGCTTGGAACGCAATACTCCGTCTATCGATTTCTATGTTCCTGCGAGGTTGGAACTCGGAAAAGAATCTCTACTGCTCACCAACTATTTCTTTTTCCTCTGCAGCATTTTCTCTATCAGTTATCTGCACACTCGAACAATAAATGTATCAATGGTTATGAACTACTAAACTGCCGATGGTGCTCTCTGTCTTTATGTACCGCGTGGTTCTTTCGTTCTGAAATCAGAGCTGCCTTCTAGACTGCGCAAAGGAAGTATCAGCGAGAGCTGATGAATGTTGAATCGACGGGCGGACGGACGGATAGACGGACGTAAATACATCAGTCAGAACATTAAACAAGACGCACCGAGTAAATTGCTCTAAAAGGCTATTCCATTCCAGGACCAATACAAATAAAGCATAGAATGCACTCAAGAAGATGGCTTCACTGCATAAAGAGTACTAGTGCAGTGAAGCTCGCTTGCCGGTATCGCGTAAAACTGTGTGTGTGTGTGTGTGTGTGTGTGTGTGTGTGTGTGTGTGTGTGTGTGTGTGTGTGTGTGTGTGTGTGTGTGTGTGTGGTGTGTGTGTGTGAGAGAGAAGGGGGGGGGGGGAGGCCTAAATTTTTTTCCAGGAGATTCTTCGGTAGATGAATATTCAGCTCGAAATCTTTGTACACGAAACGAAGCTAGCGCCACTTTCCAGAAAGTGTTTCACGGTAAATAAAAAAAGGAAAAGCAACCAGTAGGTTTGGTGGCAGACTTGCGAGAACATGCCAGTAGTTCCTCGTGGTAATTCTCTTCTTTCTTTCTTTATTCGACTCATAATCGGCACGGCTGGCTGAATGAAACAGATTCACTTGTAGTTTTGAGAGATAAAGAACGTGGGAGAGGGCGGTCTCAATATTACAATGTTATCCTTGCTACTTTTTTCTGCATTGAGAAAATGCCGGTAGCTCGCAGCTGGAACACGTGTACACTGTAGCGAAAATACGAAGGAGAACCGGACCCGACCGTCTGGCCTGTTCGAACGAAAGGCGGAACTAATAGCGCGAGCCCGCCCGCGAGCCGACACCGCAACTAAAAAAAAAAAAAAAAAGAAAACAAGAACTCGCACAGCGGGGCTTAAACCTTGTGTGCGTATTTTTGAAGGAGTACGTAGAGCCCGTAATTTCCGAATTGTATCAAACTGAAATAGCTCTGAAAGCAGAAAAAAAAAAAAAACTAGTTCTGGAGCACCATCAAAGTCAACACAGAAAAGCGAAAACAAAAGAAAAACATCACCTGTGGGCTCCAGTAGTAAGGAGAAATCGTGAAGAGGAAGAAGGGAGGGGTCAGCGCCGTTAATTAATCTACCGCAGTGCTGCCCAACGTTGCCACCTCCTCTTATCTCTCTCTCTACTGCGGTTCTTGAAATTTCTCGTTTTGAACCGCCGATTAATCGACGGGCTCTAAGCGATGCCGTCGACTAACGTGAACGCTTCATGTACAACTGGTTCGCGTTCCCAGCCCGCCGCGACATATCAATTCGGGCCTTAAAATACGCCATTACGTTAATTAGAGCGCTCGCAACGATCTCTAGTTCGAATGGCCCTCTCGATATGCACTGCGAAAAGAAAGCCAAAGACCACTCGATCAGCGACGCGAAACCATTCGGCAGTTATCCGCGCCCATTGCGACGCATTCCGGCTGCGCATTTCCCTAGTTGCCCATTCCGGCTACGCACTGACCCGACGCCTGCAGCGTGCGTTAATGTTCCCAGTGCGTCATGCGCATAAAAACACGAATGAGAGACCGTTTTGCGAAACGGGGTGGCAGCAAGTGCCGACGAAATTCCCTCAGCAGGACTTGTTCAGACTCTAGTTGGCGCATGCAAGACATTAGCTCTACGCGAAAATGTAACTTCAAGCAAGGGAAGGAAAGAAAGCGCCCGTCGTTCGCGTTCTTCACTTCGCTGTGTAATGAAGAAGTAATTAACAATATGTCATTTTACGCGGAACCAGTCTTACGAGAGCGCAACAATGTACATACAGGCAACAGCTGGCGCTCCGTATTTGTATAAATGCGAGAAAGCGTACGACAATGGCCAAAAATAGTTGAACAAGGCATAAAAGCACGCTATACCGGGAAAGGCCCACCTGTCGAAACATTGGCAGTCGCAAAATTGTCTTTTCAACGACTTATTGATCCATCCGAGCCTTCACTTCCCCTTAACTCTAGTTGTTTGGAAGCGTAGATTAAGTGACAAGAAACATTAAGTAAGGCCAAGGGAGGTAAAACAAAAGCAGCGCGTGGGCTGTCGCCCTACGTATCTGTATGTCGTCGTCTTGCCAAGTTCTGAAATGAACGAGCTTCTCTTGCGCAGCGTACGTGGCCATCCCGATTTACAAACCTGCCCTCCCAATCTGTCGGAAAATTTTTAAGTAACTCTACGTCCAGTGACGGCACGGTGGTATGCGTGGTTCTACACTCTCATTGTGTGCGGCGCGATGGTTGGTGTATCGTGGAGATCCCTGCTTCGTAGAATGTTACTGACAAATGGCAGCGCACGACGGATAACGGGACAACACGGGGAAAAAATACATGAAACCCGCGCTTTTTTTGTCCGGTTTGTCCCGTTATCCGTTGTGTGCTGCCGTTTGGTACTGTGACCAACCAACTAGCCTACCAGTATGTCGTAGAATGTTAAAAGGCGCAGGCGATCCGAAGGGCAATAATGGAGATACTCAGAATTTGTTCGTCTAATTTAGCCTGGCGCTCTAAAAAATGATAATCTAACGGAGAAGAGGGACAAAATAGCAGAGCATCCTCACCAGCGTCGCCTTGTGGATCAGTCTCTCCAGCGCACTGCTCGTACTACGCAACTGGCGCTGGGGATCTGTGAACTGATCCGACGGTCGGCCCTAATGCAAGTGTACCATAAACGCCTTTATATAATAATAGACGCAGATTAGGGCAGTTTCATGTCTTGAGTGGTGCGCGCATCCCGACATCAACAAAGTAGGATCGGTGCGAGAGGAAAACTGAACCAGGAAACTATCAGCGAAACAAGAAGAGGGCATCCGGGAATCTATCAACGTGGAGCAAAAGACCACGCGGTATACGGCTGTCAAGAGAGCGACATGGACACGGGTTCGGGCAAGAACAAAAACGAAATATCGAAAAGAAACTGTGGTAAGACGGATGTGAGACGAGAAAACCGAGACAGCGTGTCCCTGGTCGTCGTCAGCAGCAGCAGCAGCAGGCAAACGTCACGCCTGTGCCCGTACCACGCGTGCTGGTTGCTGCGAAAGACGTGCAGCCCGTCTCGACGAGAGCCTGGTGAGAGTGCGTCAACGCTCAAGCACATCACAAAGACGACGACGATAGAAAACGAGCACACAGCGTGGGCACCCAAGGCGTGCGTGCGCTTGCGGAGAAGAGCGCCCCCTCACCGCCGGCAGTGCTTGCACGAGTGTGAATGTCGTTTTCCCCCCAGCAAGCGAGAGAGCTTTGCTCTTCTCCTCACGAGCGGCGGCGGCCACCCCAGCGCCGCGCGCGTGTCTCCTCTGCTCCGTCGTCGCCGCCGCCGCCGCAGGACGCGAGATCGATTTCAGGCGGCGCGCGGCCCAGACAAAGCAGAAGCGAGCAAAAGCCAACGCCAGTCGCCGCCGCCGTCGTCGAGGCGCGCAGAGCACTGCACCACCGAAGTAGTGGCGCTGGCAGTAGTAGTAGTAGTAGTAGTAGTAGTAGTAGTAGTAGTAGGTGGTGGTGATTGTGATGGCAGTAGTAGAAGTAAAGTTGCACCGTGGAGAAAAGCAGAAAAGGTAGTCCGCTCCGACAGCCCGCACTGAGGCTGTCGGGGCGGACTCAAACCGAATCTCAACCTGCCTGCTTCAGAAACCCACCTTCTAAAACGACCGGCCTCTGTGAAATTCGGGTGTGTTTAAGCTTCCCACTTCGTGTAAATTAGTAAAGACGTTTCGTGTGCCTTATACAGAATGGAAAACGAAACCGCACAGGTATAATTATAGCTTCTTAAATTTAATGACCAATCTTTAAATGATTTATGGTCCATCGTTATTAGCATTACATGTCTTTGCGCAATGCAGAGGCAATTTTCTAAGGGGCCGGATGGGAGGGGGGATGGCGCTCTGATCACCCCCTGCCGTATACGGGACCTTGCCCACTGTTGTACTGGGTCAACATCGACAGCACGGTTCCAAGGACTCCGAGCAGGCGCTGACAAAGTCACTTCCGCGAGTCTTGTATAGACGCGATGCACACTGTAGAGCGAGTTGCAACGTGGCGACGTTTCTGACGCCCACCAGCGAATGATACGCGCGGAGTCGAGACGAAACGTTGGAGGCGGTTGTGGAAGCGGAAGAAGAAAGCAGCGGGACCGTATTAGAGTCAATAAAGCGCCGGCTGTCAGCCATGGCGGGGGAGGTCGGGGATGAAGCCGTGCTACGAAGAGATCCCAGCGGCGCCACACGTATATGGAGTAAGCGCGAACGTCGCCCAGGGCATGGTGCGCGCTTGGCGAAGCGAAGGCGACGAACTCTGACGGGATCCAGTACGGCGTTCTGGCGTCGTATCCCAGCCGGCGAATATGCCGTCGCTAAATTTCTACACGTCGGTGCCCATCGAGAACCCATGTACTGTTTCGCGAAATTTGGTCGTACGAAACAACGGCGCTCAGCGCAATCCCTTTCTGAACGCGTGCTCAAACAGCGCGACGACCTGTCTCTCTCGGGTCAGGAGCAAGAATTCTACGGCACCGCCAGGAGTTACCACCACTGCATCAGAACGCCGTGAAAGTGCTACTGCGCTCTCTTGCGATACACGAGTCTGCGTAAGCGCGTTTGGGACGTCCTTCCTGTTTTTATTTTATTTTTGGTTCCTTTCTGCCGCTCTACTGTGCATATATATGTGGCAATGCACATTTCATATGGCACATACAATACAGGAGCCAATTAATAATAATTGCTGGTTTGTGTACGTGCTAAACCATGATATTATTATGAGGCACGTCGTTGAGAAGGGCTCCGGAAATTTTGACCACCAGTGGTTCTTTAAACGTGCGCTAAGAATGCACGGAACACGGGCCTCTATAACATTTTTGCTTCCACCGAAACTGCGACCGCCGCGAATACAGGAGCTAATTAATGACTACGGTCCACTGAGGCCCACTGACGAAAATATTATATTCAGGAGCTGTCGCACACAGGCGCTACCAATAAGTGTGACACGGCTATTTTGATCTGTTGAAACGTTGTTAAACACGGAGGTTTCATTAACAGGCCCTTACATATTCTAATCGAAAAATAGAAGATCGGCCCGCTCAAAACATTCCCTTCTTCAGACTCAACTGCACTCAAATAAAGCACACATGAGCACTCAATTAGCGGTGACTCAATAATTACTGCCCCCTCACAGGCTCATCCAGGCAGGGATGGGTAGGGCGGTTCGACACCCTTCAACACTCCCCCCCCCCCCCCCCCCCCCGAATATCCACGCACGCATACAAACACACGAACGAGCATACGTGCATAAAGTGGAGTAGGGCTCCACCTCCGTCACTTTCCATGGAAATAAAATCCTGGCTATGCCCCTGTACTTCCTATAAAACCTTAATGAATCAGCACTGTGCACGAGCGAACTAGTAGTCAGGACATTTTTCCGAAGGGGTGGTCGTACTAACAAAGGAGCACGCCTGTCACGCGAGGTTTCGGTGAAGCCGAGCAAGGTCAAGCAAGCAGCCTCGGACATTGCATAATACGGCGCCGTCATTCGAGAGGGAACAAGGCTGCCGCGGTCACAGATCGCGTTCTCGAGGGGAAACCTCGAGGGATTTCCCGCTGAAAGAACCTGATTTCACCAGTTGTCTATCGAGCGGCGCCCAGGAAATGGACATCTGCGCCGACCGTCTTTCTGACGCTTCTCGGCAGCGCTCGCGTGACACCGTAGGAAAGACATGAACTTCACTTCTAATACGCCATTACCGCAAACCTCAGCCTGGACACCTGCAGTTGGTCGACAAACCCGTATTCCACAGAGTGCGTTGGGAAGGTAACAATGAACTGAAAACCCAGCTTTGTTTGTCGCTTGCTGGTGGCTGAGCTATTTTACATCAACGCATGTCCCAGTAACGTCCCTTGCACACTCCTGTCTGCAATATGCGAAGTTCTTTGACGTCACGACGGCGTTAAAACGCCCCACATGAATTGTGCTCGAATGATGTTGAAGAAAAGTTAATGGCATGTACTAAGGGCACTCAATAAAGATCTCCTCTGATACCCTTCCTTTGGAATGAGAACAATAAGAGGCTTGGCCCAGTTATTAGAACTTCTCGACATTGGTGACGTCCATAAACGCACAATCCCCTTTCTTTTCATTTCTTTTCTTTTTCTTTTGGCAACTGTGAACACCCCAATTCTAGAAGTCAGGAGGGTGCTCCGAATGCCATATTCTCCAACAAACCCCTTTCATTTTATCGAATGACTCCCTCAATGTGCGACCTTTCATATACAGGAATGTGATGACTGCCCTCTGTCAGAGCAGTGTCCATTCTGACACCACACCTCAAACTAGATCAGCTTCTATAAAAGAGAGACCCCTCTTATCGTTTAGGACTTGCCAATGGCAGAAAATAGGAACATAGTCCTATAAAGCTCCGGAGTTCCTTGAGTGTTGACGGCTTAGGAAACTCGGCGACGGCTCGAAGTTTTGCAGGGTCGGGCAGAACACCGTCCTTGCTGACAACGTGCCCTAAGATGGTAAGCCTCCGGGCCGCAAAATGACACTTCTTCAAATTGAGCTGGAGCCCAGCATTTGTAAGGCAATCCAAGACGGCTGCGAGGCGCATGAGGTGGGTGTTGAAGTCCTTTGAAAAAACTACGACGTCGTCCAGATAGCAGAGACACGTGTGCCATTTGAGACCTCGCAGTAGGTTGTCCATAAGACGCTCGAACGTAGCGGGGGCGTTGCAAAGGCCAAACGGCATCACGTTGAACTCGTACAAGCCGTCAGGAGTCACGAACGCAGTTTTGGGGCGGTCAGCTTTATCGATAGGCACCTGCCAGTAGCCCGATCGAAGATCCAACGAAGAAAAGAACTCTGCGCCTTGCAAACAGTCGAGCGCGTCGTCGATTCTTGGGAGGGGGTAAACATCTTTGCGTGTGATCTTGTTAAGACGCCTATAATCAACACAAAATCTGATGCTACCATCCTTCTTTTTCACTAGTACGACCGGAGAGGCCCAAGGGCTGTGTGAGGGCTGTACAACGCCGCGACTAAGCATATCGTTCACCTGGGCGTCTATAACCTGGCGTTCAGCGTGGGAGACCCGATATGGACGCTGGCGCAGGGGCGCGTGGGTGCCGGTGTCGATATGGTGAACGATTTTAGATGTTCGGCCCAAGGTGGTTTGATTGTGGTCGAAATAATTCCGATAGCGGTCGAGGAGTTTCAAGAGTTCCGTGCGCTGATCACTGGACAACGCCGAATCAATTGACGGTAGAAAGACGTCCAGGGAGGATGAGTCCGACGGAGTAGCGGGATTAATGCTGGCGACCGCGAGACTTGCCGTGTGGTCGGGCACATTGCTGGCGCAAACAGAATCGATGTCCTCAAGTCGGCCTATACATTCACCACGGAATAGAGTGGCTGGAGACGAAAGCGGGTTCGTGACATAAATGTTTCCGCAAGAGTTTTCAATCGTGAGAACTGCATAGGGAAGAAGGAAGTTCTTGCGTGAGGTAAATGGTTCAGATGGCGCGAACATGGCGCTAGAGAAGGGAGCGTAGTCGCAAAAGATCGGCACAAGAACACAAGACAAAGGCGGGACGTCAGTGTCTGCCGCGACGACCACACGAGAAAGAGAGGAATCGCTAGAGCCAACGTCAGTGGGGGTCGCTGATAATTCTAGCTGTGCACGCGCACAATCAACAACGGCTTGATGTGTAGCGAGGAAGTCCCAACCTAGTATAACGTCGTGCGAGCAACGTGACAAGACGACGAATTCTACCACGTACAAAACGTCCTGAATGATTAGCCGAGCCGTGCACGCCATAGAAGGTTTGATGCGATGCGCGGTTGCAGTTCGCAGGGTGACGTCGGAAAGCGGAATCGTAATTTTCTTTAACTTGCGGCACATTTCTTCACTTAACACAGACACAGCGGCTCCAGTATCCACTAATGCTTGCACGGCAACACCTTCAATAAATACAATTACTTCGTTGGCAGGGAGAGATCGAGGGCTTGTAGATGTCGACGGCGGCGCAGTTCTTGCCTCCGGAACTGCGGCGGTCAGTTTTCCGTTTGGACGGGTGGTGAACGACGGACCATCGGCGAAATGGAACGTCGTCGTGGGGAGGGCGACCGACGTGCGTTGAAGGTACGGCGAGCAGACGAAGAAGTGTCTGAAGTGGTATGGGAGGGAATCGGCGGCGGTGGCTCGGTACGGACGTAGCTGTAGGCTTCGTCCACGGTAGGTGGACGGGGGACACGCCGGTAGCATAAACGCTCCACATGGCCGGGTTGGCGACAGTAGTAGCATATTGGCTTATTGTCCGGTGTGCGCCAAGGATTACTAGGCGGGACTGCGGGACGGCGGTACGGGGGCACGTGCGGTGCTGGCGGAGCGCGCGGTGCGTATATGGCGTTTGGCTGATGAGCGGCGTCCGTGACGTGGGACAGCGCATATGGCTGCCTCCTCGTGACGTCAGCGTAGGTCAAGGTTGCTGATACAGGGGGCGGCTGATGAGGTGGAGGAAGCGCCTCGGATACTTGCTCTTCGATGGTTTGTCGCAAGGAAGAGGCGAGCCCATGCGTATTGCTTGGAATGAAGGGCGCAAGAGACAACTGTCGTGCCACTTCCTCGCGTATAAACTGCTGTATTTGCTGCGTTAATAGACCAGGATCCGCAGATATGGCACCGACGGTAAAAGAAGACGTGCCGGTCGAGTCTGGAGTGGGACGTCGAGTTGCAATGCGCTGCTTCCGCAACTCGTCATAGCTCTGGCAGTGCTGAATGACGTCGGCAACTGTTTGAGGGTTTTTGGCCACTAGCATGTGGAACGCATCGTCCTCGATGCCTTTCATTATATGCTTGACTTTTTCTGCTTCGGACATTACAGGATTGAAGCGGCGGCAGAGGCTTACGACGTCCTCAATATAGGAAGTGAAGCACTCACCAAACAGTTGGGCGCGATCACGTAAGCGCTGTTCTGCGCGGAGCTTGCGAACTGTCGGGCGGCCGAAGACGTCAACAAAGGTGGTTTTGAAAGCGGGCCAGTTGGAAATCTCAGCCTCGTGGTTGTTAAACCAGAGCTCTGCTACTCCTCGCAGGTAGAACTGGACGCGGCCAAGTTTGTCTCTATCGTCCCACTTGTTGTTAACGCTTACTCGTTCATACGAAGCGAGCCAGTCCTCGACGTCTTGCTCGTCAGTGCCGTTGAAGAGGACGGGGTCGCGCTCTCTTGGGACACCAGAACAGCGGATAGATGGAGGCGGGGTAGCATTCTGCTGCGCAACGTCATCGATCATGGCTGAAGGTGAAGGTAGAGTCCGGGTACGGAGTTCCAGGATGGAAAAGAGAACCAGCACTAACCACCACTTGAAAGTACGCGTTTAGCGTTCAGCTAGTGAGGCGTTTATTGAAGACAGCAGAGCCGAATCGACCAGCCGTTCAAGCGGAGCAAGCACGAGCAGCAACAACTGTCCTCGTCTTCCTCTTTTGCTGGCTCTCCTACATGCGCCCTATTTATACTACAATTTAAACGTTACGGGCGGCTAAAGCTCGCCGGCGAAATGTCATAAATCACCTGCAAGTGCACGAGAACCATCTATACCAAGAACATGTTATATAAAACACGAGACACACACACACATCTTTGAAAGGGGGAGAATGGCGTTTGAACTCAGTCTAACAACACTTAGGTTCGGGGAAAGAAAAAGAGAAATAAACAAGCCTCGAAGCCATATCCGTTATTGGCGCAGTTGTGCCTATAGAGTGAAACGACGATGCCAGCCGGTCGTCCCGCAGGAAATGAAACCCGGAGGGTCAGTGGCCCCGAACGCAAACTGCCGGCGCGCGTGGGAGGAGAGGGAAGGAGAGCTGCACGCGCCCGCATCAGCGCGTGGTTCCCTGATGATCGCACATTGAGGGGAAAAAAAAGACAAAAACTGAGACTCTAAAGAAGTGCTCGAAGCTTATGACTATTCAGCCACAACAATTGTGATTCCATTAAGGAGGGACAGCTACTTTCTGTGACGCTAAGCCGCACTAGAAAGCCCGCCGACGAATAATTTATATATAAACCAATCAACAAAAAGAAAGGAGAAAAAAGCTTACAAACGCGGATGCAATTTTCTAAGGGCCAAAGATGTATTCTTAGAATACGAATTACCGTTACCGCCGCTCTCTTCGCGCTTGGAGTCATGCCCTTTGAAAAAGTTGCGACCATAACCATTCTATAAAATCCTCGAAGTTATCTCACCTTCCATACAATACGAATGTTTCTCTTCACGTCCCAGTTTATGTCAAACGAAATAGTAAGTGTAATCGTTCCATACTGAGAAAAGTGCTTGCCTAATTGTAGTAATGCGATAGCACCCCTAAGTGAGGTTTATTCAAAATAACTAAGTGTCTTTTAATTCCCGCCTGCAATCAATCCCCAAACGGCTGCAGAAAAACACTCTCCTTAGTCCTCCGGCAGATAGAATTCGAGGCCAACATACCACAACAGTATTGTTCCAATAAGCATGAGTGCAGTTACTAACGTTATCGTTCACACCGTTCTACGGCAATTAGTTATTCAATATGTTAAGTTAAATAAAAACGGAAAGGAACAGCGCTGAACACGCATCCTGCATTTTTATCTCGACTGAGGCGCTTACTTTATGTTACTTCCCGTTCTGAAGACCTGTATTTTCTTTTATATCAAATTCATTTGCCATATCAAATCAAATCAAATTCATCTGCCATGTCTTGCCGTCGTGTGCGTGTCTTCGGGCACCGCGGCGGACTTCTTACGCATTGGGCGCTCGGCCAACTTCCCCGAACTTGCAAGGCTCGGCATGCAATACAGGAAAGTACAGTAGAGGAAAAAAAATATGACGCGCGTCGGAATACTCACGTTCAGCTAAAAGCCGGCTTCCGGTGGCGTAGGGAAAGCGCCGCAGATCGCGGCCACCGTCGAAGCCGGGTTGCGAAGCTCCGTCGGGCAGCTAAGTCGCGTCGTGTTTTTGCCGGCACGTCCACCGCGTTTAGGTTAGCGCGCGTCGCGTGGTTTTTAATGCAGCACAGGCAGCGACGAGACACGACCCAACTAGGAAAAAAAAATTATATATACGAACGAAGCACAGATGCTGGTTATGGTCAAGTCGGTGATTATGATGCTTTCCACTGGTAAGCACACACTAGCACCACCACCAACAGCGACGACACTGATCCGAAAGAGGAAATGCTGAATTCGAAGACACCTCAGAGTACAGCGATCAAAAGAATTATAAAAAAAAACAGAGTCGATTTGAACACGACGCGTCCAGTGGGATTGATTATGCGCGCACGTCCGTTCCCGTAGACGCGACACGGTGACGGGAACACGTCGGCACCGCCACTTTCACACGACCAGCGCGCACAACACTGACGGCGAAGAAGGTGCGCTCAGTTTGTAGAAACTCGACGAGCCGGCGTTCCTACCGCAGGGCATACTTTAGAGGCTTCACCAGCCGAGTAGTGTCCCTTCTCGGAGCAGGCGCGCACAGTTCACTCGGCGAAATAGAGGTCTTCTACGGGGCGACCGATGGTGAGAGCCACATATCTACGCACGCGATAGCGACCGATAAGCCACTCGAGGAAAGGAGCACGGCGCGCGGTTCAAAGTTTCCGGTGGTCGCGACGCACAGGCCGCAACCCCACATCACCCGACTCGAGCACGCTCGCGGGCTGGCTCCTCGGGTACACGCCCCCTTCTTTGTTCCGTTCGCGGAAGACTCGAGGGTGAGCGGAGAAGTCAAACGCGAACTTCGGCTCGCGCACGCACGCCGCAAGAACTGGGCACTGTATCGCGCACCGTGCACAAGCACGTGCAGAGAACGAAGCACACAACCGTAAAAGCAGGAACGCGGTATTGGGTAGACGCAAAATGTAGTAGCACTCCAGGAAGTAGCAGCGACGAGACGGGACGAGCTTCGCGAAGCGCCGGCTTTGTTCGGAAGGAGCAGACGAGAGACTCCCGGCTTCTTCGCCCTCAACCGATGAACTTGGCGCTCAACGTGGGCCGGCTTCGCACGGAACGGGGAGGCTTGAGGGCGGCAGCGGACACGGCAGGGCCGGGTGCGACCGCTACTCGGCGTCCACCCAGCAGTGGCTATCCCAGCGGAAGCCACCGACGGCGTGCCTCGGGTGTGCGGAGAAAAAAAAAATGAGGAGGCGCGCAGGACCGCGCGCTCGCAACGACGACCGCTGGCACAGTGGGGGCGGCCTCCGAAGTCCGCCGCTGCGGCCGCCATGGCGCGCGCGGGCCGGCGCTCGTTGCCATGGATACGCTTCATTCCACCCAGTCGCGGTCTCTCACGTCGACGTGAGCGCCCCCTCTTTTTCCGATAAAAGCGACGCGCCGCAGAGAAAAACGCGCGAGAGGGCTCGGACCACTGGTCCGGGATGCAGCCGAGGTCCATGCCTAGCCCGTGCGCATAGCAGCCTCACGAACTTCGGGTTCGCGCGTCTTTATCGCTGACCCCAATCATTTCATCCAGTGCGCCGGGAACAGGCAGGGACTGGCATCTGCAGCTGTAGACTCATCAAACTCCTTAACCTGACGAGTGCGAAATATGAGCCAGACATGCATAGTCAAGAAAGCTGTTGTAGTGAAAACTATAGTTCTGTGCTACTTTAAAGTAGCACAGAAACGCCTAAGAGGGTCCGGAAAGACCTGGTACACTCAATGGTCATGGAATCACAATAAACGAATGGAAAAATAACCTAATATCATCGATTATCAGCGATGCTTTCGTAAACTGGCTGAAGATGCTAAACCTTGCGCGAGTAAAATTTCTTGATTTAGTTTTGGAGTGAAGTCTAAGCAGAGGGCAATTATCATCCAGTGATTTCAACACGAGGAATGAGATTTGAAAAAAGAACATTTCCATAAGTGCCGCATGCTCAAAAACCTAAATAAAAAGAGTTGAGTTTTACTTGTCAAAAAGAAAAGTTCGTCTCCACAGTGAGTTCGTTTACATAGTTATGCTGTTCGGATACCTCCATACAAACGCACGAGTTTAACTTTGCTTGCAGCCTAAAATGACTTCGGCCGGATCTCTAATGAGCAGCACACATCCCACAACTAACTGCCAGTACTGGTGCGCCAACCCAGCTATACTGGTTAAACCTATAACTGGTGCTGCTTCGTCACGTGTTTGCCAATAAACCGAAGTTTAGCGTTGTGTCGATGCAAATCTATTCACAGTAGCCGCACAGCTCTCAGTAAACTGAAAAACCATATCGCGATCGAAAGCGAGAGCGCGGAATATAAGCTAGCTGAATGACTATCATCACGGCCGCCATTTCGAACGATATTGCGCGAGGATATGCAAGCAAAATAGCTGGACACCGCGTCTGAAGCATGTGCGCAGTTATCTCCGCGGCTTGTACGTACGCACATATTTTTCACCGTTCTGTTGTAAAAGTTCTCTGTCTGTCTGTCTGTCTGTCTGTCTGTCTGTCTGTCTGTCTGTCTGTCTGTCTGTCTGTCTGTCTGTCTGTCTGTCTGTTGTAAATGTGAATGCAGGGTGCAGGGTATACGCAGTAAATTACGTTACGCTTTGAGAATTTACAATAGTTAGCGCGCTTAACCTGCTCTAAGACACCTCTTTTTTTTTTTTTCTTTCTTTCTTTAAGCTAATGCAGTGCGCACGGTGCATTCAAACTTCACTAAATTGTGTGGCTTCACGGCATTGGTCCTCCCCCCTTTAAAAAAACATATAACTTTACCGCATTACGAAGTCACCTCGCAGTGAAACCACCTTTACAGACACGTTATACGCAGAATGTAACATAAGCTTGTTCGTTTTTAACGCTAGCTACTCTTGAAAACTTCCATTACTAATCCTCAAACAAAAGCGAATAGCGAAAGTTGTAACATTCGATCAAATACTCGCAGACATCGAATATGTGTACAAGCCCAGCTTCATACATAAGAACAATGATGTGCTTGACAAGACCGAGTACTTGTCTCGTTGAACAAACACGCCCAAAACGACCCAGATTTTAGGTCTGGTTCTTCCTAATACAATATTTCTTCAAGTATGCAGTATTAACGAACCAACAGCATACATCACGCAAAATATAATATATATCTTGACAATTTACGCAAAAGGCTCGGAACCTCACAACGATTTAACAGCGGAGCTGTTCAGGGAATCGCCATGCCCGTCCTCGTCGTCCGCTGTTACGCAACAGGGAAAAGCCGACCCCCTCCTCTTCTCGACCCACAACCGAAACCTCGCCCTCAGCCCGCTACTACGTGTTAGTGATAGTGAACGTGACACCCTCGCCAGTTACGTCACGATTAACGATAAAATCACAACTTAGCTGTACCCGCGGTTTTCACAGCGTGGAACAGGCTCGAAGTTAACTCGGTTTCCCATCTTCTCCGGCTAGCAAATAATTCGTTCACGGGAAGGCCGACCGACGTTTGTGGTATCCGCGGCAGTGGGAACCGCCAGCCGAGCCACCATCGAAACTACAGGGAAGGTGAGCCTCCATTCGCGCCGCCAGTGCTTCATACAGTAAGCATGAAACCGCGCGTAGTGTAATGCCAAGCCACGACCTCGTACTGGCCCGCCACGGTGGTCTAGTGGTTACGGCACTCGGTTGCTGATCCGAGGATCGCGGGATCGAATCTCGGCCGCGGCGGCTGAATTTCGATGGAGGCGAAATGTTGAGGCCCGTGTACCGTGCGCACCGGGAAGTTGAAACCCCGGCAAATCGAAATTTCCGGAGCTCTCCACTATGGCGCCTCTCATAATCATAGCGTGGTTTTGGGACGTAAAACCCCAGAAATCATCATCATCACCGAGCGCCTCGGCGGCTTCATAACTACAGCCACGAGTATAAAGAGCTTTAGACAAATGTGTACACATTTGCCTATCGAGTAATACCATAGCCTTCTGAAATTTGTTCTAATTCCAAACCTTACGAATTCGAACATTACCGGCTTTTCCTCAAATAACAACCTTTTACTTCCGAAGATACGAACTAACTATGGTTCTCAAAGACTAGCTTTTGTTTTAATCAAACTTTAGAATTCTTTGCCATACAACATTAAGAGTGCTTCTTCTGTATCATCATTCAAACATTAGCTTCGCATATTCATATTTAATCAACAACAGCATTAATCGAATGTTTTTCAATTACAAATTTAAATCTGTCGTTTTGATCGGATTTGATTGGTAAATGTTTTGTATTCTGTTACATTCCCTCATCCTTACTAAAGGTGAAAACAGGGGGACACCAACCAAATTATAATAATGTAAAAGTAAAATTTACTTCTAAACATGAAGAAACCCGACGTTTCGGGTCCCACTCGGACCCTTCTTCAGGGGTGACTGGAGGGCACCAGACAGCAGCAGTGCTTATAAGGCCTTCTTTCTTCTCTCTTCCTTCCTTTCTCACTTTCTCTTTTTTTCCCCGGTTCTTCAAGCCGAGGGGGGTCATGCTACTGTTGAATCAGGTGCCGGAGTCCGCTAAAATAGACACGGAGTCCGCCAAATAGACACAATTTGGTTGGTGTCCCCCTGTTTTCACCTTTAATTTCGTCCCAACCAGACAGATCTCTGTCAAATGTTCACCTTTAACTCATCCTTACTGTTTTATGCTTTCCATTATATTACTCTTTGCCTAGATAGTTGATCCGGTGGTTTTTTTTTTTTTCGTTTCTTATTTCATTTCTTACTTTGTACTCTAAATATTTGCTGTTTGCTGTTAAGTAATGCATTTTTTTCTACCATTATAATAAGGTCCCCCTACAGTGTCTACACTATGGGACCTTTTTCTGTATCAAAATGGTCTATTTCTGTATATGCATCAACCTTGAATAAACTTCAAACTTCAAAAGTGTTCGTTATTGGGCTAGTCGGAAATGCATACTGGTTTTGCGTTGCGCCTATTCAAAAAGGAGACATCGCTTGCGTATTTACACATTCTTCCTTGTGTTTCTGTCTTGAAAAGGCGCAACCCAAAACCAGTGACCTCTTAAGAAACACTTCTGTGAGTGTGCAGTCAGATATCATCAAAAAGGCAAGCCATTCTGTAACGGCGGGCTGTATACAGCCCGCCATAACAGGATGTATCAGCAGTGCGATACTAAAGCTACATTCGAAGTGACAGCAACTGGGTTACCCCGGACGTGATGGTAAAGGCGGCTACGCATCGAGACCAAAACACAATGTGTCCTATCACGTCTTCGTTAAGAGGGGTCATGAACTTTCAACTTCATGATCACTTTGATTCGCTTCCCTCACGCGGCTTGGACAGCACGCTTAAGTAATAGAACAAATGTAATCGCTTTCTCGCCCTGCCCCGAGGGATTACTATCACCAGCGACGGACATGCTGGTGATGTGCTGGCGCGCCATCAGGTTTGGTCTGTCACGTAGTTCCTCCGAGTGAAGTTTGCGTAACCGGCAGAGTAACAAAGGAACAATGAAAATGTAGCAAAACGAGGTGGGAGGACCACTGATCTCACTGTCTCGTTTGTTCACGACGCCGGCGGGGAGTCCTCTTACGGTTCATTACAGTGGAATCGAGACGCGAACAGTGGCACGATTCCCTGCAGCAGTAGCAGCAGCCCGTTTGGGTGCTCGATCGTCTTATCGATGCGCGAAGCTTGGCCGTCTTGCGACATTGCCGGTTAGCCCGGAGAAAGACGTACGTCAAGCTTCCTTTTGCCAAGTCCATTTTAGTTCCTTTTTCGCGCGAGTCACGAGGAGAACAACAACACGCAGGGAGACGACGAGAAGCTTCACGTGAACAGAGGCTTCGTCCGCGGCTTTACTTCACCCGGAGACCGGGTGAGTGTCTTGCTCGCAGCCAGCACTCCTGTCTCATTAGCACAATGCCGTGCAGTGCAAGCTATGGGAGTGGTCCGTTCATCAGAAGACGAATTAGCAGCGATATTCAGTGGCCGCAAGTTTGGGTATTCCAGTCGCAGAGAGACAGAAAAAAAAAATGAAATGGAAGAAATCAACGGTAGGGCGTTAACTATTCAGGGTAGGACAAATATCCGGTCTGCTACCCTACACTGGAGTGTGGGGAAGGAGACTAGAAACAAAAGCGAGAGAGAGAGAGAGAGAGACAAACATGGCTAGGGAAGATAGAAACAATCGCTGCGCATGACGACAAACTTCAGCACTAGACTGACGCAAAAATGTGTCGTTTTCTTCTTAAGGCGTGTTATATCGCGCGTTCTTGCGTCAGTGTGAATTTCCAACTCGTAAGGAAAGGCGCAATTTTCGACACCACGAAATACATAAAATTGTCCAAAATTGTCGAAAATTGCGCCTTTCCTTACGAGATTTTTCACCAACTAGCCCTTCATAAAGTACTTCCAAGAATTTCCAACTCCCACTTCTCACTTCTTTTCAGTACTAGAGTATTCATGCAGGAAGGGCCGTTTGCGCGAGAACAAGCAATAGCGCATTCGCAGGCCTCCGCTGCGAAGACTCAGGTGGGCGGCAATCTGAAACGGTTTCCTCTGACAGTGGTCTACGATCAATAAGCGCCAGCGAAGAAGCCAGCGTTGGTGGCTGTGAGATACGCCGCGGTGCAAGGGCTACGGATCAAATTTCGCTCCCTGGGCTGGCTTACATATTTAACTTGCACTCGAAGCTTGATGCACAAACGCTCGCATTCCACCATCGTTGAAGAAATGTGGCCGTCGAGGCATCCAATCGCACCGGCGGATCGACGGATCTGTTGGTAACTGACGCAGCTGGCGCCTTGGCATTGTGGGTGGCACATCTGGCTTGTGCGCGCGTCCGCTTTTAATACTTTCACTTAGTTCTCGCATGAGTGAGAGTGGTGGTTTCGCTACTCGCATTCCATATCAGGGCATGCAAGTTTGGCTTTTGAATGTATGTGGAATCCAGCATAATACAAATGAGTCAAGAACGGCTAAAGAGTGGCGATATAGGATTGAGTGCCTGGCACCTGATAACGACATTCTGAGAACACATGGTAGAGCAAAAGATCTAAAAGAAAAAGACTTGGGAAGAAGGGGAGAAGAAACAACAGGTCAAGCGCTAAGCTTCCTGTTGTTTCTTCTCCCCTTCTTCCTAAGTCTTCTTTTTCGATTTTTTGCGCTACCATGTGTTCTCAGAATGTGAACCAACTCGCCCAGCAACAAGTTCTGCACTTGATTACGTTTGCCCTAAGCTAGCTGTTTCCTTTTAATGAATACTGAGAGGAGATCACTTTTACTGCATGCATATTTCTGAGTGTCCGCCATGAGAAGGTTCTATTTATGGAACATGCGACTACAAGGTAACGAATGAACGCGTGGCACTTCTTAGCCGGATTGCTTTCTCCTGCTGAGCTTGATTTCTTAGCCTGATTTATTTTCTCGTAGGGCTCTTCCTCTTCCACATAGGCATTCCACATCGACAATATATGTTCGCGTCGCACTTGAAGCAACAGCACACTGAAAGTACGACAGAGGCAGAAGCCCGCACACAAGGGCTGTATATCTACGTCCTTTTCTAAATGCCCATCACCTCATGCGCTCTATTTCTTCGCTTTTGCCACTTAAAAAAAGACAAAAAGAAAAAAAAAAGAAACGTGCGCCTTCCTGAACAGTTCCGGTTTGCTGCTTCCTTTCGCTGGCCAATCACAATCGCCAACCCCATACGTGCTGCGAGAATCTCTCTTGCGAGCTGGCCTTCACTAACCTCACTCGTATACGGCCCGAGCAACGCTGCACGCTTTAGGGGGGACACGACATTGTCTTTTATCGCCGATTCTCCTCGGCCTCGTCCTCTCTTGCGCCAGAAAGTTCTTGAGCGCCATCCGCGCTTTTGCTTTATTCCGTGAGGGACGTTACACAATGCTGCGCGATCAATAGCAAAACCGTGGACCGCGTATAGGGCCGGGGCACGTAGAACAATGCGGCAAATTGCTTCTGTCTAACGAACGCAGCTGTCGCGGCACTTACTGCCGGCCTTTCATCAATGCCGGGCCACTTTGTCGGGACTCCTTGTATACGTCTCCCATATAGCCTTGATCGGCTCTTTTATACTTGGTCCCTTTTAGCCACTGCAAGTGCGCTACTCCACATATTCGTTTGTCGAGCGAATGGCCACGTCTTCCACATGCAGCTTCTCTTCGGAACAAGGACACCGTGAATAAGCAATAACAGAGAGAGAGAGAGAGAGATGTAATGAAATGCGACTATGCTAAAGCACGCGTGCCAAGCGTATGCACTGCTCGATTAATTAAACTCGTGTCGATGCTTATACAGCGTTTGTATTTGCGATTGTACATACTGTTACTACATACATGCTCGTTAGCTTGTTTGCACAAACGAGTTACAAAAACGTTCGACGTCAAGCACGCGAACTTCTCTTCCTACTGCCGATGCTCGATTTCTACGCTTGCCTACAAAACGATAGGTTAGCAGAAAGAGAAAGAAAAAAAGGAGAGAGAAAGAAAGAAAGAAAGAAAGAAAGAAAGAAAGAAAGAAAGAAAGAAAGAAAGAAAGAAAGAAAGAAAGAAAGGGCAACAAGTAACAAGGGCTCACGATGGTTCTATTGGTACGCGAAAAACCATATACTATTTCCTTGTCTTTTCTAGACAAACCGCACGCGATGTCTGTGCGCTCCCTCGGGCTTAAGCAAAGAGAATAGCGGCAAAACGGGCGGACGTAAATGGTCCGTTTTCCGAGTGCACTATGCGTGCCTCGCGTGCATTGATTCGAACGGACTGTTTCAACAACGCTATACGATCTCTACCGTGGAGACGCCGTTACCGGCGCGTCATTTGAAACGTCGAGAGGCAATAAATCATGCCGCACACGCGTCTTGGAGCACCCGCCTGGGTACACTTTATAGCTATACCTCGGTAGTTTAATAAGTTAGTGAATGCCTAATTCATTTCGCGGGGCAGTTTCCTGACGCTTGATTGTTTTCAAAGACGGCCACACTACGAACATGTAGCTTTCACGAATACACCGCATAATATTGCTACAGACCACGGAAAGAAAGAAAGAAAGAAAGAAAGAAAGAAAGAAAGAAAGAAAGAAAGAAAGAAAGAAAGAAAGAAAGAAAGAAAGAAAGAAAGAAAGAAAGAAAGAAAGAAAGAAAGAACAGACAGACTCGAAAGTCGGAGACGTCTGCGGAATGCATATTTATGACAGCATGCACTCAATCTGCGATTACCACTTCCCGCTGTACTAGAACTAAAGGAATCATCAGAGGACAAAACAGTACTGGGTAAGACGACTTGCAGTAGCGAATCCATCCATTACAGGCACGCAAGGCGGGGTCGGCAATATGGGCACAAACCGAACGAGCACACAGCTTAAGAAAGAGCGACGTCGTGTCGATCTATATTTCAACGTTGTGGTTAGTGCCCACGTCCGGGAGGTCGTTAGCGGACGAAAAAAAGACAGCTCGAGGTCATTTTAAAACAAACTCATCGACGTCACCAGTGTAAACTTTTCAAAGCGGGCCTTGCGTGGCAGCGCATGAATAAACGCGCAAATTCTGGTCGTGCACGGGCAAGGCTCATCGATCAATTAAGTTTCGGCGAGGTCAGAGCCCCGCAGCTTAGAAGGAAAAATCGACGCTTGAACCATTTCGTCGACTAATATGAGCTTTAACATATTCCCCAAATGCACAGAAAAAAGAACTCACGCTGCAAACGTCGCCACAAAAACAAAAGTTCAATTTGTTTTGTTGAAGATTCTGAAGCGCCCTTCCCGTGCGGATGGGACAGCTTGAATTCATTTGTGCATTCGTCTCCCGCGCACGAAACGAGGCGTCTCCGTCGACGAGGGGGCCATCAAACCCGTTTCGGGCGCATCGCTTCAAGGACGGTGTCGCACCTCCACCGGAAGAGAGAGAGGGAGGGAGAGCGGCCGCAAGCGAGGAAGAAAAACTTGACCAGAGACCATCGGGAAGCGAAAAGGAAAACATCGACCTACGCAGTTGTAAATATTGTAAAATAAACGTTCCTGTAGCAGTACGAACCGAGAGAATCATTGAAACCGATCAGTATATTTCACATTTTTTGGTGCCGAAACCCGGGATTCGTCAGCGGCTACAGGAACTCAGCGACTACAACGACAACTGCGTCGAACGAAGAATGGAGCGGCTTCAGACAAAGAGAACGGTGACGCGCGTCGAGCTGCAGAAGCTCAGCGACGAGCTGATGCAACTGAGGACCGCCGATGCCTTGGAGCTTCATCAAGAAGATCGCATTGCGGAAATGAAGGAGGAACTGGAGGCTCTTGCAAAGGAGATGAAGCAGCTAGACGCACTCATCGAACCGCACGTTTGCGACGAGGACCTTGCGGAGGAATACGGTGGCGTGCGGAAGAATCAAGGGCTCATCACACGTATGCGAACCCGACTTGAACGCCTGCAGCGAAAGAGCATTACCGACACCGATAGCACAACGGCCGTATCGTCCGCCAGCAGTGCAGGGAGCCTCAAGCTACCGAAGCTTGAGTTGCAAAAGTTCAGTGGCGACCGACTTGGGTGGCAGCCATTTTGGGAGCAATTCCGACAGGCTGTCCACGAGAACACCACCCTTTCGGACACTGAGAGGTTCCTCTACCTGCGTACGGCGCTGACGGGCAAGGCGGCAGCAGCGGTGAGTGGCATCCAAGGAACTGAACAAAATTATCAGTATGCCATAAAGACACTGAAGGAGCGTTTCGGCAGGCAGGACGTGCTTGTGCAGGAACACCTCACGCAGCTATTAAATCTGCAAACCGTGAAAGCACTCGACGATGTTAATGCGCTCCGTCGGCTGTACGACCACATCCAGAGAAACATCGCTGGGCTGAAAAACCTGGGTGTTCAACCGGACTCCTACGGTGCGATGCTGTGCGCGGCGTTGTTTCGTGTGTTACCTACCGAATGGGCTGTGCAGTTCCACAAATCTCACACAACGGACAATGATGTGCTGGACAGCTCGACTCTCGATTCCATTCTCGGCTCCATTCGCCTGGAAGTGGAGAGCCGTGAGAGGATCCACGCTGGTAGCGCACGAGACTCGCATCCTGTGCCCAAGGAGAAGCCCCCTGGCTACATCAGAGGAAAGGGCTCAGCGGCTAGCCTCAAGGTTGGTGTCAAATGGGACAAGGAAAGATGCCCCCTGTGTGAGTCGGAGTCTCACGACGCAACATTGTGCGACGCGGTCATTCCGGTCAAAGAAAAGAAATTGAAACTCCGGAGCCAGGGAAGGTGCTACCGTTGCGCAAAAAAGGGGCACCTCTCTCAAGAATGTAAGAACTGGAATATTCACTGTGCTAAGTGCGGCCGTCGTCACATCACGTCACTCTGTGACCCTCCTCAGCCATCCACCTCCGAGAAGACCGCAACGCCACTACACTCAACGGCTTCGCTGAGCAGCCACACGAGAAACTCAGTTCTGCTGCAAACGGCGCAAGTTTGGGTTGACGGGCCACATCGAAAGTGCCTTGCGCGCTGTCTCTTTGATGGAGGCAGCCAGCGATCGTTTGTGACGGAATACATCTCGCGACAGATGAACTTGGAGGTGATCGGCGAGGAAGAGGTTACAATTTGCCCGTTCGGGGGAGTTGCGAACGTGATGAAGAGCAAGCGACGACTCGTGCGAGTGTGGCTCAAGAGCCAATACAGCCGTCAGGAACATTCGATCGAAGCGCTTGAGGTCGAGGAGATATGTTCCGACAGATTGATGCTGCCGGAAAACGTGCTGGATCTCACCGGACTCGCGGATCTGCAGTTGGCAGACGCGGAACTGCCTCCCGCACGCAACGACCGCGAGGACATTGACATTCTCATAGGAGCCGACATCTACTGGAGCATTGTGACTGGGGAGGTGCGAAACGTCAAAGGAGGCCTGTTTGCAGTGAATACTGACTTCGGTTGGACCCTGCAAGGTCCGATTCCGCAGACAGCCTCGGCAGTGTGCTGCTCATCGGTGACCGTCCTGCGCACCAGTGTTGTCGATCCGGTTCCTAGCCTCTCCAACGAGCTTCGAGCCTTCTGGGAGCTGGAGAGCCTCGGGATTTCAACGAGGGACGTCCAGACGGCTGACGAGGGAGAACACGTGAGCCAAAGCTTCACTAATTCATTGAACTTCATTGACGGGCGCTACGAAGCAAGTCTCCCTTGGAAGCCTTTGGACCGGCCTTTAGAGAATAACGAGGCAGTTGCACGACAGCGCTTAAGCAAGTTGTTTCGGCGTCTGAAGTCAAATAACGAAAGGCTGAAGGAGTATGACACCACCATCAGAAATTATTTGGAAGAAGGCTTCGCCGAAAGGGTTCCCGCTAACGAGGTCCACAGCACAGACGCAAGGGTTTATTACATGCCGCATCGGGCTGTTCTGCGACCTGGGAGCACCACGACCAAAGTGCGAATTGTGTTCGATGCCTCCGCGAAAGCGCAGGGTTGTATGTCCCTCAACGACGCACTGTCAACAGGCCCGAGCCTAAACCCAGATATGCTGCAGCTACTGCTCAACTTCCGTCGTCATGCTATAGCGCTCACCGCGGACATCGAGAAGGCTTTCCTTCAAATCCGTGTAAAGCCAGAGGACCGCGACGCACTTAGATTCCTGTGGTTCCGTGACCCGCCAAACGAGCAGACGGCAACCGATGATGCGGAAGTGTGGCGCATGACGCGAATTCCATTTGGAGCGACAAGCAGCCCTTTCATACTGGCCGCCACAATCCGACACCATCTTGCTGGCGTATCCGCTGACCTGTCGGATACTGCTAAGGTACTTGATAAGTGCCTTTACGTTGACGACCTAATAACGGGCGTTGATGAAGTGCAAGAGGCCGTGACCTTCTACGACAACGCACAAAGAATCATGAGATCTGCCGGAATGAAGTTGAGGAAGTGGAGCTCGAACAGCGAGGTATTGCAAGAACGGTTCCGCTCTGATGGCACTGAGGATCCATGCAGTGTTAGTGAGGCTGCGACGGCAGAAATAACGCCAGTGCTGGGGCTCGAGTGGAACAGGGAAGACGACGAGCTGAGGTATCCGCTGAGAGCTGTATTGGACCTTCTCGCCATCAATAGAAATACGAAACGATTCGTACTACAAGCCTCAGCGAGAATATTTGACCCTCTTGGTCTTCTCAGCCCAGTGACGATAACAGCAAAGATGCTGTTTCAGGAACTTTGGACCCTTGGCGTAGAATGGGACGCACAGCTACCCCTGGGCGTGAGTGAGAGATGGGAGAGGTGGATCGACTCTCTATACCACCTCGCGGATATCCCCTTCCCTCGCCGCTACGCTTGCAACCCTGAAGCGGCCGAGCTGCACATATTTACGGACGCAAGTCCGCGTGCTTATGGTGCGGCGGCCTATCTGCGTGGTGAGAGAGGCGGGAAGACCACTGTTAGTCTAATCCTGGCGAAAACACGCGTCGCGCCTTTGAAGGTGCTATCACTTCCGAGGTTAGAGCTGCTTGGAACATTGTTGGGCGCTCGACTTTGCGCCTACCTCAGAGAAGCACTGGAACTACAGGTTTCGAAGGTGACCCTTTGGACAGATTCAATGATTGCTCTTCACTGGATAAAAGGGTCGTCTACTCAATGGAAGCCTTTTGTCGCGAACCGCGTTCGAGAGATTCAGGAGAAGGTTGACCCCAGCGACTGGCGACATTGCCCGGGTGGCGACAATCCAGCGGATCTGCTGACCAGGGGAGTCCCTCCGGGGGCTTTGAAGCCATGCGAGAGATGGTGGAGTGGACCGACGTGGCTTTCTCGGGCACCGACAAACTGGCCTCATACAGTCACTGAATTTCCCGCAGGGACCGCCAATGAAGAACGAAGGGCGACAAATACGGCAGTGGGGAATGTTTCTGCAAGCGTACCGCCAGTGCTGATCGACACCGAACGCTTCAGCGACCTAAATCGTTTGCTACGAGCTACCTCTTGGGTGCTGCGGTTCGTGCACAATTGCAAGCACAGAAACGAGAAGCGAGAGGGCCCGCTCAGCAGCGAAGAAATCCAGGGCGCCCAAGTTGTGCTGCTGCGTCAAGTTCAGAGAGAGGCATTTGGTGACCCACGAAGCAACCTAGACCAAAATTGCCGCTTGAAACGACAGCCACACCTCCGGAGTTTGGAACTGTTTATGGACGACAGCGGACTGTTGCGACTAAAGGGCCGTTTACAGAAGTCCAATCTGGCCTATGAGACGGCGCACCCCGTCCTACTGCCAGCGTCTAATCACTTCGTGGAGCTCCTGATACGAAATGCACATCGGCGCCTACTGCATGCTGGGTGTTTGGATACACTAACCCAGCTGCGCGAGACCTTCTGGATCGTCCGAGCGCGGCAGGCAGTGAAAAAAGTGTTGAATCGCTGCTTCGTGTGTAAGAGAATGAATAGCAGAAAGGCATCAGAGCCGGCCGCACCACTTCCCCGAGACAGAATAACAGAAGCCGCACCTTTCACCGTATTGGGTCTCGACTTCGCTGGACCAGTGCTCACAAAGACGGATGGCAAGATCCAAAAGTCGTACATACTGTTGCTCACGTGCGCTGTGACCAGAGCGATTCACTTGGAAGCGGTTACTGACATGTCGACGGGAAGTTTTCTTTTGGCATTTCGCCGCTTTGTGGCACGGCGCGGACTCTGTCATACAATCTACTCGGACAATGCCAAGACCTTCCACCGTGCTGCTCGTGAATTAAAGAAACTGTGGAGTGCGGCGCGTGGACAAGAAGCACTTAACTACCTGTCTCAGCAGGGAATCGAGTGGAAGTTTATCGTAGAAAGGGCAGCCTGGTGGGGAGGTTTCTGGGAGAGGTTGGTGCGCTCGACGAAGACAGCGTTGAAGAAGGTGCTTGGGTGCAGCTATGTCACATTTGAGGAATTATGCACTATCCTAGCGGACATCGAAGCAGTTATGAATTCTCGCCCTTTAACTAGCCTGTCCTCTGACGCAAATGAACCAGAACCACTGACACCGGCGCATTTTCTGATTGGGAGACGCCTAACTTCCTTACCAACTCGAGGAGAGCAACCGACGGCATCAACCGCTAACGAACTCACGCGTCGGTGGCAGTACCGCCAGAGGTTGTCCCAATCATTGTGGAAGCGCTGGAGAGCGGAGTATTTGTGTGCTTTGAGAGCGTATCACCACGCTACTCCGTCAGCATCAAGTGACCTGCGCGTCAACGACTTGGTGTTGCTACATGACGACTTCCACCCACGACAAACATGGAAAGTTGGCCGTATTACTGAAGTTTTTCCGGGACGCGATGGGCGCACCCGCTCGTGTACGGTCCGCCTGCCTGGGGGGACAACAGTGCGGCGGCCTGTTCAGCTCCTCCACCCTTTAGAACAAAGAGATCAATGAGCTGCGCTCATTCGGCGGGGAGGTTGTTGAAGATTCTGAAGCGCCCTTCCCGTGCGGATGGGACAGCTTGAATTCATTTGTGCATTCGTCTCCCGCGCACGAAACGAGGCGTCTCCGTCGACGAGGGGGCCATCAAACCCGTTTCGGGCGCATCGCTTCAAGGACGGTGTCGCACCTCCACCGGAAGAGAGAGAGGGAGGGAGAGCGGCCGCAAGCGAGGAAGAAAAACTTGACCAGAGACCATCGGGAAGCGAAAAGGAAAACATCGACCTACGCAGTTGTAAATATTGTAAAATAAACGTTCCTGTAGCAGTACGAACCGAGAGAATCATTGAAACCGATCAGTATATTTCACATGTTTCGATGTCAGCAGAAGTTATTCTAACGTTCTTAGATTTCAAAATAAGACCAGTTAATGCCTCAAGAGTAATAGCTTTAGGACATACAGCTAACATGACGTATATCGTAATTAGGCAAGAGAGAAAACAGCTGAAAATCTGCCGGCTTTTGCTTTAACGTCGCCTTGCATGCTAGTTACCACAAGACATTCTTCGCGAGCAAATTTGACGGGGCTATCTCAGTATAGGCTAAACTGCATGGCGTCCACAGGCTGCTTGCAAACAGCAAAATCCTTATTTATTCACCTAGCGCAGCGGAAGCACAAGGACGGTCGGGAAACAGGTGCTAACCCGCAACAGGCGAGTACCAACCAATCTGTTGAGAGCTAGCGCCTCGCTGTCCCGTGTTTTCAGACCGCCTTTTCGTGAGCAATTTGCACTACATAAAGAAATGGGACACCAACATGCTCAAACGGCTCGTTACGTGAAGTAAAATCTCCCCGCAGGTTTAGGGCTTATTTGAAGAGATAACGGGCACGGCGTCGCAGCAGTGCGCGTTTGAAGCAGCGAAGAAACTGTGTAGCACGGAGCACGAAATATAGGTATACTGCCGTACCGCGACGCCATACTCGACTCGGCTCTATGAACTGGACCCTACGACTCAACAAACTCGATTCTACAAACTCTAGGAAGGCGCCGCTCTGCTGCAATCTTGACCCGATGAGACGACAATCGCGCCGCGCAATGACGCAATGGGTCCGCGACCCAATCACTGTCAGAAAGCGCCCTTCATCGGTGAAGTGAGCGGAGCGGTGCGTCAACATCGATTACAAACCCGGATCGGCCGGGTAGATACGGTGGCGGGAAAAAAAAAAGAAAAGAAAAGCGAGCCTCGCGTCTCCTTGATTGCTACCGCGAGCACCCTCCACAGATTGCACCCGTCGTTGAAGCGCGCAAACTTTCTCGCGCCCGCCAGCGTCGCGTCGCGGCGCTCGGGAATCGCGCCCAAACCTTATTGCCTCGGGGTCCGCTGTTTGCACAGCCACAGACGGAAGAGAGAGAGAAACACACGGCAAGCCAAAAGGGAGCATCGTGTGAGCAGCGGTGGAAGGCCTCGAATGGGTCGTTCGTTTGGCGCGTCTTTTCGACGCCTCGAGAGCGCGAGAGAGAGCGCGCTAGACGCGAAACGGAGGCTTTATTTCCGAGCTCGTTTCGGTAGACACGCTCCTTTTTACGATACCAGCGGCGGCGGCGGCGGCGGTAGTAGCAGCAGCTCGCGCAGTCGCAGCAACCCCGAAAGACGAGCCGAGCCAAGCCGGGACGAACTACTAAATGACAAAAGAAATACTGCGGCGTTCTCGCAACGAGCCCGACACGTGGGGGCCTGGCACGAAGCTCCGGAAAACGACCGAAAAGAATGAAGAAAAGAAACGGAACAAGTGCTATAAATAAAAAAAAATTAAATCTTTGAGATGGAATGAAAAGAGTTGAAACGTCTGTGCGCCCACACGCTACCACCCAATACACACACGTACTGTTTTCTTTTCTTATATATATTTATTTTTTGTTCACATTTTATTCGCCCTTTGAATCCGGCTGCTGCACCGCAGCCGTTTTCGCCGGGGCCGCCCGCAACACCACGCAGTACATCTCGATGCAAAGAGAGCGGAAAGCCGGGCGGCGGAAAGAGAGGGAGAGAGCGTGTGTGGTGAACGCGAGAACAGACATTCTGTTCCCGGCCATTTCGTTCTGTCGACACTGGTGCCGGAGGGATCCCGTCACGGGCATCAACGCGACCAATCCTACCATCCCACTTTTCCTTCCCTCCCCCCACTTCCTCTTTTTCCTCTTTCTCTCAATCTATTCTCCTTCTTTCTCGTTTCCCCTCAAGCTCGACTCCTCCTGAGAGCTCGTTCTGCGCCGTCTTTACGAGCGCGTCAGAGTTGCGCAACAACGTCCAATTTTGTTAAACACACTTCTTTTCTTCAACAGCTGCACGTTAGCCATACCAAAGTCTGGCCGTCGAAAGCGTTCATATATTATCGTATATAACGCATACCAGAATTATGACCGCACCTATTCGCAACCTTATATCCGTTTTCCTTTGCTTAAATCCGCTCCCAGTTTCCTTTAACGCCTGACATCTCTTTGAGAAAACTCTACCTTTTCTTTCTGGCATTGTTTCTTCCTTGCGGTCGGTCGCTAACGGCGAAGCATTGGTAACGGTATCAGTTTGGTTTGGTAAGTTACACTCCAAGAACTTTCTTATCCGTGGACACTGAAAAATCGCCGGAGTTGCCCTTTAAGAATGAAAATCAATGTCGCAGTATTTATTTATTTATTTATTTATTTACTTATTTATTTATCTTTATTTTTATTTTTTACAGTGCGGGTGGCTATATAGCCTGACACAGCTCAACGCCTGAGACGCAAAAGCATAGACAAGCCACCTCTCAAGCAACTCCGGATAAATACTAAAAGCGGCGCAGGAGGTTTACAACCGGTCACCGCACGACGTGCAGCTGTCTCTCTCACAGTTTCACAGTAAACTGGGCGGAACAGAAAGACGCTCTGCAAATTCGCTACTGCAGCCACGTAAACAGAACAGCGAAACCGCCCAACTCGAAATTACAGCTTGCAGCGCTATCTCCGCCAACTATACAAACGACCAAGCGCGGCCGCATAACTACGCACAAACGCAAGAAATGTGAAAAGAACTAAAAATAAATAAATAAATAAAAGAGACACTGTCATTATACATCGCCGCTTACTCGAAAAACTTCCAAATTACCGTTCTAAGTTCAAGTGCCCCCGAAATGGCGCCCCTCAAGGAAGAAAGGAAGTCGGCAAAACTTTTCTCCGCGAAACTTTTTACGAAGCCCAAGCGGGCGAAAACACTCGAGCGCCGTCTCTTTTCGCAATACTCGGCGTGAAGCGCGCAAACGAGGCCGCCGCATTGCAGCCAGGCGCGACGCAATCCGTTATTCACCATTTTCCGGCGACCACTGCATAGTGCTATACACTGGCTACACGATGGCGGCCACCACGTATATGCGCCAGCGCAAGCTTATGGCCAAAAGCGTCTCGTCGTAGGTACACGCAGTGCCTTTATATACGATGCACCACGATACCTTAAAAGCATCCACGCCCCCCACTCCAGACAACAGCGGCACGAGCAAGCGACGCTGCGAGCCCCCCACACTTCGCGTGTTGCAATATCGAAAGAAAAAAATGCGAGCCGGAAACGGATGGAGATAAGATACGAGAGTGGGAGAAAAGGACGTGCGGGGCGTTTCCTGGACATCACGGACGCAATCTTCTTTATAAAAATTGGAGGACACTTATTTATTCGGAAAGTTGCCCCTTGGCACAAATCTACATGATTCTGAAAAATGCGTCACACGTACAAAAATAAGCTTCGCCTTTAGCAGTGGAACACTACAGCGCCATTGGGCCCCGTTCGCACCGCCTTCTCAGAACATTAATTAAAATTAGCGCCTTATCTTAAAATGCTCGAAATTATTTGAGTTTATTCGTAACAACATAAAATTTTCTCGTACATTCAAATTACAGATCGAGATATCGTGTGTGTAGGTTTTAGTTAAGTCGTAGTTTACAATTTTTCTGACGGGTTCCGCTTTGATGAATTCAATTCTGCCCACTGAAATACCTGCGCCATGGCGGAGGGCTTGTCGGATGTTCCGGGTTGCTACGTCAGTAGTTTGAAATTATTATTTTCGCCGTGGACGCCGACGCCGGACTTCATGCGACACGAGCTCCTTACGGCATAGCTTAGCACACGAAAGAAGCAAGGAGTCGCAACGACGGGAACCAAATGGCGCCATCGAGCGGGAGTCGTTTCTCTGCGAGTTTAACAGATGGCGAGGCACGATTCTTAGTTCGGCAAAAACAGTCGCCCAGGGTATAACGTGAGGCCAATCGAAACGGCAGCTGGTCGCCGCCTCGCCACGATCGAGTTGCGAAAAGCCGCACTCATCGGCCAATCATAAAAGCCAATACATATACGCAACACAGCACGTGCTCCGCTTCGGTTGCGTCACCCGCGGCCACGCATAGATCTCTAGAAGAAAATAATCGGACGACCTCTGAAAGATGCTTCTCGCGGTTGCGAACTAGTCCGCGACCGCGTGTATTAAAAAGAAGCACGCGGCGTATCCCCTCCATTCCCGTCGCACCATAGGCGCGGTACAGAGTTCATCGTCGCTGACCGTCGACACTGGCCGAACTGGACGTCGTCACGTTAGGGCACTACATCATACCGTGCAATAGTGACCACCTAAGGACACCGCAACTGCACGCAGTGTTACGTCTCAACAAGACAGAAAGAGAGAGAGAGAAATAGAGAAGTGGGGAGTAGAAGAAGAAAAAAAAAAAGAAGGGGGGGGGGGGGGTGCTTTACCGTGCGCCCGTGCGCAGTCAAAGGAGGATTTCCGAGCAGTCAGGGATACGGCGCGAGCATTTCTTCCGCGCGAGTTCTTAACTTCGGAATTCTGCATATTTTATCAACGCCGCTGAGTGGCCCGTCTTGTGCAAGCCGCGTACGGACACCGCTTCTCACGTTTTGCAATTCACGACTCTCTCTCTCTATTTCTCGCTTCCTCTCATACTGTCTCGATTGCCCGCTGTTTTAACCTTTTTGTCTTTCTAAACCACGTGCCCTGCGCTTCTTTGTCGTTCATAAAGCCATGCCGCCAGCGTAGTGCTTCTTGTCCTTTCGTTAGCACGAGCCGAACATCACGGCACGAAGGAGAGTCGCGAACGAAGCCGTCTAGAGAGACGGCTCGGTGGGGTTGTTAGCAGGAACGAGAAAGGAATGGAGTATAAGTCTTCGAGCCACAGAAACGGCGGCACAAAGCCGGCTCTGGAATGTGCGCAACCAGTCGGCATAGCGAAATGACCCCCCCTCCCCCCCCGACCCCCGCACGCACCCACCAAATGAAATAACAATAACAAAAGGTTCAACAAATCCTAAAAACACGATTAAGAATGGAAGCTCTTAGACGAGAAGGACCCAAAAAGCGATGCACATGAGAGCGCACAGGCACTACTCCAAATGGCAACAGCCCGTGCTTCTTCACTCCCTGCGGCGGCAACTCGCTTGGCCATGGCACCGCGCTTCTGACCGTAAGGTCACGGGTTCGATAGTCCTTAAATGAAATTGGCATCCACTAAGGCTCGCGTACGGGTTTCTGTTTTTGACCTTCTATGTAAACTAGTACCAATATGTGTTTGTTTTTTTCTTTTTAGTTGTGAATCAGAACTTCGTGCATACGCTATTCTTTCGTCGTGTGTGGCGTCTGAATGCGGTATTCCCTATCAGATCACCAACTGGGCTACCAAGCCACCACCAGTAGGCGTTCATTGGTTGCGTATTAGGAAGAACCACAATTAATCCCGAGCCCTCCGGGACAGCGTCCTTTACAACCCACTGTACAGATTCGTGACGTTTGTCCTGTCTTGGTCTGCCTTGCTGCTACCACCGTTCCAAACGAGAGCTAGCTTCAACCGTCATCGGGAGCCCGGTCTGCGCCTGTCCCGTTGCGCATAACGCTTTACAACGTTGTTGTGAGGTCGTCTCCGGATGATGCGCGCAGGTGCGTCTGGTTGCAGTTCATCACACGTGGTGCGCACGCGGAGAGTAGTGCGCGTTTGCGCACGTTAAAACACGGTAATTTATTTTATTTCTTTCACTGTTCACCTCTGCGATCCGTAAACGGAGCGCCACACAGCGTTGCATCAAATTCTAACGAATCAAACAAGCACGCGACTTCACGATTGACCGTTTCACGTACGCCCCCGCTGTGAGGCCAGGCGATGCCACAACAGTGCGCTTCCTTGCGGTTGCCGCCTAATAGACCTAATCGACTCCTGTACAGCTCAACACGCCATTCATCGTGGCGGGGAGCGAGGGCCCATTAGGAACGATAGTGACGTCACTCCCCCCGCGCGCGACCGAGCCAGCCGGCACTCTCGCTGCACGCGCGGAAGCCAAACACGCACAACAGCAGGGCGGACGACGACCACGAAGCCGGAGAACACGTCGTCGGGCGCGGCGATAAAATAACAGAATAGAAACGAAACGGGAGGAAGGAAGGCAATGAACGGAGCGGAACCCGCTGCGGGGCCAGCGAGGAACGCGCGGGAGGAAGAACCATAAACCAAGATGGCGCGCGTTCGGCTTTACGACGAGTGTGCGGCGAACAAACGGAGCACGGAAACCGGCTTCCGGGTCCGAGACAACACACCGCTGTGCCGCCACCAATCTCGCGGCCTCCCAACGACTCATTTCCGGTCGCCGCTGCTGCGACCCTCCCTCGCCCCCGAAATCGCACGCGTGCGCGTGCCCCGGTGTTGGCACGACTCTGCGGCGCTCGCGGTAACTTCGCTTTCGCGCCGGCCTGCCGTCTCCTCATTAACCTGACTCCCCGCCCTCCACTGACCCCGAACCGTTTTTCGCGCCTTTGTCGACGTCTCCGTTTCACCGACGCCTTTGCGCGTAATGATGATGGCACCTTGAGAAACACAGTGTCCACCATGGCTCCCGCTGAGTTCGCATACGTGTCTCGCTTGCCCTAATTGTCGCTGACTCAAGCTACTAGCATTGCGAGCATAATACTCATCCTTCACCATAACACTCATCTTCTTCACCTGTACATATAATAATCATCACTATGAGCGTCATCCTCGTTCAGTGCGTGGCTCAGCCCAATAAAGATGCCAAGACAACAGATCTGCTACTGCCTTACAGCATTTGACCCTACAGTTCCTAAAATCAAACTTTGTTTTCGTGGGCACAGAAACAACGTGGCGTGTGATACCATGCATTAACCGCTTGAGAAAAGATAAGTCATATATATGCGAATATTGTCAAAGACAGTTACAGAGCTACCCTGAAAGTGCCATCGCCACATCATTAGCTGCATGTCTTGCCTCCAACACAAGGACAAGGCGCCTACATTTCGAACCAGCGGGTTGCGCTAAACGATGTAAATTATAGGCGCAGACACAGATTTAAATTGGCTAATGAAAACATGTCACCAAGCGATGAGTAAAGAAGCATCACGTGGTACTTTGACTTGGAGGCTGCCATATATGACTTGTCACGTATAAGTCATCAGGGATGGGGTAGGAGCATTGGCCATTGTCAGGGTCTTTCTTAGAATCATCTCGTCTTTCGCCGGCGGCGATGTGATTCAGCCCCTTCCCTCTACATCCTTTCCACCTTCCTTCACTTTAATAAGGTTCGTTGATGAATACACCCCCATCCCCGTTCCGTTTCTTCTCGATCTATGCCTGTAAAGCGTGCTTTGCCCACACAACACCTACCCGCAGGCGAAGCTACCCTTGTAGGAGCTACAAAACTTGCGGGACCATGTCCGGACCAGAAAAAAAGAAAGGGGTTCGCCCGACGGGGATCGAAATGAAAATTCAAGGACACGAACCCTTGAAAGCGTGTTTCGCCATTTACAAAACGAAGCAATCGCATCGGTGGCTTGTAAATAGAAGAAAAAACCAAGAACTTCAACAAAGATGACCTTGATAAATGAAATACTGTTTCAGCAATGTGATAATGATAGTATTAATATAAATATTCTGACAGAGATTTGTCTGGCAGGGTGAAAGAACTTTAAAACGTGAAAATGGCAGCCGCCAGAATAACCGACGCCGCTGCCTCGATCGAGGCAGTCAAACCGTGAACAACGGATTGAAGAGGCCCAAAAACATTGAGTGCATTACAGGCTAGGGGCCGGTGCCCTTTTAAGCTATTGAATAATAACGGTATTCCACGGCAACGCAAGTGAGTACTTGTAGCGGCCATGAGCAGGCAACAACGTACGGGCGAGACTGACTGCACTCCTGAACTCGTTTCTCCCGAAGGCATCTTGTCCCCTCCGTCTCTGCTCTTACTGAATGTGAGGAAAGGAGAACAGCAGGCTACCCCGTAAGGGGGCTAAGGCAAAGACAAAATAAAACAATGTAAGTGTTTGGGTTCGTGCCATCATGTCGTCTTTCTTCTCTGACGCACGAACATAAAACATATTTATGCAATAGTTTCAGTTTTCCAATGCTACCTAATTACCAGTCCAGCTGTGCAATAAAGCTGACGATGTTAGTTTTAATACTTAGGGCATGCATTTACTTGCTAATTACATAACAAGTCCTTTAACTTGAACAAACAGGCCACTGATTTCATCATATTTATTGTTCACTTTGTAATCATAGTTTTATGAAGCAATGCCAGCGTCTTTGCACGAAACAAAATGATAAATGAACAGCTGGGAGGAAGGGTGCTGAAGAAACTGTGCTACCGACTCACAGGGAAGTAGACTGACCGAACAGCAGGTTTTGTACTGGAGAACCAACTGTCTGTAGGCTAGGACCCAAACTTTTCTCACAGTATATCTTCTGCATAATAATAAGTGATGTTATGGCATACGACAACAGTCCAGTTCAAATAAAGAAGCTAGGTGCCTGTGAGAACTAGGTACAGTTGAGCCATATTTGTGACCTCTTCTCAAAACACCAAATAGAAATGTTTGTCAATTCCATATTATCCAAAGGAACATGACGAAGATCACTCTGTGACAAAGAAACCTGGCAAACAAACATATAACGTAGTCAGCGCATTGTTTGGGGCCTCAAAAAGCAGCTGTCATCCAGGTCAATTGCAGGTGGTGCTCTATACACCTCTGTCAAGGTATATACTTCTATTTTCCTTGTACAGCACACAGCATTTAATACACAAAAACAAAATAAAAACACAAATGATACAAACACAAGAGTAAGGCACCAAGAAGAACATTCACAAAAGAATGCACAAAAGAAAAAGCTACATCTACTGATTTGCACCAAAATAGTAAACAAGAACAGAAGAGCATGCTGAGAACAAATTATGGATCACACGATGCAAGCAAGAGTCATGCATTCATGCACAGTATAAACTTCTGAGAGTATGCATGCGCTGACCTTTAGGTACTCAATGGCAGAGTTGACAGATTCCTCATCACCGTAGTCGACCTTGAGGGCATCCAGTTCATTTTCCCGGGCTTTCAGCCACTTTTCAAGCTCACCTGCGAGGTCGTTCCACTGTTTGGTGTAGCCTGTCAGTGGCATTATCATTGGTGATGTAGGATGGCTGATGTTTTCAAAATCTGCAACAAAGAACAAATACGAAATGAAACAACTTCAGGAGAGATTGAGCCTAGATTATCCCAAACCTGGCCACTGGCAAACTAAAATGCTCCTTTTCCAGAACTTGTGAACTTTTGTGCGACTTAAAGCTTGTGAAAAAAGTTTTAACCTAAATGTCTAAAAGTCTAACAGAGGGTTTTAGAAACCCCCAAGAAGCAAGAAAACGTCCCACTCTTGAGAAGCTCTCACTGAGATAAACATTGCTTCAAAACAGCTCAAAAAAGGCTGCATTTTCAAATGGAAAGAAAGCCCAGAAACTTACTGCAAAGAAAAGCTTCTTTAATTCTTTAGTATGACGCAAAATCTAATTCAATGGTGACACAACATAATTTTCTTACATAGAAGTTAGCGAAAAAAAATGCTCTTCATTTATTCAACAAGTCATAGTCCCTTAAGCAGTGGTGTTAGGCCATAGCCCCCTCTCTGAAATTCGTTTAAGTGTCGCTGCTCCTATTGGAAATTTACTAGCTCTCACACATATCTGCCACATGCCTTTCACAACCGTGTTTTGAGATTTTTCTCAATTTGTCGTGCCTGAACATGAACTGGAAGCACATGATAAATGTCCAGTCCAAGCTCTATGTAACATCTGCCTGCTTGCCATATTAGTTTCAGAAGTAAGCTACAAAATTGCACAGAAAAGAAGAAATGTCCATAGAAGAGGAATATGCACTCACCTATGACCAATGAAAGTGGTGGGCCTATCCTGGATACTATTTGTTGAATAGCATCCCATGACTCCTTGAGATGATTGAGCTTGTTCTTAGTTGAAGGCAAAAGAGGAAGCAGCTTTTCCACTTCATTCGACTTCGAGCAGATCTCTTGAATTGTGTTGCCATGCCTTAGAAGCGTATCTTCAGCAACCTAACAAAAAGAAAAGTAAAACTACATATGAACTTTGCTTTGACCTGAACTCCATCTTCACTTATTCAGTCCTTAATGAGAAGAAAATCAAGTTTCCATTGAATTTTGTCAAGCTTTTAAGCGATATTCTTGAAAACTCTGTGAGCCCTCAACGCAGCTTATAACATATCCAAGAATGCAGATACATATGCATCATATAAGGATTTGCCGAGGCTCTTCGAGCTCCTCGTGTGTCAGTTAGAAGGAAGAAGTGTAAGCTTACCCATCCAAACAAAGAGCACCAAGCAACTTGTTCCACCAAAGTCAAAATTTCGTAGCAGAGGTTTTCAATTATAGGAATAGTAGCTGAATCTAGGACAAAACTTTTCAACTGGCATTGTTATTGTGTAAGCATTAAGCAGTATTTATCTTAATTTTTTTTTCCAAGTTATGGCTGCATCTAATCATTAAAGAAAATAAATTACAAACAATTATGATTCAGAGCAGTGGCGCCATTGCAAGTTATTTAAGGGCACCTCCTTTGCACTGTCACATGCCTTTTCTTTAAAAATTGCAAATGTATATTCAAATTCAGAATGCAAATCAATTAGCCTTTGATATTCAACTTGAGTTGAATTCAACAATTCACCACCCAACATTCTTAAATTTTTGTTTCCTTCGTATAGGCCAAGGATAGCACTTATTCTAGTCTCACAGAAAGAAAGAAGTAAGGACTGTTATGAATTAGTGTTTGACCGCTGAGGCACCCATATCTGTGAAAATGCTTAGAACAGGTAATGTATGCTAAATAGTCACAATTCCTTCATTACAAAGGCTTCACTTTGAGCAGCTTATAGATGAACTTGCTGTATTGATTTAGGTAAAGTGCTTTAATATTTTGCCCATTCACACCATGTACCACTCAGCCTCAAATCAGCACCTCCTCACAACAGCATTCCTGTCGAATGACCTCAAAAGCCATTCCCTGTACACTATTTGAGAGCACATAGTACTGACGCAAATAGAACAGTTGTTTTCATTCACAGTGAGGAAGAGAGGAAGACACAGACAGCTTAGAGGGCCAGAAACTTTTCAACGAGGTGCAATGTCAATGCGTGAACTACCGCCCCAGTTTCTGTCTCTGCCAGATGGACAACTTGTGAATACGTCCAATACCTTGACCTCCGGCGGTGGATCTCCAAGAAGCTTAGCAGCCAACAGCTTCTCAACATCTCGTCGAGTTTCGCTTAGCCTCTGCTGCTCAGCTGCAATCTCCTCCTCAAATTCAGTGAGCTGAGGGATGTATGATTCCAGGGTTTTGCGAAATTGAGGCAGAGCTGTGCTGGCCTGAGAGGTGACACAAGGGTTCACATCAAAAAGACCAGTAGATATAAAACTATTATCTTTCTGACTACGCCTTGAGCAAAGTTCACAAGTGCCTTGAGCACAATGGCCTATCACAAAAAAACCCTTTGAAAATTACAAAGCTAGATTTCCTGCAATGCAGTTTGCCCAACTAATGGTGTCGCAGTCAACTCTGGAAACAGTGTGTACAATTGCCTGCACTTTAACCAGGAAATGTTGACTCAGGCCTTGCGATATAACCCTGCACAAAATACAAGCGCTAGCCTTTGCAGCTATAGCAATGCACACATTTGAACCAGGACAGACACCGCCGTAAGTTGGGCAAAGGCACAGTGCAGAGAAAAACACTTGTGAACTATAAAGAGGGTCTGTCGGCACTGAACAAAAAAAATAAGGGGGAGCACAGAGATGGTAACTTCCTAATACTACATTGAAACATTATCACACTTATGAAATTTAATGTAACAAAAATTAGCATAATGCAATGAAACACATCACACTCATTCCCATATAGAACAAAGATAAGGTTGATGATGTACAGCTATCATGCATAAAAATTACCAATTTTAAGGTCACATAGCTTTAATGTACGCTTTATTTCTCTTTCTGGTGCAGCTATTGTCATTGACAAGCAGTGCAAAAGCAAAAAAAAAAGCGAAAGCAATGCCAGAGCCGTTCAATAAGCAACACCTACCTTCTGAAACCGCGCTTCAAGACTCTCAACTTCAGCAGGGCGAACCAGCGATCCACCAAGAATGACAGACAGCAGGTTTGATCGTTTAGCACCAATTTCCTCTTCACAACTCTGAAACAGAAAAGAAAAAAGAGAGAGAGAGAAATCCTACAAGTTCAGAAAATATTCATTTATAGTGTTATTCTCAGTTAAGTAGGCTGCACTATACGGAGTCTGTCCTTTCTGCTCTTGCCACGTTCAAAAGCATGATTCAGGTAATGCATAATATCTGTTCATGTAGAACATGTGCAGTGAAAGCGGCAAGATGCCTCTTTTCCAGGTGGTGCATCCACAATTCAGTAAGAATTCCCCAGTTAAGACATTAAAGAACCGCAGCATTGGAGAATATATATTATTTTAAACCACCTTACGAAGGCTCAGATTACTTTAAATGGAGACTCACTTGTATGTCAAAAATTTGACCACCACTTCTGAACTAAAGCAGCATGAATAAATTTTGTTGTTGTTGTTGTTGTTGTTGTTGTTGTTGTTGTTGTTGTTGTTGTTGTTGGCAGTCGATAGACACAAATTTCAAATAGGGGTGTGTTAAGATTTCAATGTTTTAAATATTCATCAAACACAGTAAAACCTCATTATAAGAGACACTCAAGGGAACCAAAGAACATGCATCTTCTAAACAAGGCCTCTTGTAACCGAAATTTCAAAAAACACTGAAAAACACTGAGGATCTGCACCAGATCACATTGTTATGCATCACCACCAAGGTTTCCTTAAAGACATCTGAAGGAAATTGCTCAGGGTGGCTTAAAGAAGTAGTTCGTTTTTTATTGACTGTGGGTTGCATTAGCTTCTTTCCGAACTTCTGGAGGTAAAGCACTTCACTCTGTGAGCCTCTTTGTTGCTCACACTACCTTTGAAGCATTCATGGATGTTCATCAGCTTCAACTGCCAATATTTTCTGCCCTGCAATGCCTTCATTATCCTCCTCCTTTTCAAGTTCATCCTCAAGGAGACGTGCACAATATACTTGTGAGAGAATTGCATGATCTGTCAGCACAGGAGGTCCACGAGGTGAACATGTCCAGGTTGTGTCGCTCCTAAACAGTGAACAATTTACTACTCTAGGGACCTAACTTCCCTTAGTGACAGAAAAGTCTCTTGCAAACACCTCTCTTGTACGAATGTTGTTAACATGGCAAACAGGAAAACCAACCAAACCATTATTGACTGTCCCTTATAGCCGAGTGCCTCTTGTAACAATATTCTACTGTATCACATTTTTAATTGCATTTGATTTGAATATCAGGAATTAGAAATTTTTGAATACTTGTAGCAATTATAGAACATAAAAAAAGATTGAACAAGTTATTCAGCCATCTTGCTGATAGTGTTTGATCTTCCGCATTTACGCCTGGTGCCGAAACCAGCAACACTTATTTAGAAGTAAGCAGTGGTGGTGCACGGAGGCATCATGGCAGCTGACGGTGAGCCAAGATTTGCGATACAATAAGCAATTACGCGTTTGCTAGAGCTGTTGCTGCTCATGTAAATATGATGGTGTACCGCATGCTTTTAACAGGCAACCAAGACGTTCACCCTGCCATTTGCTGCTGCTTCCTTATGCTGGATCTCTTTGGCGTGTTTCGCAATGGACTGACCATGTGGAACAAATAATATTCCTTCATGATGGCATTTAGTATTTTTTGTCAGTTGCCTTATAATGTGGTGCTTAGTCAATACAATTACAACCTGGCGAGATACTAGACAATATGTTCCTGGTATAATACAGCATTAAATCTTGTGTTGACGGTTATTAGTGCATTTTCTTAGCATAATGATGAGGTAAATGAGATATTTCTGAAGGCACTTCTTTTGCTCAGTTATCTCATTCAATATTTGAAGCTCGATATATTCATATTCAGTTTGTATCTGAGATTTGCACACTTCTAATTTTAAATGGTTTACTACTAATTGAAGCATACATTTAGCTAGCATACCTTTAGCTGCTCAAGCCTCTCCTTCGTGGTTTCAATGTCATCTTCTTCATTTGGTGTGTACGACAGCAACCGGTCGACTTCCATCAGCCAAGGCTTCAACTCCAACAAGTCCTCTTTAACTTGTTCAGAGCGCGAGTTATCAACAGCCAGCCTGCATGCAAAATTTGTACAATAAAAAATGAGAGGCAGAACTGTCACTTAGCATTACTTACTAAGACCACATTATAACTCTGCCCTGAAAAAGTCTCTTCTAGACATTCTCATGAGCAAGCAGATGAAAAAATTAACAAAGCAAACATGTCTATTGCCACATCTGATAAAAACACTACATTTCCACTATGTTACAAATGCCACGATTGCAAAACATGAAACTCTAATTGTTGCTCAAATTCGCTGGCCACAAAACATCACTTGCCTTTCTCTCCTGGACTGAAGCTCAGAAATAATGGACTTCCATCGGCGAGTCAGAGTGTCCAGCTTTTGCTGCAGAAGTACGCCATCAGCAGCGGAGCACTGCTCCATGATCTGCTTTGTCATGGCCTTCACTTCCTCGAAATGTGGCATCTTTTCAGTGACTTGCTTCTCCATGGACTGCAACAGGAAAGGATAAGGAACAACGGTGCTATACACGGCCTTTTTTACAGGCAGACCTTCTTGCTATACGGTGCCATCACTAGTCACAAGAAGTGAAAAGCTATTATGGGTTACTGTGAAATTAATATACGCTTGAAGTTATGTACAATTGAACTTCAATACAGCAAATATAAAAATAATAAATTATTGGCTATAAGAAACTAAATGACAATTATTATGACAAATGACAAATATTAGTGCCATTAAAATAGTGTTTAGAATATTCACTTCTAAGAAATTATCAAACATAACATATCAATTTTAGAGTCGGACCAAGTTTGTGATAACAACATTTGACTGCTTATTACAACCAGGGTGCACCTGTTTTATAAAGCAAACAAGCGAGGATGCAGCTACCCTGGAAGCTGCCCAGCTAAGAAGACAAAAATGGGAGCACTAAACAGGTTTAGATCAATAAAGTCCTCAGTCAGAACTCTATTTCCATGCTTTCAAGGGCGGAGGTCAACTGTTAGAAGAAAATGGGTGTCAAGGTCCCCCCTGCTTTAGTTTCTCGCTACAACCGTAGTGTTCCGACATCAGCGTGATATCAGGAATTTCCAAGCAATATTTTGTTAATAAACAGGCTTTGTGGCTTTAGGGTGGTTTCACCAAACATTTATTATCTTTTTTTTTCTGGGTTGCTATCCTCTCTTTCATGGTAAAAGCTGCTTTGATCATAGCATTGCACAAGGATAGTTTACCAAAACAGATGAGATGGTCTTTCTAACAAGTTTCCATTTAAGTTATGGAAGTGTTGTTAACACAAAGTTAAAGTGCAAAGATGACAATCTTGTTCAGAGGATCAGGAGCGGTGCTGCCACTCACTTATTAACTTAAAGTTAAGATTCGCAACTTAATTCAACATTGTGTAAGGACGAAGTTGAAGACGCATGAAAGCCCTATCGCCATCGTGTGGCTCGTACCCAGTTCGCTTGCCCCACCGCACCTCCACCAATTGTGAGGGAGCTTTATTGGCGACTTCGAGTAGCAGCGACAATCGTCAAGTCGGCACGTAAGGCACAGCCAGCAAGCGAACTGGGTACGAGCCACACGATGGCGATAGGGCTTTCATGCGTCCTCATCTTCGTCCTTACAATTGTATGCCTTACAAATCTGAAAATAGAGGAACAAAATTAAACAAACATCACTTACCTCTTGGTGTTTCTGTGAAAGTTCTACATCTAGATCTCCGTTTGGAAGATGGCACTGAACAAGAATGGTCTCAATTTCCTCCATCCAGAGGTTGAGGCCACGAATGCTGGAATCAAACTGCTGCCAAAACTCGCGCGTCTTCAGCCAACGACTGAAAAAGAATAACAGAACAAAATTATATCTAATAGACATGCAAATATCATACATAAGTACCTGCAAATGGCTCTTAATCATATCTTTGAAATGAATAATGAAGTGCTAACACAAAAATGCAATTTTTATGAGAAAACCGTAATCAAATAATGGTAATAATTATGTATAAATTAACATAACTGTCCTAATTGTCTTCTTTGTTTCTGTTTACCAGGATGCATGCTGAGAAGCAGCATTCAATAACTGCGACTATCTTGCTTTCTATAAGTGGAAAGCTGTAACACAAGTGAGTAATAATAACTTTAATAGTAACAATAAATGTGATATGACAAAAATTACTGTTTTTCACTAAGTGTATAACCAACTAGCCCCCACCATACCTTACTTCAAAAATTACTGCAACAAGAAACACGACATGCACAAACAAATCATAAGTCAGTAAAATTTCTTGCTGGGTGAGGCCACTGGAGGTACAGAAATGTGCGATAGCATAGCGGAAAAATATACCAAGGACTGGGCACTAATTATATTGCTTCTTCCTCCTTCTTTCATGTTTTTCTTCCTGTCATGCTACCATGTATTCTTTAAAAAATTGTACAAGAAATTCTGTTCTTAAGCCCTTTTCTTTTCTTGCTTCTTTTACAACTTCAGCCGAACGATACCATGAGAACAAGACGTGCACCGCAAGGACTGCAGAGTACCTGTGACGGTCTGCATAGACCTGTTTCAGCTTGGTCCAGTCTTCACTCATTTTTTCGACCGCACGGGACACCTCCAGGGCATCCTTGTCACTAGACTTCTGCATTATGGCTGCCTGTTCCTGCTTCACAGAGTCCACAGTAGGCTTGAGGGCATCCAGGGCTTCTTTCACAGACTGCAGTAACATAAAAGGCAGAGTTCCCTTTACAACAACACAGCTTAAAATGTGCAACTCCTAGCATATGCACAATACGAATTGTTACTTGTAGCCAGAAAGGGCTGGAAGGACACATAGTATACAGCTATTGCACATGTAAATGCGTAAAGTGCAGCAAAATATTTGCCAATGACATTTTTTAAGTGCTTTTGCATGTTGATCCAACCAAGCACAATGACACCATTGTCCTTTCAAGGTGGAGACCAGTCATATTACATGATAACAGGACACCATCATACATAAAGGAGCCACAGATAAATGCAGAGAAGTCAGAAGGGTGCTACACTGTATAAATCGGAAATGTCAAAAGAGTGCTATACATTGCATAAATACCATGAAGCTTTTTAAAAGCATAAGGAGACCTTGTATCACGAAATACAGCTACACAAACTATAATTAAGATGTACATGTTTGCTTAGCCAGATAACCCGCAAAACAACTACAGTAAAACATCGTTATAACGAAGTTGAAGGGGAGCGGTAATTACTTTGTTATAACCATTAGTTCGTTATAACCAATATCAATCTCATCTATAGAAATTTCAAGGAGAATTGCAATTGCTTCGGTATATCTGAGTTCGTTATAACGAGGTTTTACTGTACATATCTCAAAATGCACATACAGTGACAATGTATATAAAATAAACATTCCATAAACCAATAGGAAATGGCCAAAATGTATGTACCCAGAGAGGAATGTGCTAGAATAGACAAAGCGTCTATGCACCACCAATCTGATGCCAGCTCACCTTGAGAATGCCTTCCTGCTTCTCAAAGTCCTCAAAGTCCTTGCCACAGAGCTCCGGGGCATGCGCTTGCCTCCCAACAGCAAGCAAGGCTTCCCGCACTTTGGCCACCTTGGCCACATAGTCGGGAATGCAGGTGACAGCACCAGAGTCCACGATGACAGCCAATGGCTGTTCGGTCTGCGTGCTATCAGCAACACGACATGACGGCTCAGGAGAGTGGAGCACAGCAATCTGTCCCTGAGCCTGGTTCCAGAGCTGCAGCAACCTTTGAAGAAGGGCTTGGGTGGCTGCCGAAGGCACACCTCGCTCCTGCTCCAAAGATCGAGCCTGCTGCTGCAGGGAAGACACCTCCTGGCCTACACGTGCAGCCTGCTCCAGAGCAGCCTGCATGTTAACGGTGGCCAGGCCATGGACACCGTTGGCACATCACAAGAAACAAACACACTTAAAGAGCCAGATATGACTGCCACCATCTTGCAGCTATCTCTCATTTAAACTGAACCTCTTATTCCATACACTCTCCCCCTAATCATACAAATCTGAAGGTGGACAACTATTGTACTAAGTGAAGGATGTGCTTGCAACCAAAAGTATGTGCACTGAAGCCGAGAGACAGATAAAACAGGTTATGATATGACGATACTGGCAGAACTTCCAACTACTTCTTTTATGTGAACTGTAAACAAATGCACACAATCAAAGTGAGACTTCGGTAGGTTGGTTACGCATTGTGAAAATGTTTCCTACTGGACGATACAAAAAAATGTGGTTGATTCCTCTGTCATAAAAACTGGTATAACACAAAAACCTGTCTTTGCACATACGCAGCAATCTGGCGCATCGAGGTGCGGGAGATGGTGCTGTGCCACATCCCGACTGCTCGCGTCCCGCTTCCCGCGCGCCCCTTCCCTGTACATGTGACACCCGTGCCATCTCGTTCCTCCACTTTCAACAACCCACAGCCTCAGAGATCCACATGTGACACTCGCGCCATCTCGTTCCTCCACTGTCAACCACACACAGCCCCGGAGATCCACACCCAACCCATCTGCACTCCCTCTCATCCCTCACACAAGCTTTCAGAATGATGAACAAATTGCCACAGTCCCCTGAAGCTCGCTATACCGAGATTTCACTGTAACTTGTAAAGCGGTGTAGTAAAGATATAAGGCCCATTTCTTTTCCTCCGTAGTGTAAGTCTGGCGGTGGTGTGGTCGGTAGCACTTTCAGCTGCTACCGTCATACCCTGGCTGGTTGTGGGTTCGAATCCCCCCGGTGAGTGGAACCTTTTTCAATTTCAAATGAGCGTTCATTTTTCAGACAACTACTTCCGTTACGGAAGTACGTCACAGATTTCTCAGTGGACCCCAGCATAAAACACTTTCATGTTAAAAAAAAAAAGAACGAAAGAGAATACAGGGTGCATGAGGTGAGGACGTAGGACATGTGGAGCCCTTTGTGTGTCCAGCATCCTCGCTTCATCTGTCCTGTACCCTTTTTCTTTATCTGCATGGTCTAGCACAAAATTTTTTCACTATGTACGCAAAGATGCATGCAAAAAGCCACCAGAGCTTTCTACTTTCAGAATTATTTTAACAAGATAACCTTAGATAAATAATCTAGTAGTTTGCTGGTAAATGCCTATGCAACTCTCGATGGGTATGCAAACTTAATAAGACATCAATATTTATGTTAGCATTCTATTCCTATGAGTGCCCATTGTCAACAATGTCAAATCCCTCCCCGTGCGCTCTTATTATAAAGAATGCTTCTGCCATAATCTTCTTCCTCTCTGCTTAAACACAATGCCTAGAAAAACTGCAATTAGATGGCTAGCTAAGCGTTTACTGATGCCATCAACGTGCAGCCTTGCTCTGTCATTAAAGCACCCACCTTTTGGCGACTCTGGACCGTGCGTGCGTGCTCAAGGTTTCTCAGCAGCAAGACCATCTGCACCGCGGTGGCATCAGTTTGCTGTTGCAGCAGCTTCCAGCGTACCACCAGGTCCTGGTAATGGGAACGGCGTTGCTCAGCTGCCTTTCGTACCGTGTTCCACTTGGACTCCAATGCTTCCGCCTCTGATCGGAGGCGCTCAAGAGCTGCCGGCACGGGACCCAGGCGTGGTGCAGCCCTGTCCACGTCTGTCGACACCTGATCCACAGCCAGCCCAAGGTGCTCGATCTCAGAAGAGAGCTTCTGCAAATCGGAACAGCAACACAGCCGGTGAGCTGAGTATTGGACATCCGAGGCCGCTGAAACTTGCCGGGAGCATGTACATTTGGGCTAGCTGGTTCATCGTTAGCTGGGAAAACACTGCGAACAACGGGACTCAGGATGCCCCGCGTAAACAGGACCCACATGTCCTTTTGTTTACGCGATTTTCCAAGTGAGACACTGAAAATCATTATGCGGGCGTAGTGGGAAGGTCACTAGGATTCACGAGGGTACTCACAGACAAATACACAAAGCACTGACAAATGACAACAATGAATTTATCCATGTACAAATAAGAAATGAAATACCAGAAAAAAACAAAGCATGTAAGTGATGAGAAATGGCAAATTAATATCCACAACTTAGACTCTACCATAAACAAATAAAACATTTTTCTTTTGCAATCATCCTTGTAAGGCAAACAAAATTTTCTTTCTGCGCTAGAAAACAAAAGGCTTGCACCTCCCAAGCAGCCTATAAACTTTATGCAACCTAAGTGGCTTCTGGTCTCTTGCAAAACTTATCAAATACCGACCTTTACATATATCTTTTGTTTCTCCTTGCTATTTTCATCTCCATAATTCACACTAAGGGCATAAAAATGGTAAGGAAGACAAAACATGACTGCAACGTTGCTTTGTCAATGATGGCCTAATTTGTTTATGAAACATATTAAGAGCCTAGTAAGAGAAACCATAGGCAAGAAAGGCTGGCTCGTGATTACGAGCCTTAAAGCTCACTGGCACTTTGTCAATATCTTGTTTTGCTTCTGTTGGAAACACAAATTACACACAGCAAAGAACATCCAATAACCTCACCTTTATTGTCTGCTCACTCTCCTCAAGGACATCATTGGTGACAAGTTCAACACCCTTGTCAAGGTGTGCCTCCAGAGCCTCAACTCTCTTGTTCACCTGGCGAAGCTTGGCCTCAAGCTGCTCGATCGCCGACAAGTCTGCCTCTGATGAAGTTGATGACAGGTTGACAGGTGATGCTCTCAGCTCATTTAGGACAGTTCGTTGGACCTCTATGCACACTGGTTCTAGGGTCTGTGTAGTCTACAAAAAAAAAGAGAGAGAGAGAGAGAGAGAGAGAGAGAGAGAGAGAAAATTATATGCACTTTTAGAAAACTGGCCTCCAATCAGATCGATGCGTATAAGCACCAAAGCAGCTCATGTTCATTTAATTAAGGGCATCACTTTTAGGGGCGAAGCTCCTTAGGGTGTGGGTCGTTCCCTCCTCCGTATGTATGTAGCCACCTCTAGTTTAGTTTATGAATGGCTCAATAGATGGCGTTGTGTGTCCAGGCTGCTACCTCTTTCCTGAAGCCATGCACTATGCCACGAAGCGCACATGGAAACATGCACCAGGATGACACTAAATGCCCAACATTAACGAAAGACTGCCCGTTTCTAACGATGATGATGATGATGATGATGATGATGCGTTTGTGCTAGCCGCGTTACGGCTCGTGTAAGAAGCTGGTGTAAGACGCTGTGGCCTCTCCGCCTTATACTCTCTCAGCAGTCATGTGATGGCGTCGGCATACGCGGTGCGCGTTCCGGCCTGCGTAAGGGGCTGCGTAAGACGCTGTGGCCTCTCCCCCTTACTAGAATGTACTGCACGTTTCTAACGCGTTTGTGCTAGCGTCCCTTTAAACGCGAGATCCCAGCATTCGAATACAGTGTTTCTCACGTCTTACATGATGATCGACTGGGCGAATTATACGGAAGAATCACGGTTTACCGATGATTCACTTCGGAGCTTCGCCCACTCATCATCATTCACCCCGTGGATATGCTGTGATTTTTTTGGTGCCATAAACACTAAAAAATTTGAGGCCTGTCACATTCTGTATGTAAAACAACAAGCATCTATTTTTCCAGGCATAAACGGTTCACCCATTAAGTCTTATAAAAAGAATCTTTTACCTGAGATGCAATACTTTCATTTGTGTGGCTTTTCTAACATGAACGACAGCATAAGTAGTCTTTTTACCACCCCTGTTACAATTGCTAATCAAAATCAAAATTCATATTCAAAGGCCATCAGACTAATCATTTATGCATGAACATATTTCCAACCCACTGTATCAGCCAGTTCTTCCCAATAAAGGCGAATGATGCTCCAGTTACACTGACATTATCAATGGTCTGGTTCTTTGTTTAACAGTTGTCTATATTGTACACAACAATCCTCTGTCGTGAAGGCTTCCTTTTTTTCGTTTTTGCTTTCTAAGTACAGTTAAACCTGGATATAACGAAATTGACAAATGACCGCACATTTTCATTATAAAGAGATTTGTGCTACATCCAGTTTCGGTATTAAAATTCGAAAAAAGACATTGCAAATGAAGCAAAAAGGCAACTGTAAGTATACTTAGCCCAGAATACATTCATTTCACGGCAAAAACGCGAAAGGCACAGCTTGAATCATCCTTCGAAGATTCGTCACCATCGCCATGATATCGGACACTTTCCACGAGCGCCTCATCCGACATCTTTTTGGTAGGGATGGCACAGTCGCCCGTAAAAGAATATAAAAGAACCGCAAAACTGCACATAATCCATGACTGCTCTATTCGCGCGCAAAGAAAGCCAAGCTCCTGCATGACGGGCAGGCCGTGTATCCATTGAGGCAATCATCCTTGCAGTGACACACCCAAGTGACTGAATGCGTGGATATGGGAGTCCAATCGAACGCATGTGTACTGTGTAAACAAAAAGAAAGCCAACGCAAACGGCGTGATGGCTACATTAAAAAAAGGGACATTCCTGCAACCCACTGGGAAAACGATACAAGGTTTGGAGGGAGGATGAAACGACACAACACAGCCGCAGCAGCACGGATTGCGTCGCCGAGTCATGTGACGCAGGGGAGTTGAGAAGGAAGTGGGGTCCGCGTGGGCAAGCGTCCTCCCACCTAATGTCTCACAGGCAGCACTCTGCAAAACCAAGGTTGCCGCGATGACTGCGTGCTTGTCATTTGCGATGATATCGTTCGCGCATCATCCGCAGGAGTAGGTCCGCAGGAGTAGATCCGCAGGACTAGAGCCACAAAAGTAGGTCCGGCCACTGCTTGTGCTAAAATTTGATATTTGGGAAGAAATTACTAGGTTGTTGGTAGGGAGAATTCGTCACACCAAGGGTGTCTCCCACTGCCACTTCGTTATACAGAGGTTACAAATACATGTTCTTTTATGGAGTTACGATGGGGAATTGAAAAACTTTGTAATATCGAGTAAAACTTCGTAATATCGAGTAATTCGTTACATTGAGGTTCGTTATAGCCATGTTTAACGGTATTTAGGTACTGTATGTGAGCACACTGTCAGCAAGCACAACAATTTGATGACCATGCACAGTGAACAAAAAACAATAACCTTGAGCTTCTCGACCACAGCATTCCATCTCTCGCTCAGGGCACTCAGCTCTGTCTCAACAGTCTTGCTGTACCGGGGTCCTTGACGCAACAACTCAAGCGCTTCCTCTTTAAGCATCTGCACTCTTGTGTTCTGTTCAGCCATCTCCATCTGCAAGTTCTGCAAGTGCATACAAGAGCAACTAATTACGTAAGCAACACAACAAGCCCTAAAGCAGTGAGTGGCCCAAATGTTATGGGGAAATGGCAAAACGGGACCCAACTTTACAAATCTACAGTAAAGCTAGTGAACTGGAATGAACCCATAAACTATGAAACAACACTGCAAAATATTGGCTGGTGCATATGTAATTATATAATACCCAAGTACAAGGTATCCAAGTGGGGATCTCCTCCAGTTAACGTCACTGTATTTCTTTTGCCTTTTTTGCCTTTTGCCTTTTGCCTTTTGCCTCCATACATATATATTAAATAATCAGTACACATTTTACGCAAAGGAACAACATATACCAATACTTGACAGGAGCAAAGCTTTCAGCAAAACGCTTAGCCACCGAATCAGCTGGAATTGTGAAAGCAGATGTTTTCATGCATGAATACCCATATACACATATGATCACACATTCAAGGGCAGTCAAAGATGCTTGCCTCTGTTAAAGGATATCCTGCACTATTTGCAAGGCAGATACAGTCCCAATAGCACATCAGTCATAACATCGAATTGATAATGTTCACACAGTTCCCAGTACAGCAAGTAAACCTAGTACTACAGTTTTATTACAAGATGAATGTGATAATTCTGGTAGGACAATCACCAGTAAGAACCAAATAACATAATAAATTACATTATTTGTAACAACTCCCAGATAATGCTATTTCAGATTTCCCATTATTCAAGCACCTTACATGCACAACACCAATAGGCTGTACATTAGCAACAAATAATAATAATAAATAAAATTGGAAAAATAGATAGAGCATGAGTACTAACCTTGAGCTTTCTTTGCCCAGCTGCTGACTCCTTGTACTCTGTTTTGGCAACAAAGTAAAGCTCAGCCCCTTCAAGCCACGTCTTGATGGCCGTCAGGTGGTTACAGAAGCGGGAGAACATCTTTTCCACATCCTTGGGACCCTACAAGGGCAGTAATTTTTTGCATAAAGAACCTCAGCCTACAATTTCATATATGGCTAAAGTGAAGTAAAGTGTGTAGAACATCAAGCACACAATCTGGGAGCTTCAGTCTGCAGAAGACACAGCTATATAAAAGTGCAACACCACCCGCCATAGCATACTGCTATCATAAAAGACAAGTGGCATTGACCAGACTAATTTTCCAACCAGTGCCACAAAGGTGGGCACTTGCTCATAGGTTTACAAACACAGTTATTTGCCTTTACAAAGTTTCCCAGATGATTGAGTGGATTCCTTCCAAAACTTATATGCATAACACACAAGTTCAATATCATATTTTTGATTTTCCACTAAGCTAGCGGCAAGAACAAACATTCAGGCATGAAATAACATAGAAAGAAGGACAGAATAGGCCTGTGATTACATCAGCGCTTACAAAGTCATAAGCAAAAAATAGCTGTTTTGATGTTTTATCTACAGTCCTGTGTAATCTTATACTATACCACTAAGGTACACTTTGAGTAGTACTCTAATTAAACATTTTACAAAAAAAGGCTGATTACTGGAAAATAAGCGGAAGGGTGGAGGACGGAGTTCAAACTTTATTATTATTATTATTATTATTTTAAATTCCATTACACCACATCCCCAGCACAGGTATGCCTGTGTGCCGTCACAGGTTTTAGAGTATGGTTTCTCATATCTCGGCCGTTGTACCAGAGCAAAAGTTCTCAAAAGTTACTGTCTTTGGCTCTTTTAGAATAAAATCCTAGTTTCTTTTTATTCCGCAGTAAAAAATGATGGCCCACACAGTGAAAATGCATCGCATCACAAGGAGCTTACAGGAAAGCTTCAGGGAGGGAGCCTGATACATACTGCATTCATGCACTTATTCTAGCCTGCCTCATTATAAGAGTGGATTTTTACAGTGAAGCTGTCAATGGGTATGTTCTGGCCAAAAATGCGGGCATAAATAGAAAATGTAGGCCAATCCTGGAGACTGTGCGTGTGCCCAAGATTTGCCTTTGGCAGTTGCCACATGTATTTCACGCTAAAGATGACAATTGCACAGGTACTCCCACTAGAATGGTCATGGCAGCTATAATAGTGTTGTGTTATGTATACTATAGCTACGTATGTGATTCGCATGTACGTGGACCAATCCCAGGGGCTGTGCAGCATGTGGAGCAGTGGCTCATATCCAAAATAATATGTGAATATAGAGCATGAAGTAAGAATTAAGGTGAATCAGGGTGCACATTAAGTGGACTTCTAAGGGTCAATTGATTTCAGCCAAATGTGAATTAATCAGATCAGATGTTAATTAAAATGACTGAAAAGTGCCCCAAGTGAATCAAAGGTGTAATTCAGCTAGTTTTATCACTGCCAATCATTTCATGCTGTGCATTCCTCAATCGTTCAAGGCTACGTCACACTGACTAATCAGGACAGGTAAAATCGCTGCTTTGCCGCCGGTCACTCACCTTCGCAAAGTAAAATGGCCTTTTTTTGTGGAAGCTTTATTTACTAACACTATTCAGCTTAACTATCTTGTCAGCGTGCTTTAAAGCTTTGTTTCAGGATAACCATGACACTGGTGAGCCAGCAAATGAGAGCACTCACCAGGGGCACCTTCTTGCGCAGGTTGTCATCAATAGCTGCCCACTGTTGCTTGAGCGTGCGCACAGTGTTGGCCAGTGAAGGAAGCTTGTGCCCAGGCGCAAGTGCTGTCAATCCCTCACTGAGCTCAACAATGGCAATCATCGAAGGCTTCTTCTGTTCCAGCTCACGTAGCTTGCCCTGTGAAAGCAGCAGTGTAGAAAGACCAGGGTGCAGCATATGAAAGGTTTGTTGAGTGCCTAAGAGCAGCCACGTAGATTGTTGAAACACTTTCCCAATGACACCAAAAGCAGGGGCCACTTGTCGCTTAGAGTGTGTTGCCAACCTTCCCCATCATCAAACAGCCTACAAACACAAAGGGAAAAGGAAAGAGACAGCCAAAACGAACCGACAACACGAGCACTGTGAGTTGTCGGTTTCTTCTCTTTTGTCTCGGTCCGTGAGCTGCTTGATGATAAAGCCTTAACAACTCATCAAAACTGCTTCGCTGACCAACTTTCTTTCAACACAGCAAGCAGAAACAGAGGAGTGAGGCTTGAAATGGCTGCAACAATAAGTGTAATATGACTGGGAACTCTGTCTATACATGTCTGCACAATGGGTTGCCTGCTCCCTTGTACAGAAGAGTTGACTGATTGATTTTTAGGGTTTTACAACCCAAAACCACGATATGATTATGAGAGGTGCCGTAGTGAGGTGCCCTGGAAATTTTGACTGCTTAGCGTTCTTTAACATGCACTGACATTGCACAGTACATCGGGCTCAGTATTCAGCCCCCGTAGAAATGCAGCCACTACGGCCAGGATACGATCCCAGTGCTTGGCTAGGAATGATAAAAACAAAGGATACCACAGCATGGGGAGGAAAGACAGGTCCTTCCTCATGCAGTTGACAGGCTGCAATGCCAGAAAGAAACAAAAGACATGGCATAGTTGCCTTGAAGAAGGATAGTACAATGTAGTTTTTGAATATTAAGAATATATTGACTAATTTACGTGCAAGTTTCAGCTGTTCAATTACGAAAACTATCCTGCCCTGCTATTTCTGTTGTCACTTCTGAACCACTGGTGCACAGCGTGAGTAAGAATTTCTGAAGTTATTCGAATAAAAGACTAATATCTTGGTTTTTTTTCCAGGTCTTTCTAAAAGCATTGAAAGATTAAATATTTATGCTTGATTTATTTTAAACAACAAGCAATGGTTACTACTTGCTCGCAAGCCATAGGTGCGCAGTGGTTATGAAAAGTTCAACTTGCTCAAGCGTTATGTGTTTCTTCCATTTACCTCTGCAAACTTGAGCTCATCATCAGTTCCATGAGGCTTCTCAATCTCTTCCATAGTTGCAGCCATCCAGTTGTGAAGGGCAATCATTTCTTTCTGGAGACAACGAGCTAGACGCAGAGCTTGCTCAAGGACACTCTTGCTCTCTGTCACCTGGTTCACATGAAATTGCACTTTAATCAATGAATACTACAAAAATATTCCAGCCAAAATAGCAAGCTTACAATAATCAACAGCTATCAGCAATGCATGAATAAGAAATAAGCAGCGTGCATTCATTATGATAAGAGTAAATGTCATGCTAAATACACAGAAATTGAGAGCTCTAAACTAATCCTTCAACCCATGTTTATGGTTTGACCAGAAACCTTTCACAAAGGTGAAAATAAAACAGTACATAGGTACCCTCAAGCTAGAATCAAATAACTGTGGATCTAACTGATAAAGCTTCCAAGTCTTTAATGGAGACAGATCCTTAAAATACCATGCACCACGACCACAATGTGTTTGCAGAACAGCATTTTTCACATTCAGAAGCACACAGTACAAACAATAACATAGCACACAGTGAAAGCAATGCCTATACAGATGCTGCCTTTTAGAATAAACATTTCTTTACAGGTTTTACAGCCCACCCCCCATGGTGCCTCTACAAATTCCAATAATTCTCAATTGCAGTGTCATAGGCATTTACAATGTTGCAGACAATGCCGTATTATACAACTACTCGCGTGAACAATGATGGCAACAGTCGCAGTGCCAGAATGATGGGAAGTCAAGCAGCAAAAACAACCTATCACCTTTGCGCCCAGCTGGTTGTAGTGACTTTTAATGCTGTCCAACTTCTGGTTGAGGTTGCACGGCCTATCCGCTTCGCCACTCTCAGCCAGCTGTCGGCCCTGGCGAATCACTTGCTCCACTTCACTCTTCACTTCACTCAAGGTCTTGTAGAAATGCTGCAGACCAGGGTAACAATTTATGTGGGCAAAAAGAGCCACAATAGTGCACATGAGTGAGACTAGTGGAAGCCTGAAGATGCCATTCTTGTATACGCCACACTTCAATTTTTTAGTGTTTTGCCATGTATTTGTGCGAAGTTTGTTTCAGTTAAAAGAAATATGACAAAATCTACAACTTAACGTTAATCCACAAGAGCAAAAATGGTAACAAAGATGATAAGAACATGTGCAAATGGCCAAGCACCCCCTTTGACAAACTAACATACATTCCACCCCTATGGTACCCTCAGCCAGTGAACAAAATAAACGCTTCAAGATGTATATATATACTGCAGCATCAAAGCCCTTTTAAAGGTTTTTTGAAATGATGATTTCCCTTTATCTCACCTTTGTCATTTAGCAAAAATATAATTCAGTCAGTACCTGCACTGCCACATTAGTTTTCATAGGACATTTATTTGTCTATTTTGATGCAAAATGACAAATGTTTCAAGTTCTGTAGCAAAAAGCCTTTTAAGGTCAATAAGGACTCAGAAATACCATGCACTGCACAAGCTGATCCTGAATCTTGTCGGGACTCTCAGAGTTGAGGTCAAGTTGCTTCATCCCTTGCTCTACTTCTGTTAGCAACTTGCTAATTCGTCCCAGCTTGGGTTCAAAGTCGTTCGGGCACTGAAACCTCTTGAGCTTTGCTGATATGTCCTCGAATTTCATCTACATATGGCAAAAAGATAAACAAAATAAGCAGTAGTTATTTGCTGTCAACACAATTCTCCAAGCCAGCTAAGAAAGAATAGAGCAAAGAACACAAGGTTACTAAATCTAATAGCTCAATTAAAATTACCAGAACCAAGTAAAACTGAAATCCCCTCTGGCAACAACTCAAGTTCCCAAATCATAACACTTACACCAAGCAAAAACAAACCCTACATTATGTGGGAACGAGATGGCTTTTGCATCTCCTGGGATTCGTCTTCCCCTACCTGATGGCACTTGCTGCATCGAGGTTGGTGTAGTTGTGCATTTGAGTGAGAGGGGTGCAAAAGTTGCTAAGCTTGTGCCACCTCATGGCAGGGTGACTTGCATGATGAAGAAAATCAATTCCTCCTCTTTCCCTTGGGATAAACATTGCACCCAACTGACTTCACGCCTTCTACGAATAGCTCCGCAGGGCTGCAATGTGGACACCTCCCCCATACTGTACCCGTAGCGAGACCACAGACAACATTACTACAAGCAAACATTAGTCGCTGGATATCCTGGTACGGCAAGTCATACCTCCTTGATTCTGTAATACGTTCCCTCAACATGCTGCAAGGCTTCTGTAATTTGGCTTTCTGGCTCACTGTGTAGAAAGTGAAATGAATAGCCTTATATTTGCTTTCACTACTGTATACTGCGTCCTTTGCGACAACTGCAAAAATTTATCAAACCAAGCATGTCAAGCAGAAGTGTAGGCTTGGAAGTATACATATTACCGCTACGCCCATACTGCATATGCCTGCATACTGACGCTTTTACGTGATCAGACGTAGACGTAGACATTTACGTGAACAGACGTAGACAAGCAAAAGGGGAACACCCATGAGAAAGGTCCCTGCAATTTAGTACAACATTTGGTTACATGTTTTACACCTACACACCAACACGGCATTAGTTCTTTGCACTACCTCTTTACGTTACCTCCTTTCAATGCTGACTAATGTGTGTTCTGCATAGTCAAGAATTGGCAATTTATGTTGTACTCCAATGCTGTTTGTCAGTTCATTTTGCAAATGCATTTGCATAAGTGCGTTGCCCATTTCCATTGCTGCAATCAGAGTGTTGCACACCATGAAAAGTGCAGCAACCAAACCAAACTCTGAAAGTATGAATGTGCCAGGTGAGAACGTTAATATCAATGAAGTTCTGCTGCCTCCATCTTTAATATTTATTGCAGAAGAAAACATAGACACATGACATGAAATTTAATAGTGTTTTCAAATTTAAGAAGGTTACGTATATGCTCAAACTAGGAAGAAACACTGTCTTTTCCTCTCTCACACACTGTAAACCTCCAGACTGCTACCTTAAAGACATTGGTACCCTAACTATCTGACTGACAACATGGTAATACTATGAATTCAGTACAGATTTGAACAATACATGCGTGCAATAATTTTCAAATGCATACAATTAATGTTACCAGTCAGAACTTGACTGTAGTTGTCTATCATCTGTTATAGCAGCAACAAAAGGGTCGGTGCTTACCTTCATCAGCTGCAGCTGTTCATCTAGGCGTAGTGCAGCTTCAACCCTATTTTGTGCATGATATGCATCAACCTGATCGCTTAGGCTTTTCAACTGCTCCTCTTTCTCAAGGAATTCTTGCTTGAATTGCTGTAAGAGAACATCCGAATGATACAGACATTCAGGGAAAAGTCAAGGCTTGAAGTGACGAAAGTTGTTAAACAAGCGCTACTACTTGAGCAAACGTTTCAACAAGTCCCCTTGCCAAAACGGTGTCAAATGACAGCACTTGTTTTATGATTTCTCAGCACTGTAAGAAAATATGGAATATTAACTTGTAGTGCACACGATACAATCAGTACAAATAATCACCAAGCTATATAGAACATAAAAAGCTTTTCTTTGAGGTTGGAGGCAATTTAGATCATGACATCGCAAAGGGTTTTGTTATGAGGTGACACACCCATGACCTGAACTGGGGGTTGGGGAGGGAGTGTTGTCATGCCCTGTTTTATACATGTTATTCTATGGCAGACAAAAGTGTTGAGAGGGGCACACATATGGTGTGAAGTCACCTTCATTCATTAGCCATTAATTGGATGATCAGGGACTGTTCACTGCTTGTGGCCAAGAGAACAAAGAAAGATAACCTATCAAAATCGCTTGAATGGTGTCACACATTGTCCTTGCACAAATAAACATAGAGTTCATTTTTTCAAGATTGCCAGCCTCACAAACCAGCCTTGTCAACCATCACACAAAAAAGTCACAGTTTCGCCGCGAGGGCGAAGCAATTAATGCGATAGCAAGAAACTGTAATGCTATACGAAGTGAGGCTGGTAGCTTCAGGAGCACTATTAATTGTAGCAAACATGCACTTGCTAAGTGAGCGCCTCCCGTGGGTAGCGCGTGCTTGTACGAAGGTCTTTATACGTTGTGTGTCACAAAGCACGCATACAAATCTAGGGGAGGCTGCTAAGTGAACAAACAGAACATAAGCGCGAACTATCAAGTGAAGCACGCACGAAACGACCGCACCGATATACACCGAACAAGCGCGAATAAGCTGTCACCATGGGTACTCTCAGTTTCAACAGCGTTCCTGTTGCAAACGCGGCCGCCCGTCGCACTCCTCGCGCCATCTCGCTGGTAGTGAAGAAACGCTATAAGCGCCTGCCGTCTCTGAGTCCTGCAGCGGTAAAGGGTGTTTATATAAGGCTCACCGTTAGCTCCTTGAAGCGTCTGCTCTTCGTGGCGTAGTGGTTAGCGCCACGGGCTGCGGAGTGAGGGGTTCCTGGTTCGATTCCGGGCGTCGGAAGCATGTATCCGAATTATTTTTCTTTGGGATTTTTATATATATATACATCCTTATACATATACGGTACATGACGGCGGCGACGGGGACGGCAAAAACCAGCCGAGACTGTCCATATAACTGCTATCGCAATAATATAAAATGAAATGTACTAAATGCGAACAAGCCATCAAACGTTCCTTTCACACTGCACTTTAGGTTGCACATTCCTGAAAATACCCATTTCAACTGATGTCACAATGAAGAGAGTACATGCTAAGTAAACGTTAAAGAAAGTGAAGAGACAACTGTCGCTGTACATTTTATAACTGTAATAACTAATTGGTGTCTTCCACACATGGAAAAAGCTGGAGAACTTACAGCCAATTCATCAGGCACATCCTGGGCACTGATGTCATTGTCCAGCCTGTTCTGCAAGGCATTGTCCATGTGGTTCATCCAGCTCTGGACACTCAAGATCTGTCGCTCACACTTCTGGTACTGCACAATGCTGTTCTCGAGAACCTGCTGTCGCTCGCTGCCCTGACGTGTCAGGTCTTCCCACCGCTTCACAACTGACTCTGCTTCATGTTGGACTAGTCCGACTAGCACCTCTTTCTCTACAAGCTCCTCGCAAAGCTGCTGTATCTTGGGAATTCGATCATCTGGGTGGTTGCGTAGAAAGTTCTCCAAATCCTGTAATTTTAAGATGGTGTCAAAGTTAGTCAAGCAGGTACTGTTGACAAACAATTAAATTACTATCAAGGTGCTCCCCAAAGCAAATTGTATATACTGTGAAGTGACGACAATTTACAAACAATAAGAAATAGTCATCAATTTTAGTAAGACAAGTATATGCAAGGATTACTTTTGCATTCACAAGTTTAACACCAGCTACCTTCAGAAGTTAGGAGTGACCTCTTGAAAGCATTATCTAATAACAAAAAAGGTGTACCGTATTTACTCGCATAATGAACCCACTCACATATTGAGCCTACCCAACACTTTTGTCCTAAAGAAAATAAACTTTTTATGCATGTACAGTTACACTCATTTATAACAAACTCGAAAGTGCCGCAAAATGCAGTAGGTAGTTCAGTAGTTTGTTGTATATGGACTCGCCTTTCAAGACAATCGCAAATTATCGACAAAATTAAAAAAACTGCCCAGTTTCATTACAAAGTGTTATCAACACCTCCGGTGGAGCGTTACAGGTTTTTTTTGCTTCATGAAGCGACATCCGCTGCAAGCTTACCAGTGGGCTGAACTGCATTTGCAACGAACGGTATTTGCTGGTTCTGGAATAGTGTACAGTTGCCACAAAAACTAAATAAATAAATAAATAAATAAATAAATAAATAAATAATAAATAAATAAAACTTTCACACATCTATCAGATCTCTGCTCACTGAATGGCCTTTTTTCTGCGCATTGGGCTTGCCAAGCCGAGTGTGCCAGTAGCTGTCGTTTCAACCAGGGACTAAAGTGTTCAACAGGTTGAATATCTGAAAGATGTTTAGCGCAAAGCAACACAGGACAAAGAGAGAGGACACAACACAAGCGCTAACTTTCAACAGAAAGGTTTATTGCAACCAAGGATGGACATATATATACAGAGGAGTATTCACTCACTGTGCCCAGGTGTCGTGTGCAGAGATATCCAATTTTCTGTCTTATATTTCATTCACTAAGATGTGCAAAACAAAACACACGCTACTGTCCACCCAAAAAAATTGCCCCTTGTGTGTTTTGTTTTGCATACCCTACTGAATGAAAGATAAGACAAAAAACTGGGTATCTCTGTGCACGAGACCTTGGCACATTGAGTGAGCGCTCCTCTGTATATATCCATCCTTGGTTGCAATAAAGCTCTTTGTTTAAATTTAGCGCTTGTGTTGTGTTCTCCCTATTCGTCCTGTGTTGCTTTGCGCTAAACATCGTTCATGTCTTACCAACAAGGCTGAAGTTTTCCCCTTGTGAGGTTGAATATCACCAAGATTCGAATCAGCAACTGCCCAAACGAAGTGTCAAGAGCCGCGATGTCTCACTAGCAGCTTATTCACCACTGACCCTTTGCGCAGCACAGAAGGTCACGTTCCCACTCACTTGAACCACGTAAGGAACAACAGCTGAGATAGCAATGCTGAAGCTGCAGTGAGGATGAAGCAGTTCACTGAACATTTATGGCTTCTTGTACCCGCTTCAACACACACAGGCAGTTAGCCTCAGCAGAATTTTCTGTTTACATGTATCTGTAGTGCACATTTCTACTTTTCCCAACAAGAAGAGTCCAAAAATTGAGCGCATGTAAGCACTGAGTGTGAAACGAAAACCACATTCGTTCGCAGAGTTGGCAGTCGCCCGTCTGATGCGGAATCCAGAACTACAGGAGCATCGCTGTGCATGATCACGAAATAGTGGCAGATCACCTTTGAAAAGTTTGCATTGGTTCATTTCGTGATCACATTTCCTTCCTCCACTTGTGCTCACCTTGCAGCCTGTGTGCATCGTGTCTGTTCTGAACTAAGCACAAATGCTGATGTGCCACTTTTATTATCAAGCTAGCGCCCAAAGGAAAGTTTTTTGCACAATGAAGACAAATGTGCCCATATTGGGCGCTCGAAGCCTGTTACGTGAGTACCGCAAACACTGCACCAACTGGGGAAAGTTTCTATGGGCAAAAACAGGAAAATAAGTGGCCCTTGTAAACAAGCTTGCAGTCTTTCTCGACTCCTAATAATAAAAATTTTTTATGTAACAAGACTCAATTGGCACACGATTGAGGCTAGCCGTAGGCGAGCCTGCCACTCTCATGCCTTGAAGGTCTGTTTAGATTTTTATTACTTGGCATGAGCCTATTTTTTATTGTGATCATGTCTGAGATGTTCGTTGTAAAAGTAAGACACTTTAAACAATGTTCGTTATATCTGGATGCGGCTTCAATGGGTGGCATAAGAAAATCGTAAGTGCACTGATATCGTCATTATAACTGATATATCGTTATGTCTGGGATCGTTATAAGCGAGGTCGACTTCAATATCTGTTACTTCTATTTCGGTGCAATGGCCTATGCTGTCGATAGTTGCATAACGTAAAATCATGCCGTTATACCCTCACTACGATGAAGAAAAGAAATATCTACACATAGTTTAACAACCGCACTACACAGCTGGCGACGCGGTTGCCATGAGCCACAATGAACAAATCACACAACTAAGTCTTCAGTTGTGGGTTGCCACAAGGCATAGTAAAAAAACAACTTATCAATACAAATGAAGCTCAAGTGTTATTTTCAATGTTGCAGCGTTTTCAAGTGTTATTTCCAATGTGTGCCTTTCGTTCTATTCTTTAACGTTTCATCACAAAACCAGAATTTCACAAGAGAAGAAAGCAACAAGAGTACAATGCACACAGACTTATATACTCACGTCAAGGTTCTCAGAAATCTCCTCAGCATCAGCAGCTGACTCGGGTGACCGCTTCAGTTTCTTCTCCAATCTGTCAAGCCAGTCATTCTCCAGCATGATGGCATCTAGAAAACGTGAAGGAACAAGGGCATCAGAAATTGATAGAACTCCCCACCAGAGCTAATAATTTTAGGCCATGAGAGGCTAAACCACGAGAAACATTTTAATTGGTAAACAGCTGCTAAAAAGCAATTCTTTTCCTCCCATCCACCCCCCTTTATTTTTCCAAGAATTTTAACGAAACCACAGAAATGTATAAATTTAAACTGGGCATTTTCCTTCTCTTTCTGTCTCACTTTTCTACTGTCAAGCAGATGCGATCAAGTTACAGTAGACCTCTCAATAATTCACTCTGACAATTCAAACTTTCTGTCAATTCAAAAAAATTTCAAATTTTTAGTTGACCTGCTATGTTTTCAATGTATATTAAAGCTGCTTCATTCAAACTTGACCATTTGTTCAATTCTATCAATTCATAATTTTTGCTTACCCTTACCAGAAATACACCCCTTTGGTTCCTTCTAGCTAAACATTCATGTTCATATATTTTTTATTGGCCAGAAGTAAAGCCAATTGCCTGCCAGCACTTCCCAAAGCATTCAAATCCACTAGCAGAAAAAAAAAAGAGAAAGAAAATGAAAACACTGAGGTGACAAAACTGCAATGGTGATAACTGGCCATCTCTGCATTTTCTGGTATGTTGCACCAAGCCATACTTCTGCTTGAATCTGATAGTTCAGACAAATATCTGGTGTCCCCTCAACACTGAATTAATGATACTCCCCTGTATTTGATGGGCCTTTATATGCAATGACACAAGAATTATATCTCACTTCGAAATTCAGCATAGTTTGTCCCTGACTGCTTCAGAGACTGGTGGTACTTTGTTATCTTCTCCTGTACATCTCCCCAAAGTCTGTTTAGGGAAGCCACATCACGTCGTACATCTTCAGCATTCTTTGTCTTGTTCCCCTGAGCAAGCTTTGTGCCAGCTTCTTTCAGCCTGTTGTACTCTGAAAGCTTAGAGTCCAGCTTGTCCTTGCACGCCTGTACGGAAGAGAAAAAATATCACTGTCACACAGATCTATAGTGCTGACAGTACTTGTGTCATATAAAAATACTGTAAAAAGTTAGACATACACCTTTGAAGAAACCAGGAAAGCAAAGTCAAGGCAGGCACATGCCACAGTGCAACTGGTGAGTGGGACCTTTACGAGATAGCAGTGGCATTGTTTCTAACAGATGGACAGTAAGAGCGACAGAATGGATACCAAGACAGGGAAAACGCAACAGAGGCGGGCAAAAGGTTAGATGGAGCGATGAAATTAAGAAGTTGGCGGGCATAAAGTGGAACCAGCTCGCCCAGGATAGGGCATATTGGAAATTGCTGGGAGAGGCCTTTGTCCTGCAGTGGACTTAAAATAGAATGCTGCTGCTGCTGCTGCTGCTGCTGCTGCTGATGATGATGATGATGATGATGATGATGATGACAGTCCCACAAATGCTACTAACAGAAAACAGGAGACTGGCCCATGGGAATGAGTAAAAGTTGGTGACTAAATCACATTCACCACCTCACTTCACAAAGTAAAACAACATCAAATAAAATCACTTTGTCACAATATAAACATTCATATCAACCATCACAAAAGGTAAGCAGCAAGGTATATGTTATTAAAGAAAACTAGTAGGCGCAACTAAAAAGACGGCACAGAGAAGAAAACAGCCCACAGGACAAGTGTCTCTTCAAAGATCAGTTTTTTTTTTTTTCCAGCAGTAAAAATACCTGTAACTTCCTGATCCTAGCCTGCAGTTCCGAAGCAGTGTTGATCGGCTTTTCTCGTGGTATCTCCATGTCGAGCTCACGTAACCACTCACACAAGTCAGCAATACCTTCAGAGGCACACCGGCTCGTCTCAACAGCTCTTTTTAGGGTCGCATTCTTTTTTCGAGTCATTTCCATCACCTGCAAAGAACAGAGAAATAAATGGCTCATACTGTTTTTCAAATAAGTAGATTAAACAATGCACATTTCTTAGTCAAATTCCAAGACATGTTGGCCAAGACATGTTGGCTACGATGAATTTCAGAACGGCATGGCCATAACAACAGGTTCTCTATTACTTGATCTACAAGAAATCACAATACAACCACACATGTTCCCAAGTTAACAAACATTGGCAGAAATTAACAAGATCTATAGTGACTCGTCAATGCTTTGAAGTAATAGTTGTGACAGGTTGAAAAGTAATGTGAATATGTGACGAGGCACATAGACATGAATGCATGGTCAAAACTATAACAACCCATAACAAGCCAACAATATCAACCACTTTGTTTCTTTACCTGACAGTCTGCCTTGTTCTTCTTTGCAACCCCCATAACATCATCTTAGCAAAAATATGTCTTCACCAACCAGAAACATGTGCTCTAAACCCTTCATGAGCCTACTTCCTTCCTCATAAGCCAAACAAGCCAATTGTACAGGCTAAGTGTGATCAAACCATCATTTTTCCGACATGCAAGTCACAATACAAGACTGTTTCTTTCTTTTTTTTTTTATTGCATCCATATTATGTGTTGCTGGTCTATGGGAAAATGATGTATTCCTTGCTAAATTTAATGGCACAAGAAAGCAAAAGAAGTTTTGCACAGCAGAAAATGAATACATGTAAATAAGGATAGGCTGTCCACAGCATCACTGGATAGCATTCTAGCAAAGTGAACCTGTTCTACCACCCTCTACAACATAGCAATGACAAACATGGCCTGTTAATAATAATTGCTGGGGTGTTACATGCCAAAACCACGCTATGATAATGAGAAACACCCTGTAGTGGAGGGCTCAGGCGTAATTTTGACCATCTGAGATTCTTTAACGTCTACCCAAATGCAAATACATGGGTATTTTTTATATTTCACCTCCACTGAAAGGCAGCCGTCGCGACTGTGATTTAACCTCGCGAACTTGAGCTTAGCAAGCCCGCACTCTAGCCTCTAAGCTACCCCAGCAGGTAAACATGGTCTATTGCACTGTGAGTCCGAGCACAAAGCACAAAAGGCAAATAAAAAAAATAAATGCCATACAATTTTTGCAGGAGCAAATGCACACCTTCTTCACATACAGCATAACATCACATACTAACGTGGCACATTCTAAACATAGGTCCTATAAACTGACCTTATCCCACTGCCGGTTGAGGTCATCAACCTGCCTTTGAAGAGTATCACCAAACTCCTGTTCTGAGTCTTGTATCAGGCCCTCAGCGACCAAGTTTATGTTGTCGACATTGTTTTGTATAGTACCGACGTCATCATCAAGAGCCTGGAGGGGGAAAAAAAAATGAGCTGCAAAGAACCAGAATCTGAAATTCGACTCTAAAGGTCTTTCATTTAAGGTATAGTCAAACAATATTTGAAATTGAAGAGCATGACAAAATAATAGCGATCTTAATGTAGCATCTTAGCCAGGAAGTGAGCAATCACCTCTGTCGCAACAAGCTATCTTTCTTGTTTGAATGCGGTGTTAGAGGTTAGCAATAGTGAGAGCACATAAAAAATACAGCTGAAGAACTAACGCATAGATAATAGGGCATTCATATTGTGACATTGCTCTACAACATCAGCACCTGATTCACCCAACCTGGCCAAATTATCCTGCGATAAAACTTCTACCATTTCCACTCACACTGCGGCAGAATTAGTACAAATAATGAAACTGGTACATTCCATTATGATTGCAATTAAAATAATCTTAACTAACTATTGGTCTGTCACGTTCACTAACACACACACACACAAAATAAAAATTTACATATTTGCTGTACGAAAAAAGGAAACCTCACGTTTGACTGTTCCAACTGCGCTTCAAGCTTTTCCAAGTCACCGTACGCAATTTCTTCATCCTCAAGGAATGAGTTGACATCACTGATCCACTTCTGGACACTTTTTATTTCCTCCTGATGATAACAGAAAACAAAAACAAATTAATGAATCAACAAACCAACAACAACATGCACATGCCATCAAAGTGCTATACATCTGCAACAAATACCTGTGGTAGTGAGAGCGATCACTTTCTGTTCAATGCAATTAGGGTAACAACAACACATAGTTACAAGCACTGCACCATTTTGGAGAATGGAATAATTAATCTACATCTGGCATACCATGCTTAATTCTGCCACAATGTACTCACACTGAATGTAATGTTTGTTTGTTTGTCTGAAAGTAATGTTTAATGCAATACAGTGCATGTAACAATCTGAATGTATGAATTAATTAATTTATAATAAAACAGGTAACTAAATTAGTCTTTTATAATCAGTGCAATGCTATGAAACATATAGAATGACAGAAAACACGATACGGAAGCATATTTTAAAACAGGGTTTGCATACTTATTTTGTATGTGGGTTCATGTTTAAAATTTAGTCTGGCTGAAAGACAACGCAGTATATTGACACAAACAAATGCTCAGTTGTTGGTCTGCCCTAATGTCAACATTTCGCCTTTTACAGGCCAATCTGCAAGTCAAGCTAAGTTTCAAACATTAAAGTAAGCATGTTCATTTGAGCAACTTAACTGCCTGAACAAAAATCTGCATGAATTAGGGATGTGTGAATATTCAAATTTTTGAATATTTTTCAAACAGCATTTACTATTTGATTTGATTCACACTGAAATATTACTATTCGAACTATTAGAAGTTTCCAATTAACAGGCAAAATATGCTGTGTCCAATGACAATAGACCCATTCCCGCATGTAGTACGCTTCGCCGCATAACAGCAGTGTACTGCGGCGAAGCTAACATTCGTCTACCACGGTAAAGTTAAGGGGGGAAGAGGCACTTTGACAGCAAACATCTTTTTATTTAAGTTAGAATGATGAAAAGTTCAGTGATCATGTATTTACATGCGTACATATCAAATATAAACTCAGTTTTTAAGTATCCCTTACCACTATTTTTTAATTAATCACTAATTAAAATTTCATTTGATCACCTTTTCAATAAAATGGCTGTACGCATCTCGCTGAATAAAACATCATTGCATTCTACAGTTATCAGAGAGTGCAAAAAGCAAATCTTATAGTTCTAGGTTTCCTACAATGAAAGTTATAGAGCTTCAAAGTTCACCATTCGATTACCGAGAAATATTATTTCTCTTATTTTATCTTTTGTAAAAATTTACACTTTCCTACAGTAACATATGATACCTTCTTGCACTCAGCAGACATTCAGCTCTTCAGCAACATAAAAATGATAAAAATTGAGTGTGCTCAATCCTTGTCAAACCCTCGTCAGAAGTGCTCAAACCCTTGTCAGAAGAATGAAAAGTGGCCAAAAAATTGAAACTGAGAAAATGGCAAAAAACAAAACTTTGTGTATTCACGGAGTTCTACACAACTAAAAATGATTTGGTTTGCACGAAAATGCCTCAGAAAGCACCGGGAGTGTAGTCATGCAGACCTTTTTCAATAGAAACGGCCCCATTGCACCTCCGGCACTTTGTAGTGCTTCCAAGCAGCTTATTGATCGCGATCCCGTAGGTGGCCGACGACGGGTCAGAGTCCTCGCGCGCTGTCGTGAACGTTCACAGCTTGCGAGCGCGCGCGGAAGTTGCCGATAAGCAGGAGATCTTATCTGCAGTCCGTTTCTCCTGCTGCGCACGATCGGCGCTCGTCAGGAACGTAGTGTCGACCCTCGTGCCACGCTGCCTATCGCCGACATCGTCCAAGGCAGCCGCCGCAACAGGTGGAGAAGTCGGCATTTCGTCGCGTTCTGCCGCCACGCCATCCTGCGCTGGGTGCGCTTCTGATGCACCCGCACTGTGATCCCGCTTTGCCCCGGTTCTATTGCGCTTTTTTTTCCAAATTTATGTGCACTTTGGAACTTTCTATAAGGCTTCACCGTGATGAAAGGATCAAAATCATGCCGTTACGCCGCCGCAATGTGCAGTCTTTGGAGTGTGCGGGTAGGGTAGGGTCAGTTTTTTTCTTCCTGCGTGGGTAGGGTAAACCGATGAGAGCAACACAGTCATATCACAGCGAGATGAGCTTGCCGCATGTGCGCGCTGAGCTGCTGCGCGCAGCAGACGGCGCGGGAGGCTTGGCGAATCAGAACGCGTGATTCAGTCACGTGTGCTTACTGCACCAATAAGCTCACTCGGTGGGACCATTCTTTGACGCGTATTTTCTATGTGAATTATGAGCGCACGGAAACGAGCGCGGAGGGATATTCAAGAAAAAGAGCGGCTCTTTCGAATGACACCAAGATGGCTGCCGTAGAGAATGTAGAACGGCAATAGCGCGGCCCCAAAAAAAGCCCGTTTTTCGCGCGGCCATCGCTGAAAATTTAGCTTGCTGATGCACATAAAATGCTTTCACGGCTAAAATACTGATCTAGGACGTATGAAAATTGGCGAGGTTATGCATCAGTAGCGGCAGAATCCAAAAATAACATTTTCAAAAAATCGATTTTTGTCGCGATTTTCCGTCTCAAAGACCCGCTTTCCCCCCTTGACATTTCTGTACTGCGGCGAAGTCAACTCAAGAATAGTTCTCTGTTGGACCGCTCTTTTTCTATGGACAATATTGTGGGAGTACACTAGCCATGCAATACATTTGTACTTGTCTTTTTTTTTTCATTTTTGTCCATGTTTATCAGTATATTTCTCTGTAATTTAACATGGGAATATTAAAAATGTTCATACATGATTCAAAAATATTCAATTCAATTTGTACTGAAACACTAATATTTGAATTCACTTCGCACTCAACATGCTGCTATTTACACAGCTCTACCATTGTCTGAACAGGTAGCTTTCTTAAGTCGTGGTATGACAGAAGACACACAACCTTCTTTGCACATTTACCTGGAATCGCTTTAGGACCAACATGTGCTTTCGCAGAAATTGCAGCCGTTCCTTGAGCGAAGATCGAACCCGGTCCCAGCAGTTGCCTAGACTGTGCAGTTTGTCTCGAAGCTCACGAGCCCATGGAGCATCAGGCTCCTTCCGCAGCATCTCCTTTCCAGTGCTGGTAACATACTGCAGGTTGGACTCTTCTTCGTCAACAGTTTCCTGCATTTCCTGCAAGAACAATAAGAAAAAATAAGGATGCACACACACGAATACCTGTTCACACTCGTCACGGTTAGGCATCTCCCAGAAAGATGAATTCAGCCTTGGGAGTCGCTTCTTTGCATGGAACTAGCAAGCCACAGCTTAAGGGCATACAATCTTGCTGATAGTCTAGCAATGGTAGCCAGAAAATCCTCTTTCAATGACATGTCATACTGAGTTGATAGCAACTAAACCAAGCTATTACAAATTCTGCTGGATTAATTCACAATGAGAATGTTTACGTATCACTGACATGCTGCACAAACCATAAAAATCAGACATGAACAGCGATAATTGGGGTACCTGCCACAGAGGCAGGCAAAAGATTAGATGGAGCGATGAAATTAAAAAGTTTGCAGGCATAAAGTGGAACCAACTCGCTCAGGATAGGGTGGATTGGAAATCGTTGGGAGAGGCCTTCGTCCTGCAGTGGACCTAAACAGGCTGATGATGATGATGATGATGATGTGAAGTGTTCAAAGGAAGCAAGGAAAGCTCTTATCGAAGTTATCCACAATGTTTTATTTATCTGTCAGTGTAAATGTGTCAGCAGTAACCTAATTATAACAAACATATTTTTGTATCTGAAACTATGTAAACACAGAATTCACACGACACAAAAGCGGACACTTACAGAACTGTGGATGGACAAATGTATTAATAGCAGAAAGCGTCCATGACTGCTACTGATATAATGACTTGAATCAGCCAAAATACATGTTTTAGAGTGATTAGAAATCCTTTGGAAACACACATAGCTCACCAAAGTGCTGACATCTCTTTGAATAAATCGAGGCTGCGAATTAGAAGAGCCTGAATCATTGTACATCAGTATAGAATGTGCGCTTAGTACTGACCTTGAACTTCTCTAGCCGATCTTCCATGACCTCCATCGTGTCTACACGTGATTTTTCAGTTTCCAGGGCCTGGTGAACACTGCGTATCCAGGCTTCGAGGGCATCCACAGCTTCGAGCAACTTCGGAGGTGGAGCCCGTTCTAGGGACCGGCTAAGCTGTGTTTCAAGGTCAGCTGCAGAATACAGAGGACGGATGCCAGTCAGGCAAAGTAAGTGTTTATTTACTACACACAAAGCTTTGCAAGGATGCAGAGGCTCGATGAAGTCGACTTATCATTACACCGCATGTGTAGATGAAGCAACACACATTTATGAAGACAAAATGGGAACAAGGAAAACATGACACTTGTAGCAAACATAGTGTCTTTCTTGTTCCTAGTAACAGTGCACTGCTTCACCTATACAGTATTGTGATGCAAAAGCACTCAAAACACAATTTAGCACATAGAACTGTTTTGAAACAGAACATAGACTACATAAAGCCATGAGCTACTGTAAGACATAGTACCCAATTCAGCAAATATTGATTAATACCAGTACACTGAAAAACTCGAAACACAGACCAGCAACGCTATAAGCTTAAAGACTTCCTGGAAAAGTCAACAGCTTGAATACAAATCCTTAGCTCTCACACTTCAGCCAGGTAGCTCCTCCGTAGATGTCCAGAAGGGTACAGTCAACATTAACAGCTTTTACCCCAGCAACAATTTTGCTTTGGCTGAATGGTAGAGTTCCGTACCCCTACTGCACCAGTTCTTTTCTAACAGTGTCAGTTCTCAGGCATACAAAAGCACTGGATCCTCTAGTGCTCGATGCTCTCTGACATCAAGAACCAGGCCTGTCTGTCCATGTCATTAACAAGATAAGAGCTCTGCCACTTGACGAACCGAGCATGCCCAGGCATGCCAACAATAAGATGCCCACCAACAACTCTGAGCAAAATCCACCGACTTCACCACTGCCTCTCAGTGACGTGCGGTTCTCCTTCTGCTGAATAACACATCGCTCAACGATGCCGAGTGCGTTGATGTCATTGCCATGAACAACAATTTTGTGTAAGCTAAGGCTCCTGCCATTCCTGTAAGTAACCCGTCAGGATCCACCAATTCGAACTGCATAAGGGACAAGCCAGCGGCCAATGCTGTCGAAGTAAGAGTTGCATCACTTATCAACACGAAAACTCGTCCATTCATCATGCACATTTAGAAGACGACTAAAACACATTACAACTCATTGCGATCACGGCACTCAAGCTTGTTTAGTATGACATTCGGTGGGTCAGGGTCAATGTCACCTTCAGTCAATTCCTACTCTGCAATGGGAGAGAAGTATTCGTGATCACCTGCGACACCGCTGACACCTTAAATGTCGTCGGCCAGAGACATTTCTGGCAGTTCACCATGTCAAGTTGCAGCTTGTCAGAAACCATTAACCACCACAGAAAAGCCAATGCTGGCCACCGGAGGCGATTTTGGCAGTTCCATAAGCCAAGTCACAGCATGACCATGGCTACACAGCCAATGCCGGCCCCCAGACGATTTTTCTGCATTTCTCCAACACAGATCACGGCGAGGCTGGAACAGCCCAGCGCTACACAGCCACAGCCACTGTCGACCACCAGAGCAATTTTTTGCAGCTCACTAAGCTCGCAGCGTGGCCTAGTGTAATGTGTAAGGACAAAGAGCTTGCCGTGCCTAAGGCGCTCGTGCTAGGAGCGCAGGAGACAGAGAGGAAGAGAAGGCAGGCTCAGAATGGAACAAATGGCCAAGCAAACAGGTATTGTGCCTATTCCTCTCCGTTGTTACTATTACAACAGAAAGTATTAGAACACAAACGAAAAGATCACTTTCATTTGAATAGTTTGAGACCTGTGTTCATATAGAATTAACTTAATGATGATATACTCCATACTCACACAGGTATGCACATTATATTCATAGACATCACACATGCATAACTAACAAGGAATTGTTGCAGAGTTTTGGCTCTGCGAACCACACTAATGGATCTCACCAATTTTGGTTCCTGTGTCCGCCCACTCGTTGGCCAGGGCTTCAATCTGTGCAAACACCGGCTCAGAGCTTAACGTGGGCACCCGGGCCTGAAGGGCTTGCCCTTTTTCCTGTAGCCTCTGTACCTTGTCTTCTTGGCTGTCCAGTGTTTTCAGTCTCATCTGTGGAGGTTTCATTTCATTTATTTAGTAATACTTTTGACAAGGGCTTTATTAGTCAAGTGACACTTTGCCTATGTGGTTGAACTCATAATCACAGCTCCTATCCCTATAGGAGCCAACATCTCGCCCTTCATCAAAGAACCTCTGTCATAATCAAAGGGAGTTACTACAGTCGCTGACAGATTTTACAGGGCAGCTAAATTGCTGCACAGTTTAGATTGCTTATAATGTAAGTCACTGGAATCTCGAATATCCGCATTATGAGCAGTACCACACTGTAACTAAAACAACATTTTTCGAAGGCTACACATGTGCAAAACGCATCAAAAAAGCGGCTGCATACATTGGAGAATTGAGGCATGAGCCCAGGGCATTCTTATCTGTTTAAAATTCTCAACATTTAAAGATTGAACATCAGAGGTCTCACAGTGCCAACATGAAATGCTGGAAATAAGAAAAAGTGATATAGCAGAATGTTGCCGGCTAACTTTTTAGACCCCCTCGCTTATGCCAACTTCCGTGCAAAACCGCACTGCACAGAAAGGACAACCTATATGCCGCATACAGTAAAATCTTGTTATAATGAAGACCACACTCTCAGAATCATGAACCTTTCAGAAATCCGGCAGTGACTTCCTACAGCTTCAATGTAAAATTCTTTCACTACAACATACTTTGGAATACCAAACTTTTCCGTTTGGAGAATGCTTTTCAGTTTCAGAAACTGCTTTTCAGTTTCCAAACTTTTTCAGTGTGGAGATACTTTTCAGTTTCAGAATGCAGCAGTACACATCGGTGTGCGGCACTGCTTGCATGCGGCTACACGTGACATTGTGCAGCAGTTTTGCCACGCCATAAGATTTTTGAATCGCCACACCGAACACAACAGGAGGTGATTCGATTGGCACAAATGCACACCGATTTCCCAATTTCCAGTTTCAGAGGTGATCTTAGTTCGTTATATCCATTGAAAGGTCAATCTTAATTCGTTAAAATAAGATTTCAAATATACGCATGTCTATGTGGATTATAACGGGTAGTTTATTTACTTCATTGTATCCATTACTTCATTGTATCCATTATTTCATCATATTCCATTACGTTACAACAAGGTTCGAGTGTATTTCAATTCGACTATGTTTCAATATAATGAAGAAAACTGCCAATTTTACTGCCTTCATCACATCAAGCTTTAACTGTAATTATGCAAATCGTACATGCTTCTTACTAAGATCAGCATGTGACACATGCGCTCACATATATACTCATAATGAATATTAGACATAAATGTACCTTCATGCCGGATGCACCTTTACAGTATTATAAGGTCCAAATGTATAATGCCAATCAAAATTTTAAGGGCTACACAGTGCAGTGCCTGATATCCAGACACTGTTAGGTTGTAGAGTGCTTTGCATTTCCTCTCCATGAGGAGAGATGTAGGGTTAGCAAAATAATGTGGGAGTGCAGCCCTTATTTTCGATGACAGTGCGGGTCACCTACCTTGCACTGCTCCAGCAGCCTTCGCACGTCATCTGACTCCCGCCGCTGTCGAGCCATGGTCTGAGAGTTCTCCAGCCAGCGTCGATGCGAGGCCAACAGGCGTTCGAGGGCATCCCCTTCGGCCCGGAGCTCGCGGCAAGCATGCAGCCCTTCCAGGTGCTCCCTCTGCGACTGTACCATGTTCTGCACCTCATGCCAGCGTACCTCCACCTCCCGCAGCACTCCTTGCACCTCCTTGGTCTGCTCCCCAACTGCTCAGGCATAAAAATAAAGAAAACTCTGAGAAAAGCATAAAGGTCAGCCTCCACATGGCAAATCAGTTCTGCAAAATCTAGTGAGGATACTTTAGAGTTAAACAGAAACTAATCCAAGATTGAACATTACAAGTTTAGTTGATCTCTAAATTAGGATGAATTTTTCTTCAGCTTTGAAGACTCCTTTCTGTGAAACTTTTCCATGCTATCATTGTAGCCTTGTGCCACAGTCCAGGTCAATGTTAACTGTTTCTTTCCCAGAGCATGACACAGTGTTTGTGAATGTCTGAAGAGCTGCTTCACTTAAATGTAGTAAAATATGTGTGAATGTATGCGTAAAAGTGGAGTTGCATGCATTGGCTAAATCAAGAATGAAAGAAGCAGATATGTTCCAAAGCCTGTATAGGCTCAAAAGCACACTTACATTTTGCCATGCTCTTACTTTCAGCGATTGCAATTTCATCTTTAATTCATCTTAATGTAAAGAACTGTTGCCGCTTCAGAAATTGAGTGTTCCTGACAGTGGCTGTAAATGGAATAGGCGCCAAAGTACTGGTTGGTGCACACTGCCACTGTAGCAGTCATGCATAAAAGAGAAGATTATATAAAAAATACATTGACTACCCCTACCCTTATAGTTAAACCTATGACACTATGGCACATTTTTCAAAGCTGTGGAAACATTACCACACAGTGTGTCAGTACTTTTCAAGTATGAAGGTTCTGGCAGTTGGTTCTACCAATGGCTTAGAAGGTACATTAATACGATACTTAAGTTCATCCTTACAAGTGCTACCGTTGCCTTCTGAACATTATTGTAATGTCATAATATTGAGGGACAAATTCACTGAAGTCCAGTAGCAATAATGCTATGTATGACAATGTTTCTCTAACATTAGCAAGTGTGCCCTACACCAGTTTTCGTTGCACTTGGATGAAGCACCTATGACTCCTGTATAACAAAACTGAAACTGATTCACAAAAGATTACTGCAACAATATTATAGGGCATTCTGACATGGTTTAGAATGTGCGGACCTTCATTTGATGCACAGAAGGTTTATAAAAACTGGCTCTTTGCCTTGGATCAGGTAATAATTTGCAGGTACCATAAAGTTAGAGGAGAACAAGACATTAAAGGAAATACGAACATAACTAATTTGGTGAACTTGAGATAAACAAATGAAAGCAGATAAATTTCTAGGTCACACATAAATACACACCTGCGTCAAGGCCTTCCACAACGTCTCTGCCTTGCTGAACAAGCTGGGCTACTTCTCCTTTGTTCATGGCAACTTGCCGTTCCACATCCTAAATGAAAATAATGGCGTAATGGTGATGAATTGTGCAGTTCTGACTGAAATAGTGAGACTACCCATGTCATGGTGTTGTGGCTAGCCAACTCTGAACTGAATTCATATAGTACGTCATCTGTCACATTTGGCAATACAACTTATATCAAAGGCTAACACCAATGCCGTGATAGCATCATAACTGAATACAGAAAACATTGCTTCAAAAGCTTCACTCCCACAAATAAAAAAAGAAAGAAACATTGTAACCAAAGCGTGTATATAAACCATTCAAGTAAAACCTAAAGCATCTATTTTACGTTGTAAAAATAGTGGGAACTACACAGTGCAGAGAAATAATTTCATGATATTTCATGCACATTTTATTTACTTATCTACAGTCATAAAAAATAGGTTATTTTCATAAGTGTTTATGCCTTGAACAATACTACTTGCAATTATAAGAATGTAAAAGCTGGTGTCGCTAAGTGATACTACTATGATTTAAAAATATCGTAATTTATATCTAATAACTGTACTAATGTGCTATAATCTCACAACAAAGTTTCATATAACTAGTTGTGGAACTGATACCTAGAGCTGAGTTTAACCAGATGAAAGTTATATTGCACGGCTTTGATGCAAGACCTTCAATGGATTTTAGACGTGCTTCAGGTGAAACGTTTATCCAGGTGAACTTTTGCTATAGAAAAGCTCTACTTTAATTTAGGAGCTTCTTCATCTACACACTTATGTGCATGCCCACACACTGCACATTCACTGAACATGCGTGCCACTGAACACAGCACAGAACTGAAGTCGCAGTTCAGTGTTGGGCGTTTGTGTAGGGCATGTTGGACGGGTTGTGCAATTAACAATATGTGGGGCGAGCCAACATCAGCAGCACCATAAGCAAGACCAAGCTTACTTCAGTAAGTGACTGCAGCTCTTCGACACTCATGCGATCAAAGAGTGCTTTCAACTGTTCTTGTGAAAGCGGTCGATCGGGATCGATCCCCAGTTGATTCTCGACTTTTTCGAGCCAGGCTGTGACGTTTTCCAGGGCTCTCTGCCATTCCTTCACTTTCCAGCTGTCCAGACGCCGCTTCTTGGCTCCAAAGTCAGAAAGGGGCTGCAACAACACGAGAACGCGCAAGAGCACTTCACTACACAGAAAGAGTGCACACACTGCCGCCCCTATGACATTGTACATAGCCTTTTAAAGTTGATTTATAAGTCAAATTTCTTAAGCAGAAATGAATACTGCTAAACCTGCCTGTCATAAACCTCAATGTAACAAATTCCTCGACATTATGAAAATTTTCAATTCCCACCGCAACTCCATAAAACATGTATAACAAAGTGGATCTGTATAACAAAGTGGAAGCGCGAGACTCCGTTGATATAATGAATTTCCCCTTACCAACCACTTAGTCATTTCACCTCAAATAGTATCAAATTTTAGTGCGAGCAGCGGCCAGATTGACTCCCATGGCTACCCAACCAATACAGGAGAATACAGGAGCGCGAAGCAACGTCATCATGAATGGCGCACCCACAGCCGCTGCGGCAACTTCCTACCTCACTTCTGTAGAGTGTTGCTAGCGAAACAAAAGCAGGGAGGACGCTTGCCTACACAGGCCCTACTTCAGCTCCTTGGCATCACTTGAGATGGCAATGCGATTCTTGACTCGACAGCTGTGTCCTTTCCTCCTTCCTCCGAACCTCATACCATGTTCCCAGCGGCTTGCACACCGACAGCGCTGCCACTCACTATACTGTAGCTTTCCATGCCTGTTCTTTCTTTATTATTATTTTTTATTTAGCTGTCAAAACGATCACATTTGCTTTTCTTTTCTTTTCTTTTCACATGGTGCGTAGCATGTGAGTTCACTAGTGTATCCATGCATTCGGTCCCTTAGGTGTATCACTGAAAGGATGAGTGCCCCAACTGAGAAAGCACCTATATGCCTGTCATGCAGGAGCGTGGCTTTCATTGCTTTCATTGCATGTGAATGGAGCATCCCTGGACTGTGTGCAGTATTGTGAGACTTTTACAAATTTTTTTGTTGGCAACTTTGCCATCCCTACCAAAGAGATGTCCGACAAAGTGCTGATGTCCAATATCATGGTGATGGTGATGAATCTTCAGAGGTTGATTCAAGCTATGCCTTCGGCACTTTTGCTACGAAATAAAGTGCATTGTGGGCTAAGTATACCTCCAGTGGCCCTTTGTTTCAATTGCATGTCTTTTTTAAATATTTATGCCAAAACCGTACAAAACGAGAACCTCTTTATAGCAAAAATGTTCGAGAATTAAGTCAATTTTATTATATCCAGGTTCAACTTCACTATACAATATACACCTGGTCTAGTTATTTCATCTGTACCTAACCAAGAACTGTGCTTTGCATTGTAACCTACAGAAGTAACCTTATGCTAGCATAAGCTTTTGAGAACAATGTTAAGCCACTTTTGCTGAAACGCTGAAATATAATGTCATTTGAATATAATGTTCCTGAAATATAATGTCAAGTAAACACAACAGGCAATTTGCTCCGATGCACGGAGTGCAAAACCTTATGCTTGAAGCTCTGTGGTTGCATAATTGTTTTATGTTACCCCTTACGTAATGCCCTCCTTGACTGTGTTCTTGAGGTAACAAAGTGACATGAGAGAACACAACAGCAGAAAGCACACACACACCTCTCTTCCCAACGCAGTCCTTGGAGAATTGCCATACGATTCTTTCTTGAAGAGGCTGTACGTAAAGGCCTTTTCCTCAGCTTCTGCTTTCACTTTCTGCTCTGTACTGCATTTTGCCAACTAAATGAAAGGAACAAAGTGAAAACATAAAACACATTAGAAAGCAAGAGGAACTTCAATAAATTTAGCAGACTATACATTGTGTTCCCAACATTAGGTCTCAATGGTATGTAGGGACGTATCCCAAATGTGTCTGAAATTTTCAAACCTACGCAAGGAAAAGGCTCCAAGGGATGAAGAAAAAAAGGTGAAGGAAGGCCCCACCAGAAACTTCATTTATATCAATAGTCGACTGGTTCATTCATGGAAATCACACAGGCTGTTCTACAAATTTCAGTTTTCAACTCTTTATTTTTTTTCCTGTTACTACTGTATTTTGCCTTATTCACAGCATATTGCTTCATAGCAACTTCCCAGTTGATGCAAGGTTGTTTTCTTTTCATCCAAGAAGTCTTAATTACACAGCTTATATTTTATCAATAAGTCCCTGTTAGTCTGTACTAGCACTTTATTTTTCTCCTTGTTATGCCTTCTGTGCTGTTTCTGCCGAAAATAGAGCGACCTGCATGCAACAGTGTTTCTGAGCAACATGTTGAAGAAAAATGTGTGTGGGCAGCAAAAAATTCTGATGAGGTAACCATCCCTTCACATTTCAGGAGGTATTCCAGGGCTCAATGTCTACAAAAAAAGGCACACCTATCAGCCTTTTCTATTTCTTCCCTCCCACATATTTCTTACAATATCTGCGCTCAGGAAGTATAAGCATGTAAGTTGAGTTCCATATGCATAGGTAGAATAAAATCAGTCTAGGGTAATATATCTGCTGTAGTATACTAAATGAAAATGGTGATGACGCAGAACAATCAAGTGTGTAATGATGCACTGTGCTGCAAGCTACACTTACAAGAAACTTAGTTGCCAAAATTTTCAAAGTTGTGGAAATTCTGTGCTTGGGAATTGCCAGAAAGTGCATTAACATTACTTGTTGTAATTGCATCATTTAGCAATTGTTTAGCCAGCAGTAATTGCAATTAGCCAATATTGAGACACCATCAGCCAACATTGGCTGACATCAACCAGCACTAACCATTGCTGGCAACACACGAGCAGGTAAATTCAGCAAACTGTGTACTGGCAGTATGAAAGTAAATATGGTAGATGATGAAACTCGTCACCATTTGCAGTTCTTTAAAAAAAGATTCACCGGTACCTTATCATACACTAAGATAAATTGACAGTGAAAGCCATTCCCAATGTCATAAATATTCTTGGATGTTTTCTTTGGTCATTTCCTTATACCTGTTTCTTACATATTTGTTGCAACATTCTACAGTAAAACCTCATTATAACGAAGTTGAAGTTGAAGGGGGAACCGTAATTACTTTGTTATAACAATTAGTTCGTTATTGCCAGTATCAATTTCATATATGGGAATTTCAAGGGGAATTGCGATTACTTCGTTATATCCAATATTTCGTTATATACGGGTTCGTTATAACGAGGTTCTACTGTATTAGCAACATCTACTTTTGGCTTTTCCTTGGCTGACAATCAATCACGTGTGGTTCATATTTGCACATCCCTGGCTAAGGAATGTGAATATGAGCCATATGTCATTCGTTGTCTTTAATTGCAACTAAGGTGGAAAGCATGTCAAGGTATTCATGACCTATAAGTCATGTTAATCTAACATTAGCACCTTTTCATGCCAATTTTCGCATACACCAAGTAAACAAGACATGAGTTGGAGGTTTTTGGTACCATCAGTGGTTAAGGCAATGCTGGACAGCCAACCAGACAGTCACGTTCCACTTATCATGACCATTAAGGCTTTTGTCTCAATAAAGGGGAAGGGTACATTAAGATATGCTCCCACCCATGATACTGCCAATTGTTCTGGCAATTGTGCTGCCATAAACAAAAACCTTGCAGGTCGTCTTCTGCTTTTGTTGCCATCACCTTTCCAGTTTACAATTGCACTATACCAATGAATGACCTGCTTGATGCAACATGTAGCGTACATCACAAACCCATGATTTTTCAAGGAAAGCAGTGCTAGAATGCTTGCACATTAAAAATATGCCCACCTTCCTGCTCAAGTTTTCCATTTTCTGAAGCAGCGCATCCCAGCGGTGCGTCAGTTGCTCCTGCTTGCGAGACAACTCTACGGCAGCTAGTGATCCCTTGTCAAGGACCTTCATTGCCTTTTGGATTTCGTTTGATATGTGATCGAGTCGTTTGTTATGATAATCCAAATCTTGCTCCAATACCTGGAAAGAACAATCATGCATGTTGCACATACAATAACACAACGCTTGCAATAAAGAAACAAGTATACTTCATTGTCAGCAGCTCCAAGGCACACCAATGTAGGTTTCCTTTGCTTATGCATGAAGTGTCATAGCAATTAGCTAGTGCAAACAGAAACCTTGACTGCATTAAGCTTTGCAAGTGAGGTACCGCACTATTTGGTGTACCTGTAGTATGAATTCAACAGATCCTTTATTCTTTGTTAGTGAAAGAAATAGATTACATTGTGTTCTAAGTGAGCCAGTCAGTGAACACTACAAGTTTCAAGAACTTCCCCCAAGCCAGTGTAGAAAAAGCACAATAACTTAGAGATCTTAGACATCCATAACCTTGCAGTGGTGTGCCAGTGCTGAAGTCTCAGTTCAAAATTCTTCACATCGTCGGTCAGTTGACCACATACTCAGTTAAGGTTCTACAGCAAATAGGCGGTGATAGCATTTCAAGCGTTCTTACTTTATCATTGTCTTAAGGGTAAAGTGCGCTATATGGTTGCACAGAAAGCTGGGTTCTTGGCACATCTTTAATGCCTCCAATGGTGACAATCATTGTAGCATGACCGTGCGACATCACAAAATGAAATGCCACTGCTATGTTGTCTGCTTCAAAATATTTTGAGAAAACACTTGATATCTCACTCTACATGCTGCGGCACTCAACACCACAGCAAGGGTGTCACAACAGATTTGTTCGTGTAACTCTTCTTTTATGCGACAAAAACCAGCTGCAATCTCCCAAAACACACAAATAAAACAATGCACCCCTCAGCAGCCATGACTTATTTCTAGCTCCTGCAATCACTTCCTCTGTTTGCAGTGCACAAATGCAGAGCTTTCGAGAATGGATTCCACAAGTACCAACTCACTTGCAGTTTATTTAAGACACAATAGAATTCAAGTGTGAGTTTTCTACAGCACCAAATGCACTCACATTTCGACAGCTTACCACAGGGCACGTGCAGTTCAATATGCTATGCATAATTCAAGTGTTAGGAGTGGTGTCGTGGCCCCTTTAGAACACACACCTGTAGGCACTTGACCATGTCCAGCACTTCCTGCACTGAAGCCCTCGTCGCATCGGCCTTCTCCATGCGGCAGAGCTGAGCCTCCTGCATGAGTAGCCACTGCTGCAGCCGTGGTTCCTCTGTGCTCAGCATCTGCAGCGCGTTGATCAGGGCCTCCAGCTTAGCTCCGTAGTTTTCCACCCAGCCACATACCGCCGACCAGCGCTCACCCAATGCCGACAGCTCATCCTCCAATGCTGTAAATGCTGGTGGTACAGTGCAGAGCAAAAAAAAATTACAAAACCGCTCTTTTTCATACCACCACATCTTGCTGAAAATATAGCTGTTGTGGATAAGCCACACTAAACTCAAAACGTCACAGATTTATAGCTAACTACCGTTCCACCAGCTTCACAATATGCACACGTGCGCGGTGGGGCAGTTGTCCACTGTTGTGAGTACCTAACAAACATTCACTTTATACGTTGTCCTCTCAATTTCATTTGTTTCCTGTGGTGCAGGTTAGTGCATAATATATTATGTTATTGTGTCAGTGAAAAATTTAGCAGCCTAGGTGTCTATTAAAGATTGAACTTTCTATTTAATGAACTTGTCCTTGGCATAATGCACATATTAGCACATATAATACAATGATAGCAGTGACTATGCTCAACAACTACCAAATTTCCTTCACAAATGGAATGCCTCTGCTCTTCACAAATGCTTCATCATGCATTCCGGCATAACTTCTGCTGCTCACATAAGTTCTAGAATGCACAGCACATGACTGTTTGGGTCATGCATGCAATGTGATTAAAAAGTACAGACATAATGGTTTTTCTGAAAACAAATGGTTTTGTATTAAAATGGGTGTATGCATTATAACTGCTAATGAAGTAACATTCTATACTAAATAAACTTTGTTATATTTATACTTATTATTTGCCATAAGCATGAGTGTTTTTTACATCACAACATCAACAAGAAACACTTCCAAGTTTATTCACTGCCTCTAATAAATTGCTTCATATTGTTAATTATCTGAGGCATGATTGCACTAGCAAAAGGAAATTCAAGAATGCTTTCTTGACAGTGACCTGAAATTAAGAAGAGCTATTGAACACAACCTTAATTACATCATATAGTGTAATCTTTGAGTGTAACACTTGAATATGTAATGAAAAACCTAACTCGTACTTTAGGAACAGTTGCTAAACATTCCGGAATGTTTCACACAAGAAAAGAAATGTTGGGTTATAACCTAACACTGATATAAAAAGCTATTCAACATCTCAAAAGAAAAACTTGTGAAACTGGAATGATACACACCATTGTCTGTGCTGGACTCATCAACAACAACAACCATGTTCGAGAGGGAGTTCACAACTTCCTGCTCTTTCTCTATGTCGTCTTGTAGTTGCTGCAAGTGGAAAGAATGCTGGTATGATAAACCACATGCTAAACACGCACAAAGACTGAATTGTCAATGCAGTCTCATAGAACAAATAATTTGTCAACTCAAGTTGGCATGTTTGCCCATGTGGAAATTACGATTATGGGCAATACCATATTTACTCGAATCTAACGCGTGCCTTTTTTCCAATAAAACGGATCCTAAAATCGTATGCGCATTAGAATTGAAAGCGAATGAACGACACCGTTACCATATCGCCATCGGCAACAAAATGGTCGCCTCCTACGAGGTTCAGGCGCTGTCGAACGGTCACCGGCTAAAAAACTAACTAGCGGCGCGGCGGTCTTAGGCGCGCAGAGTTTCTGTAGTTTCTATGTCGCCGCCGGCCCCACGCTGAACGACGCCACGATGCACATGACGCATAGGCCGATAATGCCGCGCCGGCTTGGCTGTCTTGCGGCCAACCAAGGTCGCCATGTCACCGATGCAATCTCTGAGATGCCCAGCCACACCGGCTTTCGGTAGCACTCGCGGGTAGCCATAACAGGAGATGTTTCCCATCACAGCATGCAAAACGGCTCATCATCGCATTTCTCCCTCATATCTGTGCTGAGCCTGAGCCACCTGAGCCTCGTAGTCATGCGCGCTGCATGACGTCCAAGATTGCATCGTGGCAATCTCAGGGACCACGCCCCGGCCATGCTTAGGGTTATCTGCGCCAGCCTGCACAGCATGCATGGCAGCACGCGGCAGCGGGCGTGAGGGAGCTGCGATAGCATGGAGGAATGCAGCACTGCGAGTAAATGATGTTATCGCCACTTGCATGTGGCTACGCCCGGCAATGTGTGGCAGTTTTATCGGGACACAGGAGTTATGAATCGGCGCGCCGAACGTGTTCGAGACACCGCGGATCGAGTGAAGCGGGAAAGCCATAGCGTGGCCATTCGAGGGACTGCGGGGGGTCAAAGTTGGCGGTGCGTTTATTATGCAAGTGCATTGATTACGCGATTACAGCATTTGTTTTTATGAGTGTGAGAAGGTTGATTACTATGTACCTTTCTTCCGTGTCACGAAAAATGGGAGCGCATTACAATCGATGTCTTTTTTTTTTTGGTCGCGGGAAACAGGGTGCGCGTTAGAATCGAGTAAATATGGTACTTCCAACCTGAAGTTTATTTCTCATTTCAGATACATAATAACAAGGGCAATTATGTAAAAAAAGAAAAAATGTTCAGAGCCTTTTTTCAATAAGGTGTACTGAAAAATGATGTAGGCATGGGTTTCTGACAAGGGCAAAGTTACCCTGACAAGGGCAAACTTGCTGGATACTCTAGCATGGTGTATCAAACCCCCTCAATTGTACAACACTTTCTATACACATGCTGCATTTACTGTGTAGTTCGCATAGCTACCTCACTCTATCGAAGGCACAATATCCTTCTCTTCTTTCTCACGTTTGCACTGCTGTGTTCTGTAGCGCATGCTCCCCAAACGCTTGACATCTGACCCAGCGCACCTCTCAAATCAGGCTGTTGAATGGCCTTTATAATGTTCTTGTTGCAAAATTCTATTTTTCTGTGTAGGGACACTGCTGGCCTCACCTTGTGCTGCTCCATTTGCTGTCTTGCCGTTTCCAAGTCAGGTCCAACCGGCCCAAACCTGCTTATCCTGTCTTCTGTCTCAGTCAACCACTGACGCAGTGCATTTTGCTGCTGCTTTTGAAGTTTCATCAGGGCCTCTTGCAATCTTTGTTGTAAAAAAAAAGGTACTATGTATATTGAACACTGAAAGGTTACACAGATGACATCAATAACTCCTTAATATGAGCATGGATTACACGACAAACCTGAGGAGCCTACCTCTTGTAATGCAAAGAAATAATTCAACAAATCTTTCAAGTAAGGCAATCAGAGAAAAATTTTATTGCCTCTTTTAGTTCAAGGAGTAAATTTGTGGTTGCTGATGCTGTTTTCACATTAAAATGCCAAAGTATACTACTACAGAAACACAGGCCCCAACTCCAGACATACAAAATAGAATAAGGTACAAATGACTAGTACTAGTACAGTTGACTTGAATAAAATATGCTGTGTATGTTGTGCATATCATAGAGAAATAGTATATTTTCACTTCATTAAGCTATGAGTGAGGCTTAATTCAAAGGCCCACTCCACAACCTTGCTTCTATCCTTAATAAGTTGTTTTCCAGAATGAGAAAAACTGCTACTATATGGGCACAGGTATAATTAACATTGCTTATATAAAGAAAATAAAGAGGTGCACTTACACTGTTTGGTAGCAAACCTCTAGGCATAAGATCCTCGCTTCTCCTAACCAAAGCATAAATCTCAGAAAACAGACTACTCGAAGCTGACATGTCACTGACATGCTAAGCAGCTGTAATATTGTCTGAACATCACCATGAACAATGTTATCAGCATCATGAAATTTTTGTCATTACAAGCCTGGTATCTCGACCAGAAATGCGCCATTTTACATCATCTCTCGCCCATAATAGCTAAACAAGAAATGCATGCTGTTTCATTAACCACTGCTACTCACTTGGTCTGCATGTCCATGGCGCTGTGTCTGAGGCTTTCCCAGCGCGTGTTGAGCAATGCCATTTGTACCTTGATTTCCTCCTTCTCCTGAGCTGATATGCCTGCTTCACGAATGACCCGCTGCCCTTCCTGAAGCACTTCACCAACACGGCCCTGGTTTCGTGTCAGTTCCAGCATGAAGTCCTGCAGCCAAGGAATGCAATCCAACAGGATTCGCTGGTTGCAACAACTTTACAACAGAATTTGCAGGTTGCAACAGCTATGTAACAGCTTTTTAACAGACCACAAGCCCAATATCATTATGTACAAAGTGCAAACAACATGAATGAGTGACATGCACACCCAGGCTCAATGAAAAGATACATAAACATTGATCGTGCTCATTACAAGATTCAAGAAACACATTCAAGATTTTTTGTTGCCTTAATCCTCTTTCTTTTCTGATATTTATGGGTTGTGTTGGTTTGAAAAGTAATTAGGTTTTCCTTTAATAGTATACTGTGCAGTCGCTATGCAATCAAACTTGGGACAAAATAATCCTAGCATATTTGTTTCCACCATCTTCCATTTACAAACAAGAACAGAAGTTCAGGGGAACGTGGGGGCTTGAAGTGATGAACAGGTCACTGAAAATGATTAAGAACAGGCAGTGTCTCTAGAGGTAACATTTCAACAAGTGGACCTGTCTAGGTTGCCCCGACAAAGACAAGTACACTTGTCGAAACATTGGCTCTAGCGACATTCTCTGTTTTTCATCCCTTTTCAACTATCATTTCACCTCGTCAACGTAATGTTGGCTTATACACTCAAAAGTAAACAGAACTTGCCTCTGTCTAGTCCTAAGAAAAAAAGAAAAAAGAAAGCTCACTACATGCTCTTTCGGTGCAAAATTAGCAATTGTGACGAACTGAAGCCATCTAGCCAGACATGTCATTGAGGTGTCCGGGCTCTTTGTGAATGATGTCAATCCAAATCTGACCCAGCCCAGCATTTTTATGCATACAGGAACATCTCAGCATCAGTTTTCCCTCTCGGTAAGTGTAATAAACTCTATGGTGACCAGTGTACATGTATATACAGAAGTGCGATTACCCCAGTTGTCGCGGACATCAGCCGACAAAGCCAAGAATATGAAGCATAATCTCTCTCTCTCCCTCTTTTTTGAGATTCAGCTACTAAAGAAATGAATAACATAGCAGTTATTGCACAGTTTGAAATCAGTACTTGCAGAATAGGATTGACTTCTTGAATACATGCCTGCTCATTCAACCAGTTACCAGAGCAAATAAAAAGCGAAATTTTCACTTGTAACAGCAGTGTAGTAACGTATCCTTAGCAAAGTGCTTCCCTAAGCTGATACCTAACGTAGTTGTACACAAAGTCAACACTTTCAGGGCTCTTCATCGTTATTTCCTTTGAGATGTATTAGTGTGTATGTATTGCTTATTGTAAAATTATAAATGTCACAAGACTAAGTTTGTACACATCCTCCCTCCCTCTGCCACCTTACATCATTAAGGAGACCCCAGCCCCTCCAATATAAATACCAGATACAGAGTGGCAATATTCAAATCAGCATGTTACCTCATGTGTATGAAAGAGGTCCTTCACTTGCGCAACTGTATTGCCTATGGGGGGCAAGTTGACCAGCCGATCCTCAGCCTCCAGCAACCATGTGAGCACTTCTTCCAGGCTGCTCTGGTAGCTGATCACGTTGGTGGCAGCACCACGTGTCGAGCTAGACCCACCTGCCACTCTGCCTCTTGATGCATGTGAGGGAGTGGCGCCCTTCCCTACATCCTAGGCAACAAAAGAGATAGCCTAAGCATAACATTGCGCACAGACCTCATTGTATGCTTCACTGCCCCACTCATGTGCCATTAGTTACAGAAAGTGACCAGAGGCCTCGACTTGACTAATGGCATTAGTCAAGCCATTAGTCAAGTAAGCAGATTGTCAACCAAGCCTGAAAATGCCAGGTTAACCACTGCAATAAATTATCTGCCACTCTCAACATTACTCAGTGCTTGTAGCTGATAGTAAAAGATCTTTCCACATGGTGTCTCATTTGTGTTGAAAACACCAATAAAAATTGCAAAGAGAAACTGTAGCACAGGTGATGTCACATTACGGTGAGGGTGAAAAGTCAAACAATGTAAAATCTGCGAGTTAAGAATTCCAACTCTTTTTGTCTACAAGCAATGGTTAGCCAGCAATGCAGTCACTGGAAAATTATAAACGATATAAGTGCGGCAATACTGCCGCATCCCACCCATACTTAGCAGGAAAGCACTAACAACCATAACTGACATCTACGTGCAGAGAGAAATGAAAAACAGGTGCTGTAGCTGTAGTGACATGGATACAGTCCTTCCTTACATACGTCAGCAGCCTACATGAAAGTGCAAGTTAGAAGTTTCTATGACGTCCTTGTCAATCCATTAGTTACTTTCATTTTTTTTTTTCTTGAGATAATTTCCTTCATAATATGTGAACTCAGACAGTTGTTTTGTTATCTTACAAGGCCCTTGTGCACTGTGTTCTAGCACAGTAATGAGAAATTCCACATTGAGCCTGTTTCTCATTTTAGTTGCAATGCACAGCTCCTGAAACCTAATGAAAGTTACATGCTGGCACGCTTCAGATGCAGTGATAAGCATTCTTAAGGGTTTTGCAAATCCAGGAAAATCTAGCTGGTCAGTAGCACACATATTAAAGCACACTACATAAACAGATCTGCAAGTTATGGTCCTGCCACCAATATTTTCTTCAATTATACCCAGCGACAAAGAGCATTAACAGAGCATTTTCTCTTGAAAGCCCAAACAAATAGTTGTTAGAGCCCATGCCTGTGATGATAGAACATAAGTAATGGCTGCTTTGTGTGCAATGCCTTGCATCAATCATGCATGTTCAATAGGGTACATTCTTTTGAATATCTAATTTTATGATTAACAGCGGTTGTCAATCAACGATCAATTGCATCTAAAGTAATAAGTTCCTTCTAGGTGATAATTTAGAAAGGCAATCCAAAATGAATAAAGCAACCATGCATATATACATGGCGCATGTCAAAAGATAAGCAAGAATACCGTACTGTAGAAGAAACATCAACACCTTATACTGTTGCCCCTATCAATGACCGAGCAACAAATTCATGCTGAACACATTGATTCTCTCACCGCTCCACAACTATGCTCATTGCTTTTGATGTTGGCAACACATGCGCACATGCAGTACTGCCCTTCATAGCTGTCACACTTGCACCACCACATCCTCTTTCAGGCAACTACTATAGGTTGCACACTTAGCCTCTGAGAACCACACCCCAGCTAGCCTCCAGGACTTCTGGTCCACTTACACCACCACCCTCTCCTCACACTGTTCATATTTGCACAGGTAACAACACTGAAATGACTGAGACAAACTGTCGATATAAATACTGAGATTTTCAAGTGATGTACTGCCTAAGCTCCTCATACATGAAACAATTGCATCCTACAGACATTCTTGTACTTCACAGTGTACAGGAAAGTAATGTGGTTCTTTAGGCAAAATAACCTAACTTTATGCTTTCTGTAGCCCTGTAATCAAACATTCATGGGTGGATGTTAAACTAGGGACAACACCATATTTTCACTCATTACAATATGAAGTCGCGTGGTTATGACACAAAGCTACCTTAAAAATGACAAGGTACACTCTATCTGAAATGAAAACCCTTATTGTGTTACACTTAAGACAAATTACAACTTCCAGTCTTTCATTGTACTTTTCAAGCAGTGTAAATTCTAATATGTAAATAGAAGATTTCAAATTGTGTCATATTTTCCCATAGTATTCAAAAATTCATTTTTGGTATAAAAAGATTACAAGAGCAAAGAAGTTTTGTAAATGCACATAGAAAAATGACACATACTGATGCACTCTCATCATACCTATGTTATTTCTTGTGCAAATCAAGCTTATAAGTTGTGAGTGAACATGTAGCATAATCACCAATGATAAACAGGTAAACTTGGGTTGCTATGGCCAGACAAATTGGAGCTCCAGATAAGATGAGCTGCCATTGAAATTAAGAAAGAAGGCCGTGGCATTTAGTATCAGACAGCATACCTTTGTATGTGACATCCTCAACGTAACATAAGCAGTAGATCACAAGCAGTCACTCTTTGTGATAATATATACACCAACACTGTAGCGCACCAACACTCTGTAATGTTCCTTTTCTGGCACAGAACATGTAAAGTGTGACTACACGGTTCAGCTCGGAAGCAGAATGCTCGTAAACGAAAAAAGTATGCCAGACACGCAAAGACGACACGACACCCTTATCTCACGTTCCCTTCTTATCAGGAAAAAGAGTGCAACTCTCCCCTCAAAGACCTCAAGCATTTGGACACTCGAAGGAGCCGGTGAGAGAGCCAAACAGTAAGTAAATGCCGATATATGTAACGTGAAGTTTCACTAGACAAATCTATGCCTTAGTAACGTCCAGATCAACCTTTGCAGTGTGCCATATCAGTGTCCAAACAGTGATTATAGCTAGCTTCTCTATACATCCGCTTGCAGGTTTCTGCTCTCAGTGATAAATCATTACTCTACATGCTACGAAATCTCCAAGTGTTGCAAACAGAAATTTTATTACAAACTCACGCATACACTGACATTACCAGGACACACAGATGCATGAAGTTCATAAAAATATGCTGTACAGTCAGGTGCACATTCATAGGCATGTTTGCTAAAGATGTGACAAGTGAACAAAGAGGTGCCTAAGTTGATCTAATTTTTACACGCACTGCGGAATTGAAGTAATAGACGTACTTAAGCAACAAAGAAAGCCTACAAGCACTATGCTGACAATGTGGCATGTAGCTTTTCGAAGAAACACAGCAGATATTTCAAGCAACTCATTCTAAAGAGAAACATATGATCATCCAGAGACAATTACTACCTATTTGCAAAGGCTGTAAACACCAAAGAATGCCATGGTGGAGGCTTACCTGATGAAATGAAGTTTCGCTATCTGAGTATTCTGATGAGCTGCCTTTTCGCAAGGGGATGTTTTGCTGGTGAAGGACTTGAAAAAAGCACATGACATACATCATGACAGACTTTTTGTCAGGATGAAGAGTGTTCACATCTAGGAAAAAAAAAGAAAAGCAGTGAGCTCAGATGAGAAGTGTTACAAGAGGACAGTACTACTCATCAGGGACATTTCTAGCAACTCCGAGATTAAGCCACAGCCACAAACATTTCATTTCAGGAAAGTGACACAGCAAGAGAAGCATTTAAACACTATAAGAATGGCATTACCTTCAGGATCTAAAAGCCGCTCAATGCCTAACTGTTTCTCTGCAAGCTGAAATGCATGTTCAAGCCGGGAATTTGGGTCCTTGTTCAAAAGGCTTTTGTACTCAAATAAGTCAGGCCTAGATAAGAAGAGAAAGAAAAAAACGCAGCGAACACAAATTATTATGGTGCACTAATTCTTGCATTCTCTCATTACAATGAAAGTTTAGACACTCAAAAAACTGTGAATATAACTGACATGTATTGACGTGCTACAACTGACCTGAATTTATGTATAATAGCATTGAATGCAAGGCCATCAATCCAACTTGTGGTAAAATTCCTGATGTCCACTCCTATGTACCTATGAGGATACACAGTAGACATTAGAAACACAACAAACTCTGAATGGTACGATAGCTACAACATATATAAACTGGCTGCTATACATGTCTCACAAAGTGCTGGGGACATAGGAGCATGATGCATAGTAAATCTCTAAAAATTTACAATGCAGTGAAATCCATCTTATACAATAAGCTATTTCAGTGAAACAGCTAAAATGTATGAAAGGCCTGGTAGGCATCTGCTTGAGCCATTCTATCCAATCTTAATAAACAAAGGCATCAAGCAAGTTAACTCATGTAAATTAAGCCCAAAGTGCATTCACTACAAATAGGTGTAGCTACTCTTAGCGGTCGACATTAGAGTAACCATGACATGGGGTTTGAAATCCAGATCTGTTGCCCTGCCCCATTTGCTGACATGGCAGGCCCAGTCTTACCAGTCATGTTATGAAAAAACCCAAGGCAAATATGCCCCTTCTTTACCTGCAAATTTGGTGTATAATATTTCACACTGCTGAAATTCATGTGAACAGCTGCTTTGCCTTCATAAGCACTCCAAATATGCAATGGCATAGGATACTTATGAACACAGAAACATCAAACGCACACAGCCTTAAAGAAAAAGGATATCAGTTTTGGAACATTATAACTGTTAGTGGCCAGGACAATTACACTTCTTTCTTTTTTCTTCTTTTTTTCCTCTCTCTCTCTCTCTCTCTCTCTTTTTACATGTTCTCTGAAGCAAGGCCTTCAGTTATGGGACATGAGCATATGGGAGAATGTAGTGCTTTTCTTAATCATAAAGCCCACCCAATGAATGATTAATTACTGCCATTGATAACTAGGTCATATATCAACCATAGCATAATTCTAAATGGCAGTTGATCCAATTGCCAAAATGAGTGCCAACTGAGACATCAAAAGTTCTAATCAACTAGTCCAACTATTGTATAATTTGTACCACAATGTATGTACACCCTTTAACCCACTCCTGTAAAAATCCCTGACGGGATTGACAGTATTACTAAATAAAAAAAATAAAAATAAAGAGTGTCTTGGTCGAAACGAGGATATGGACACAAAATTAAGCTAACATGCGAGAAGGTGCAAGGCTAAAGCTGCACAGTCAAACAGACCCTTTGGTGACATCCCTGCACCATGCAAGAAGAGTCTTCTCCAAGTTTGTCTGGTGGACATCACTGGAAGCCCTTTTCAAGACACCATGTACCTGGTGCAAAAAAACAACATAAAGGATAAAACATTGTCTGTGATCAACAGCCGGTAATGCCATGCATAATACAAAAACAAATATTTCATATACTATGTATTTGTTTTATGAGACAGCTATACTCGCTTTCTTATACAACAGGCACTGCATGCATCTACAAACGCTTTCTTATACAGTAAGCACTGCATGCATCTACAAATGGAAAAAACATCATACATAAAAAGATATTCATCACATAATTTGATATAACTATACTTATACGTCATGAAATGCAATGCGTATATCATGCATATGGAAAGTGTCACAGACCTAACCCTACTTAACACCAAACAGCTATGTAGAGTTTCTGCAACCAGCCACCATGGCACACCACTTATTGTAAAAGCATAGTATGTCTCCTACTGACAGCATAAATGTGCATAAATAACACATAATCTGATGGAGTCCTATGTCCACAAGTTGTCGTGGCAATACTAGATTCAATAAAAAGCTACGCAGGTTCAAAATAACTGCCCTTCATGAGACTTCCATTGCACATTGTTTGCCCTAACAGCATTACCTGCAAGTATGATGCACAACAGAGTAAACAAATTTCCACTTCACATTTCCTCAGCCATAACTTAATAACCCTGTGTACTACACTTACTTATCTTTTAAATGCGAAGCATTTCTTGGCGAACTTGAGCAACTTTGCCTATGCCGGTCTGTCTGTCTGTCTGTCTGCCTGTCTGTTCATTCGTTCATTTGTCCGCCTTCGTCTAAGCTCTCTCCTGGTCGTCTCATTCACGTTATAGACTCGGATATTTGCATGGTAGGGTACAAATGTACAACGAACTTGGATTACTGATCGTTACCCCCCTAACATGACGGACTCGTCATGTACGTCATGATTAACGACACAGTAATCATGTGTGGCTCATACCCATAGTTCTCAGCCTGCGGTATACACCACAGGTGCTTGAATTTTATATGGTCTATGTCAATCAAGCTCCAATTAAAAGAGGTATCTACCATATCACTAGAATGCACTTAAAGGGGTCGTGAAACAATCTTTGAAGATTTGTACAAGGTGTGTATTCAGGATCCTGACCCTCCAGTCAATCACATTGTGCATTGTTCCACTGCACCATCTGGGTTGATCTAGATCAATAAAAACATGGTTTCGATTTCACCTGCACGCGTTTCCCTCAGCTCTGCAGCTGATGTCATCTTAATTGCCACCAGGCCTCCGAGATTGGTGCGCCTTCGGGGGCCAATGAAAAACAAACCGTGCTGCATCCTTGCTTCCGAATGGCTGCACCACACGGTTTCGAAGTATTTTCTTACTTTATAGCTTTCAAGTAAATCTATTATTTTAGAGCAAATGCGAGTTCACAATACCTTTACATTTAAAAATATCTTAAGTTGACTTCTCCGAAACACCACCAAATAGCACCTATGCGGGCCCTTAGTGTCGCATATCGTTTCGGGAGCACGAGAATGCTAGAATTTCAAATGGGCGTTACTAAATGGACACTGAATATTTATTCAAAATATTTCGAAATTGGCTCGTCGAATGCATATTGAAGCAGTGAAAATTACAACCAGGCAGCTCCATATCCTTTTCACGACCCCTTTAAATGTAAGAAAGGCATACCCTTTGTCGTAGCTTGAGGTTGAAGCATAAACAGAACAAGCACATAGGCACTCACAGAACCTACCATGCAGTAGGGGGCATCCAACCCTGATCCCCAAGGTGCCAAGCAAGCTCATTGCCATTAAGCTACGCTGGCTCCTCCCACACAGTATATATAGTTTGCAAACCTATCACACCGGCGGTTGTGATGATGGTGCTTCTGTAACGTGAATTGTGCTTCTGATGTGTGCTAAGCGCTATCATAGCAATGTAAGAAACAATGCGTATGTCTTACTATCACTCGGCATGCTTTTCTCCAACTTTGCTCAATCCTGTAGGAATACTTCAACAAGCAACGCTAATGATACACACATCAGAGCACTGTAGCATGCATTTTACCTCCACAAAAGAAACGTCTGTGCTGTGCACTGACACGAGTGCCAATGTTACATCGTACCATGAGCTACCATTCGGTCACCATGATGCTTTCAACATTCATGTTTAGCCCATATTAAGCATACACCCACTCATGCTCTTTGCACAAACATCTTCCGATGCCCAAGACTTGGCTTAATGTCAAACATTTCGTTAAGGGCAATTTCATCAAGTGTTGCTTCGCATGACACCAATTCCTGCAATATGTGGGATCTGCAGGATTTTTTTTTTTAATTCTTTCCAATGCCTCTTACAACTTTCCACAAGTCCATAGTAGTCATACTAACAGTGCAAATGTGCTACAGTGCAGTGGAGTAGCACACATAAAAAACGTGGCTAGAGTTCTTACATACCTGCCAGTGTAGAATAATGCTCCAAATAAGGCCTAAGGTGAGCTTTGGGTTGCCATCGACTATGTCATTTGTGCTGATATTGACAAGCTTTACCTGCAAGAGGTACAAGAGCTTCAGGAAAAGAACTACAGACTAAAATCAAGCAATTTCAACAGAACAGTGAACAAGAACTTGAGAAATACTTCTAAGAACAACTATTTATGTATGTGTACAAGGGTGGCCCGCTTTCTCATCGAGTAGACATGAAAGATGCAGCGTGACCTTTCCTATCCATATCGCTGAAAGGCAGGCTTTGACTGTAACGAGCACAGCTGCCTTTAACTCCTCAAAGGCACTCTAGCCTGCTGAGATAGCAGCAGAATAATACACATGGCACAATAATCACAATATATAGCCACTCGATCAGCAGGAGGGTGTACATAAAAGGTAGCTTTTAATATAAAGCAGTATTGCCATGTGGTCACTATGCAGTCATTTTGCAAGTGACAACATTTCATATGAAACATTTAACAGTTCGAAGGACAGGTTCCTTATTAAGCTTTCACTTCAAGGTAACACCAACAGCAATGCCTTTAAGGGCTCACTTAAAGCAGAAATACGAGCTGCCAATCAGTTATCTCTAGCCATAAAGCCCAAAAAATGATAAACTCACATTGTTAGCTTCTAGCGCTTGGAGTGCTCTGCTAACATTGTTGATATGATGAACTCTCAAATTTCCTCTTTCTCGTTTCTGTCAGGAAAAAAATCCATTGAGAACACTGTGAAACAAGAAACGTGTCCAAAAAATTATGGCACGTAAGAAACAATACATACAGAGCAGTTAATTATGCACCATAGCGACATAGCTTTCATGTTATACTGATTCCTATAACAGGGGGATCAGCCACATTTTTTGTGCATAACTTTTAATATATAGATAACCTTATCAAAGAGAATCCACATAATGAAGGACAAGTGAATGCAATCTTAAAATGGATTCTTATAAAATATGGTACGTAATCATCCTTTCGCTCTCGGAATGCAAATTTAAGTTAGGCGAAAAGGAAAAGGCTGTCATCCAGCTGAGAGTAGCACAAAGCTATGAAGGAAACTGCATTAGCTCCCTCCATAGCATTGTCCACTTCAAAAATTTTTGCACAAGTGATCATCCCTGTGCTCTGTCCATATGCTTTAAGTCGTCAATAAACCCAGCCTCATCCAGTAGTCTGCTAGCCTCCTGGTTGGCTTATATGGTAGGGTGGTCACTCCAAGAAGATGCTGTGGGGTTCAATCCCCCGCTCAGGACTTGAGGTTTCATGCCACTCTCGGGTACACAATTCTTTGATTTATCTTTTTCTTTTCTCCTTTCACGAAATTTCCTCGGCATCACAGAGTTCCACAGAGCTGGCATGTCGTACATCTGAGTTATCAACTCACCAGTTGCTGGCCACAGAGGATTTCGAGCAGAGTCAGAAGCCTCGTTCCATCCCGAAAGTCTTGAAAGAGGTCGTTGACAAGGGGCTGGTCGGCCTGTGAACAGATAGAGGCAATGGAAGGTAAAGATAAAGATAGGCACACATTTTTGCTTTATCTCGTCTCCACTTCGAAGATAGTGCCATCCCTATTCATTGCACTTTTATTCACAGAAGCGACATACCTTGGCGAGTTGCGAATTGATCCACTTTGTAAATGTTTTTCGCTGCACATCCTCTCGTTCGTCTGCAAAAAAAGGAACGAAACAGGCAACAGTAAGCAAGTGCTCCCACTTCGTAAATAACACTGGAGCTATGCGAGATAACGATATCCTGCTGACACCGTGAGCATCTAGGCCAAGAATTCCCCAACGATGGTTTGTATTAGATGTGATCCACTCACCAAACACACCAACAAGATGTTTTGTTACTAAACACAGTGCTGTTTATAAGCGGTTGTGGAACTTGTGTGCTAGCCAAACTTCAAATGCAACCACAATTGCCAGGAAGCATCACCGACACCCAGCTTGAATACTGCTTAGTACAGTAGTAAATGGGCTGCCCGTAATGGTTACAAAAAGGGTATGCGCACCCATGTAAAGCACTTTAGAAGGACATTACCTCTTTAGACTGGCAGTGTAGGCCTTCAAACTACAAAATTCAAGTATGAAGGCATTGTTGAACTCCTGACACAGCCACTATGGTGCCTCAATGTCACGGTACATATTAACAGCTGAGTGTGGCTGCATATAAATTTGATCAACATATGAACTTTTGCAGGGTTTCACCAAACTAGCAGTGATACAAGAGTCTTAGAAAAGGTCTTTAAGGTATGGGAAACCGCAAACTACGGCAGAATTTTGAGTAAATGTAAGAAGAACAAATGTAGCCTCAAATTAAAATTCCCAATGGTGCTAATGTATTTCTATGTAACACAAGGTCTAAAAAGGATGAAATAGAGCAATTTGTAATGCTACACTCACTCATGATTTGTCTTTTTGCTTTTAATGACCATAAGTCTCATATTTTTGTTTACTTATTATACCTAGTCTTTATCAAACCTGGTAGCTACTGACAAATAAAAAATGCTAGGGATCCCTAATGCAGCTGCCTAAAGGGACGCAAATGTGAAAGCCTTTGATATCGCCTACTGAAAAAAAATCACAGCATATCCACGGGGTGAATGATGATGAGTGGGCGAAGCTCCTGAGGGGAAATCATCGAAGGTGGCGAGAAACGTCGAAAACGTCGAAAACGTCGAAGGTGGCGAGAAACTCTTCCGAGACGAACGATCCCCTCTCCAAAGCGTCGTGCATCTCTTCGTACCGTTGCTTGAGTTTCTGACGATGTGCCTTCTCGGCCTCGTCCTCAGTCGGAGGAAAGGGGACTACAATCCTAGTGATTTTCGTTATTAACTGATTTGGGGGCCAAATTAGTTCATTAAATCGAGTTTTAAATGTACCTCACACTCGGGGAGTCAAGTTTACGCTGTAGTTCATAAACTAGAGGTTGCAGCCTGGACACACAATGCCATCTATTGAGCCATTCATATACTAAACTAGAGGTGGCTACATACATACGGAGGAGGGAACGACCCACACCCTAAGGAGCTTCGCCCCTAATAATGCTTTTGCCTACCTGCTTCCGAACTTGTGATTATGTGTGTGGCACATACTCAATCATGTGTCGCATACCAGCATGTAGTGGTGTCCTCGAAAAGATTAATTATTTTGTGCCTATGCAATTAATACTTAGCATAATAACCACTCCAGCAATTATTAGTTACATTTGACAGTTTGTTATAAGGAACCTATAAGAGCTACATCTTATAGGTTCCTACATGGCATGCTTATGGGCTTCATACAGGACCTCAATGTACAAATAGGAAATTTTTAACATATTGTGACGTCACTTCTTGCACATTTCGCAGCCTCACCTTTTTCAAGCTCACCTTCTAACAAGACGCATAAGCCTTGCCTTAATAACGGCATTACTTTCAGCATCAATGGAACAGAAGATTGACAGAGCAGCAGACAATCATGACAGGTCATGTAACCTCTAAAACAACATGCAGTCCCAGCAAGTAAATTCTTGGGCATTTCAAAATTTTAGTACCACCTTTTAATTCTTCTTTTCTGTTCTTTCCTTTTGGAATAAGGCACTGTTGAATCCAAGCATCTATTCAATTGCAGGGGCTCCTAGATAGGCCCAAATAAAGCCAATGTGACTATAGCCACCTTAGTAGGCTCTTCAAACATCACCATCAACATTCAAGATGTTGCGAGGTCTATTACAAGGCAAGTGCTGCATCAAGAGCAGTAAGGCAAAAGGCAGCAGTGGTAGCAGACCGACAGAACACTGAGGATACTAGCTCTGTCAAGTAGCCCAAAAGACTGATGGAAGAGGACATGGAGACAGAACTCCTACTGTGCATAAATGTGAAAAAAAAAAAAAAAAATATGGACATGGCCAGGCCATGAGATGAGAAGGCTAGATAACCAATGGACAGTTAGAACAATGGAATGGATACCGAGAGAGGGGAAGCATAGCCGTTATCGACAGAGAGCAGGATGGAATGATGAAATTAAGAAATTCACAAGCATCAAGTGGAATCAGCTCGCACAGGACAGGAAAGAATGGAAAGCATTGAGAGAGGCCTTCGTTCTGCAGTGGACATAATACAGACTGATGACTATCATGATGATGAGATTGCGATACCTGTTTTTGTATAATACGAGTAAATGTGTTTGTTGCTTTGAATATGCACATGCACATGCTTATGTGTGCGTGTGTGCATATCTAAACACTCTATACTAGTAACTATGTTCATTGCTGGCATAGATGAAAATAGGGCCGCTTTAGTTTACCCTACATATTTTATTTATTTTTACACAGTGCAGCTGTGTTATTGGGGCCAATGTAGGAGTGCGGATTGTACACCACACATCAAGCACAGAAAAAAAAGCCACAAACAGTAATTCACAAATACTTCCTGGTAAAGAATTCCAGCGTTCGATTGTTGAGGGAGAAAAGTGTGTTCGAACACGTCAGTTCTAGTTTGAAATGTTGAAAGATATAATATGCGAGAGCCACGAGTACAGGAAGAATCAGCAAAGTTAGTGCATTTGTCTAAACAATTCAGGTGTGACGAGTTAATCAGACAGTTTAGAAAGTTGAAGCATTCAGTGTGGCAATGAGTTGACAAAGGGGTAAGATTGAGACTAGAGAGGCTAAAGTAATGTGAAAAATATCTGTAATTTCTGTGGCATTAAAACGAATGGTTTTAGGCTACACGCTCGATCACGTGAATATCATTTTTCTTATGGGTTGCATACTATAGACGCTTGTTCAAGAATTGGCCGGATTAATGTTTTATAAGCCAGTAGTTAGAACCTTGAGGAGCCGCATGATGGGTGGTCTGTAGGAGACAACGGAGATTTTTCAATGATTTATTGCATACTATTTTAATATGTTTGCTCCGAGACAAGTTTTGAGTGAAAAGGAGCCCCAGATATCTAAATTCTCTTACACTTAGGAGAACACAGTTTTTGAAGGAGCATAACAAAATAGAATGTGTTAGGCGCCTTGAAAATGGCATATAGACAGAGTTTTCCTTCATGAAAAGGCATGGTAAGGTAGCCTGCTCTCTGCATTGAGGGTCAGCTTTATATAATTTTCCTTGGAAAATGGTGCAGATCGAACTCATATTGCGGTCGTTTGACTGCCAAGTGCAAGAATGTTCGAAAGCCACCGTAAAAAAAAAAAAACGAAAGTAATAATTAAATTAGCTTTCCATACAGTGGAGCTTCATCTTTTCATTTGTAAGCAGCAAGGGTATATCCATTATTTTGATTTAAAAAAAGAAGAGAGAGGGGGGGGGGTGTATTTGGTGTAAGCAGCGAACTCCATAAAGTATATGGGGCCAACGCGTACCACCTCGTTCACACGTGCATTGATAGTGCGCCACGAAAAGGCCGCTTGAATGCAGGAACCACGGCGTACGTAGTACGTATGTAGAAGGGCACATATCAAACGTCTTAGAATTTTGACGTTGATGTCATACCGCACGTGTCCACGCGTGAATTCAGCTCACTGCATTGCACTTTATTTTCGGAATCAAGGCGCGCCTGCCAAAACAAACACACAACCACCTGTTCGCAGAGTTCCTTCGTGCGCTCCCTTCGTATGCCGCCAAGGACGAAATGTCCCACATGAACTGCATCGTATCGAAACAAACATTTATCGCAATGCAAACATACATACGCCACGGCAGGTGGGACACTATACAAAGAAACCGAAACAGACGCTGGACAGAAGCCAAACCAGAACAAAAACAATCTCGGGAGGCAGACAGGCCGCGCAACTTCCCGTTTCGAGCAGCCGCGTAGATGCCCGGTTTTCTCATTTGCGCTAGTTGAAAATTCACGCACGCACAAAATGGCCCGTTGCGTGGAAAGAGAAACACATATCTGCATCAATTTAAAGGCCAGACAGCGTACGCATGTGCGCTGGCTCACGCCCATCTTTCGACTCATTGACGGCTCGACGGTTCCAAAACGAGCGCTTCTCAATGATCGCGTGCTTTCTCGGCATGGGACACTTCGACGCGATCGAAGTAGTAGTCTTGCATAATCTCGCAAAAAGTTCCCGTAAGTTCGCTTGAGTACCTGCGTTGCAAACTTCTCTTTCATTAAGAGCCGGCAAACTTTGTTTTTGCTTCCAACAAAGTGGAGCCAATAAACTACCGACGCCGCTGTCTCCGAGCTAGACGGCATCAAGGCCAGCGGACGGAGCGAAGCATCGCAAGCTGCGAGCGCCCGACTGAAACCAGTATCACAAGCGTTATCGTTCAAGTGCAAACTTCACCCTGCCGAGACCGACGGCAGAAACAAGTACAACGAAATCTGAAACACCTCCGGAGAGCAAAAACAAGCAGAAAGTCGCGCCGCGCAAGCCAGGCGGCCAGGCCGCTCGGGAGCACCACCATCGCACTACACGGGACAGCGACTTGCAACGCTTGCAACTCACGCCGTGTACGCGGTAAAAAAAAAAAGAAGGCTAGGCGGTGTCGGTGGCTGTCGGTGGCACTCGTTCCGCGAATTCTTTTGTGCCGCGCGCGCTGACAGGTCCGTGAAGCGCGCCGGAGCGCTTACCTGCGACCGGTGAATCCATGTCGTGCACATGTATCCCGAGCAGTGTTGCAGCACCGTGCGAGGCGGCGTGTAGAAGGTGTCCGGCGGATCGCGGAGGTAACACACGGCCACGCGGTTCACATACACGAGCAGCAGCTCCACTCGTTCGGGCGTCGTCGGCGTCCGATGGAGGAGGAAATGGGAGGGCACGTATCCCTACATGCCTTGCAAGCCAGCGGGCGCCGACGGCTGTACGCGACTGAGCGCGACCGCGCGCCGGCTACGAAAACAGCTGACCGCTCGACGGGACGTGCCAACGCGTCGTGGGGCTTGCGCTCCGACGGCGGTCAGAACCTCCAAGCGTGCGACGATTTCGTCTAGTCCTGGCGAAAGAAGCGTGGAACCGCGCTATACGTGAGCCCCGCGCTGAACTGTGCCGTGCTACAGCTTATTCGGAGCAGCAGGTGGTCGGAGAAGTAAAAACGACGCGCGATCACAAATGAAAGAGCACGATATAGTTCAAGGCAATAAATGGTGTGATGTTAAATGCCATTTCGGCGCAAAGAGCGCGTGTTTAGCTAGGATTATAACGAGAAAGACAGCTGCGCTTGCACTATAACCATGAACATATGAACGTCTACGGAAGCAGGAAATATTGCTTGATCGGTCTCTTATAATTTTTTTTATATTGAGGAGAGGAAGAGGAGCATGGAACATCCAGGATCCGGCTTTTATCTCCTCCAGCGCAGATAGCTTTAATTCATTGCCATGTTTTGGGATATCACAATACGTGTGCGCAATAGCATGCAAGAGGGGGACATATAGGGTTCTCCATACAAAACTTCATAGCCATGAATGCGCTAAAATTACTGTGGGTACACGTCAAGAAAAGAGCGGCTTCTGCTTGTCAAAGGACCACCCTCCAGCCAATGGTGCCGCTCTGGCAACGTGACGTCGCGGCAGACGCGCTGCGCTCAAGAGATAATCGGAGCGCGGCGCGGAAGTGGTCTGCCGCGACGTCACGTTGACAGAGCCGCACCATTGGCTGGAGGGGGGCCCTTTGACTA